>PVJH01001567.1:0-203027 GCA_004026705.1 Nesogale talazaci | reverse complement strand
TGTGAAAACCACAACCTGTATAAGTTAAAAATCTATCAGACTAGGAAAATTTAAATATTTCCCACTAACAGAAGCTATAGAAAAGGTGATAAGACTGAACCTTTCCAGTAATATATGTGGACTATATCAACTTTAAGATACATTACCAACTTTGAAGAAATGGTCATTTTATGGAATTTGAAGTTTAATAGAATACCTTTTTAAAATGTATTTTTTATATTTAATTGGACGTGAGATATATATTTCAAACTACCAACCATGAGGTCACTAGTTCAAACCCGTGTCAACCCTCATGCTGTATTCTATCCCACACATGATTTTCCTTCTCTCACTTGTGACCTCCATCTACCCTTTCATGTAAGCCAATACCTGTTAACCATTGAATCCACTGCTTTATCTTTTCACTATTGCCTTCCTTAACTGGGGAGCCTCCAAAATGATTTCCTTTGCTATGCAAATCTTTATCTAGGTATTTAACTTTGTAACAGTGGTTTTATAAAGTATTTGTTCTTTTATGATTGATGAACTTCACTTTGCATAGTGCTGTCCAGGTCTATTGTGTGCATTGTAGTTTCACCATTGTTGTTTTGGCATGCATAGTATTCCATTATATAAATGTGCCAAAGTTTCTTTATCCATTTTAATATTGATGGGCTTTAGGGCTGTTTCCAACTTCTTGCTATTGTGAAATAACATGGGAGCATATGGGTTATATCTCTCATCTTTTCATGGTACATGCCAAGCAGGAGTATGTTTGGACCATATGGACTTTCTCTTCACAGATGCTTTAGGACACTCCATTTTGATTTCTACTATGCTGGTGCAGATTACATACAGGCCAATCAGCAGTGTAGGAAAGTTCCAGATCTCCGCACCCGCTTCAGATTTTGTTGGGATTTTTGGTATTTTTTTAATTGGACGGCAATTTTCTGTGTAAGGTGATTTCTTACAGTTGTTTGATTTCCATCTCTAAGATAGTTAGTAATTGTAGGAATTCATTCACAAGTATGTAAGTCATCAGAATGTCCCTTTTGGTGAACTGTCTGTTCCTGTTCTTTCTAGCTTTTTAACTGGATATGTGTTTTTCTATCTTATTGAGGCATTACAGTTTTTCATTGATTTGGAGCATTAGTCCCTCATCTGTTGTGTCACGGTTTATGATTTCTATCCCATCCATTCATTCTCTTGTACTCTGCTGATGAAGTCTTTTGGTACACTTCAAGGTCTTATTTTTGATCGGTCTTAAGCTGTTCATGCCATCTCTTTGTTTTCAACTGTGCATGCTTCCTTTCTTCTGCTTTATACTATGTGCATGCCCTAATATAGGGCCCTTAAGATTTCCCCTCTTGTTCATTGATCTTTATATCTCTGGGATTTACATTTAGGTCTTTGGGCAATCTTGGTTACATTGTTGTACATGAAATGGGTTAGAGATCCTGCTTCTTCTTCTGCAATGGGAATCTAATTTTTCCAGTACCATTTTTTGAAGAGATGTTCTAACTCAATTGTTCTGCCCCACCTCTACACACCCCATATTGCTTTTTAAAGCTCAGTAGCCTGTAGCTGCTTGATTTACTTCTGGTTGTCTCTTCTGTTCCATTGCTCTATAGCCTTATTACTGGAGCAGTACCAGGCTGTCTTGGCTACTCTGGTTGCATAATACTTTGGGACGTCAGGGAGGGAGAGGTCCTTCTTGAGAAGGTCTTTGCTTATCCCAAGTCTTTTCTTCTCCATACAATGTGATCGATTATTTTTCCCTTTCTTTGAAGAATGAAGTTAGGATCTGGGATGTTTTGTGTATAATAGTGTAATTATGATTCTAATTAACCTGTGGTTAATATGTCAACTGCTCCCACGAGTCAACTAATACTCAGCGTGACCCTGTGAAGATAGAGAAGAGCCTCTCTCTAGAGTTCTCATAGCAGTCAACTTTAAGGAAGAAAGCTGCCATATCTTTCTCCCATGCAAAGAATCTCTTGAGGTAAAATATCTGGTTTTGGTTGGCAAACGAGTGCTTTAACCACTGCACCTCAAACTACAAAGTGTGTCTTTAATTTTTTTCTTTAATCTAGCTGCCTTTTCTATTATTTTACAAATGATTCTAAAGTTTGTTTCCCGTATGCTATCATAAGTGTTTGTATAAATGGAAGAGTGTACTAATGTACTCTAATCAGCAAGTGCTTTTTAATTGTAATGCATTTTTACCTTTAAAACACCATTTTAATAATAGTTATTTTATTAGTAACCCATAAATTTTGTTTTTCTATTGAGCTCACATACACCTAACATAACACTTGTAATCTTGTGTCATTTCATCTTAAAGTTTACCACTTACAAAAACCTTGGTATAATCGGATAATATACTTATTCATTATCTGTTGATGGAAAAATTTTGTGTAAAGATTTATAAATATGATTTTCTTTTTCCTAATTTTACTTAATTTCACACCTTTTCCAGACATGATAAGCCTGGTGGTACAAAAATAAGCACTCAAATGCAATTTGAAAGTCAAGGGTTTAAACTCACCTAGTGATTCTATGGGACAAAGAATTAGTATGCAAAAGTCTAGCGATTAGTTCTATTGTATCATAAGTGGTTGCTACAAATCAAAAATAAGCCAAGGACACAGAAAAATCGAAAAAAATAACGTTAATAACCTGAGCACCATAATAAAAATGTAAAAACTAGAAAAGCTGTTTGTGAACTCGAGTGAACACCTCGGGGATCTCCTTGGCCATAAGAATTCTCTATGTCATCGTGCAAGAGCTGTTCATTTACTGTTCATTGGTCTTCAGCAAGTGACTTAAAGTCCCTGACTCTCCTTTGCAGTGTTAGTAAACCGAAATGTCTATGTTAATAATGACCTTCTTATGTCATCGCCCTCCTTACAGGTAAATGGAACTTTATGGTAAATATAATTCAGCTTGAATGTATCTTAAAGGAGCTATATATCAAACCATTTCTTCTTTTATTGCAAGGTTTTTGTGGGTATTTTGAAGTAAACCATTGATACATGTCATAATTGTTAAATAATTCTTCGAATGATTCTATAAAAAGCAATACCTCCAGCAGTAGTAATTAGGGTGAAGTGGCTCATTAACAGTATTTCTAAGTGTTACAGATTTATAACTCTATATCAATTTTATAATTGGCCAACAAAGCACAGTACTTTAAAAATGAGTGAGAGCATATTATGAATCTTGAAAATATAATTTGCAATATGATCTAGCAAATTTATCTCAACTTTGTAAGAAATACCCAGGTGGAAAATAACAATTTAAAATGCTTACAAGTAAATTGCTTCATGAATTCTATTCCAGCCTTGATTGACAAAGAATGACTAATAGAATTGCATCTTACATTTTGATCTCTCTGTCTTTCGGATAAACACAGCAAATCACAAGTTTAACTGGATAAATCTTCTTTCACCAGCAAAAATAATGGCAAAATATAAACAAGTAAATGTAAAATGATAACACTTTGTTTCATCTCTTCATTTTCTTACACATAGGCAATTATATAATATATATAATATAAACCATTTTTTGTTTTTAGAGCCTATGGATGGAGCTTGAAATATTTGAGAGGAAGTATTTTACTAGACATTGTAATGAATTGCATGTAAATTAAAGAATCGCTTACTTGTATATTTCACTATGTTTAGAAAGGAAACAGGAAGCTAACGCACAAGATAATAAAACATAAATGACTCTTCTTAGTTTCTTAAAGAAAACCAAAGTGATGTCAAATTATGCTTTAGATTAGTAAATTTTACTAATTCAACATGGGGACTTCCCTAAATTTGGGAATTTTGAGGAAGAAAGTATCTCTTTATTTCATGAGCTAGAGAAATATAGCTCAGGTTGGCTGCCTCTGCCTCTGTATTTTTTTGCAGTAAAAGAAGAGCAAAGAGATTATACACTGGAAAATTTCACAAGGAGCTAGTTTAGCTAGTCTCTCTTCATGTTCAGTTCACAATTCATAATGTGTGAAATATTCAATTTAAAAACCACACTGTACAAATGTATATGAAATGTCTGGCAGGAAAGGATTAAATAGAATTTAACCTCAATAGAATAGGAAAAAAAATAAATTCCATATCACTACTTACTGCCCTCATTATATATAGTTTAACATATAATGTATTTGAATTACTATTTTGATTGATACCATATTTTATATATGATATTTTTTCCATTTTATATTCTGATACAGTAATTTGAAAATATTGAAATTTCAACAATAATTAAACATTTCAACAAGTGTTCATTGAGAGGACAAAAAGGAAGAATGTCATTTTTCAGAATGAAGCAATATTGAAAATTAGTTTATGGACTTGATTCTCAAATTTACTATAGCTACATAGTCTTTAAAGCAATTCCCATCAAGTGAAGGCTGTAATATTTATATGATAGAAGATATAGGAAAATGCACTGTAAATGAGAAATTAGTCTTACTTTTCATGCTAAAACCTATGTGCTCTGGAGGGGATACAATAGTGTGATATCTCTCTAGAGAAGGATGATTCTTCTTTTTATATTATTTTTCTAAAATGGAAAAACCATATCTATAACTTTATTTATATCTAACGCTATATTTACAGCTCTCTAGACAGTGCCTCTGATTTAACTTCTACAACCCGTTTTGTTCCTTATATATAACAGAACAAAACATTGCTAGGTCCGATGTCATTCCCACCATTGTTGGTGTATTCTGCCTACTATGTCAATTCATCTGCAAAGAATCTCCTTTGACTGTACAGGTTCTCCCGGATGATGTGTCCAAAATAATATGTCAGACAGCATTCTCTTGTCATTCATCAACTTTACACTGGCTAATTGTCAGAAGCAGGTTGCAGGAACTTTATTTCTGTCTCTCTTAGTCTAGAAGCTTCACTGAAATCAGTGCACTATGAGTGACCCTATTTGTATTTAATATAGCACTGGCACAGCTGATAGCATCACAGAAAAATTCAAGTCTCAAAAGCACAGTAAACTGGACAGAATGGTGGCAGTCCTATATCTGATCTACATTTATGTCTATATCTATACATTTATTTCACTGTAAACATAAATGCATCTAGCTCATGATTAATTTTAAAACAGGGTATTCAATCACTCAGAAAAAAATGTATGCATGTATTTCATTCTAAACACCCTTATTTGGCCCTCTTTGAATTATATGTCTTGAATTCAAATAGCACACATTTTTAGAACATAATCATTAGCTAAGGAATTTCAGAAATTGTTATTAAAATTCTTATTTTGTTACTTTTAAGTGGCCACTAATGTTGACATTTTAATCACAGTTTTAAGATGATGACTCATTAAGTAATAGTGTACCGTATATATAAGCACCTAATTATTTTACTCACAAAGCAGTACTTTATACGATACATGAGTGCTTAATTATTTTATGTAAATAATTCCTTTTCTCTTAGTGTACTTTGTGAGATCAAGCTTCTTTTCTTGTAATTTTTTCCGCCATGTCATATGACCTCTTTATTTCACAACAATGAGGCTGATTAATATGTAGACATCAAGATCCCTTATTTTCATGCTGTGCTGGGGATTTTGTTCATACCAGCTAGGCCGTTGCATGTATTCCATCATTGGTAAGTTAATTAAAGGAGCACTCACGTTGCTTCTTGGCCTTTTGGCAACTTAAAGAAGCACTCAGTACCACCTGTGTTAGAGAGAAGCCAATTAGAGTTCTTGAAAATCCTGAGGACCCGGCATCTTGCATTAGTGGAAAGCACTCTCAAAAATGAATATGCTAGTTTGTAAATTAACCTCAAATAACTATGAGGCCTTAAGCCATCATTATAGGAAAGCACAGCAGTGTTTTCTAATAGCAGAGGCCACCTGAAAGAGGATGGGTCCTTAGGAGCTATAATCCTATAGTGTCACTGAACCTCTTGGTATCCACTGCCCTAACTATACTATCCCTGTCTTCCAGTAAAAGATATCACACACACGTGTTCACATTGGGAGAATCTTATGTGAAAGTGTTTCAGACATGTGGGAGACAAATTTTTACTTGTTGCAGAACAAAAACTTCACATTCCTTTGAAAGATAGAAAGGATTCAATGCCTATTTGGACAATAACAAAAATTCAGAGAATGTATTTGACATGGGAGAATGGAAGTATTAAGAAATACTTCTATAAATAGAAGAGCCAAAGAAAGGCTTTTACCTGCCACTGTATTATGAGTACATATGCTAGTCTATGCATGTATGTATGTATCCATACTCAGCAGTAATATGTTAACCTAATTTCATGTTTGTGTACTCCAGCCAAGAACTTCTGGGCATTCATATTTTAAAACTAGGATATTGAAGCAAAGTTTATATAAAATAAACCACAATTTTAAATGAAAATTTAGTTGAGAAATGCAATGTCATGTAAAAGCCAGTTTTCTTGAAAGAATAGAAACAACAAAACTCACTGACATGGAGTTGGTACTGACCCACAATGACCCAGAAGAACAGGACAGGTCTGTCTCTCTGGGGTATGTAACTCCATGGGAGCAGAAAGACTCCCTTGTGCACGCAGAGCCACTGGTGGGTTAGAAGTCTACTTAGTAGAGCAATGCTTAATTACAGCGCCACTGGCAGTCGACTTCTCCCTACTTATGGGGTATGAGGGTAGAATCATCCAAAAGTGTTCTCTTGATTTGCAATTGCTTAGCTCCACACCCTGCCTTCAAGAATCATGTAGATTAAGTGGTTTAGTATGGGTACCTCTTGTGTTTGTGGTTTGCCACTAAGTAAAATGCTTTAAATGTGTGTGGTTTTATTTGCAAGTAGTTTGTCCCTTTTGATTGTTCAGTATTATTCGCAATTGGATCAATAGATCATTTCATGATATAACCAAAACCACACTCCTAATGCCACTGAGTGCTTTGTGATGCAAGGCAAACCTCTCTGACTGGGTACAACTGCCCCTGTGGGTAACTTTGTGGTGAGCCTCCTGCTGTGTAAGCAGTCTGCTGTAAAACCACCAAATGCCTGGGACCTGGAGAGAAGATTTGAGTTATGAAGGGTTTCCTTCATTTGGATGTACAAGGAATGCTTAAGGAGAGAGCAGTTATGAAACCAAACATGTTGCACTTGGAAAACCCGAGGTAGGAGACTTAAATGTGTTGAAAAAATCCCCAAGAAAACACAGATGTTACTTTGAGTACTAAGGTTAGCCTGGCGAAAGCCATCTGGAGAGTCCATCGCCTCACCTGCTGTGTTAGCTGACAGCACGTAAGGAAAACTGGAGAAGAATTGAGTCCTAGGAATGATAGGCCTGGCAAAAAATTATCAAAGGTGCTGTGCAAAAAACAGCTATGTCTGTCTTGGAGAAAGCACAGCCAGGAGCAAAGAGACTCATTTCACTTGCTTAGGACATGTCGTGAGGAGAGACAGGTCCCTGGGAAAGGGCATAAACCTTGACAAAGCAGAGGTTTAGCGAAAAAGAGGAAGACCCTCTATGGCATTGATTCTCAACCTGTGCGTCACGACCCCTTTGCGGGTGGGGCGGGGGTTGTCAAAGGACCCTTTCACAGGGGTCGCTCAATCATAACTGTAGCAAAATGATAGCTATGAGATGGCAAAAAAATAATTTTGTGGTGACGGGTTGTCACCACGGCATGAGGAACTGCATAGATGGGCATTGGAGCGGGTTGAGGACTACTGCTCTGTGAGATTGACACAGTGGCTGCGACAACGTCTCAAGCAGGGCAATAAAGGAGAAGTCTCTCAGGACAGAGAGTGTTTTATTTATTTATACATGGGTTAGCACTATAAATCAGAAGAGACAGGGGCACCAACAACACAACACTATTCTACTGCATACGTAATGTTGGCTTAGTGATGTGTGCTTACTTTTTTTTTCTTCCCCTTCTTTCTTCCCATTATGACATGAATCCTCTGGTCTTGGATTCTATTATGTAAAACCGCAGGATCACACAGGCTGGTATGCTTGTGGACATAACTGCGACCTCACTTAGCTGTTTTGTTTTAAGACAAGCCTTTAATACCATAGATATTATTCTTTGATAATGTGTTCACCAAAATAATTTACATTCCATGTGAATTTTAATCTATTACTGGATTGTAGAAAATTTTATATATTCGGAACACAATAGTTATGAGGTCTGTGTTTTCATTTAATTTTTTCATTTTAGTTGTTTTGTTTAAAATTTTCTGAGTCTTCACCTTGTGATTTAATTTTCCTTGCAGGAAACATGACTTAGAGCTGAAACTTCCAAAGTAAATATTTTTCTTTCAAAATTTGCAATTTTTGTCTTGAATCTTAGAAGCTTTGCCCAAGCTAAGACACAAAGATTTTAATTTATATGTACTGACTTCTGTGACTTTATAACGTGAGGGTGTGTAGACTCTAATCTGTTTTTCTTTTACAATGTTTAATGTCTGCCTGAGGTTAAGGCATATTGTTGTTGATAAGTGCCTTTGAGTCAGTTCTAACTCGTAACGACCCCATCTATAACAGAGAGAAACACTTCCCGCTTCTACCCCACCCCACACTCCTTTCCATCTTTGAATCAATTGTCACAGACACTGCATCAATCCATCTGGTTCAGGGCTTTCCTTCTCACTGTTTCTCTACTTTGCTAAGTAAAATGTCCTTTTCCAGACCAGCATGTCTCTTCTGAGGACATGTCCAAAGCACAGGAGACTAAGTATTTTCATCTCTGCTTCTGAGGAGTATCATGTGCTTCTTCCACGACAGATTTGAAAGTCTTTTGACAGTCCATGGTACGTTCAATATTCTTTGCCAGTAGCATAATTAAAATACATTGATTCTTCTTTGGTCTTCCTTATTCAATGATCATCTTTTTCATGCATATGAGGTGATTAAAAATATCATGGCTTGGGTCAGACTCACCTTAGTCCTCAGAGTAACTTGTTTTTCAAAACTTTAGGAAATTAAGATATAGGTTCCTTCTTTTTAGACATGCCCTTTCTGCTTATATTCCTATCCAAAGAAGTATAGGCATCCACTTGTATAGGTCTTCTTGTCCCAAGAAGTGATTCTTAAGTGATTATCATTCTATTGTTACCTTGTTAACTACTATGAGACAGATGATCTGCTAATTAGTTTAGTTATTGTCATCTTCACATGTCTGACTCTTTTATATAGGTGATATATAGCACCTATCATGTTAAACAGTTGAGATTCAAACTTTGAGTTGCCACACTCTGAAGATCACAAGTTTTATACTACACTGACAAATATGATGATAGCAAACTTTAAAAAGATGTTTTTACTTTTGTTAAGAGAATTATTGTGCTATAGATACAAAGATGGAAAATGAAATTTTGTTTAATTTAGACAAGTTCAATATGATATACTTTTGTGTTGGAATGCCCCAAGAGGTGACTGGCAATCCTGAATTCAGCAGTTGCTTGTTTTAAGATAAGCCTCTAAACACTATTCATTGATGACATATTCATTCATATACTTCTTATTTTGTGAGTCTTTCAATCTATAATTGGATTGTGGAAATAACTCATATATTCTGAACATAATTTTTATGTGGGTTTGGTAAATTTTTTCTTCATCTGTGACCCGCTACTTAATTTTCCTGGAAATAAAGAAATGATTTGTGTGATGTTTTTATACAAACATATGATAGGCCTCAGACATTTTAGTTTGGAAAGTTTTAGAATGTCAACTACATTTTGAACCATTATTTTAAATGGTTATTTTTTAATGTTTTTTTTAAAGCCACCAATACCAGTCCACTTTAGCTCACTAATGCCTACACTGTTTATTTTTATGGGTACCAGTTCATATTTTACAACTTCAAATTGTTCTCAATTTTTATTTAGCACATTCCAAGTTCCATATTAATTGAGGTTTGCAACTGTTTCTTCTCATTCTGGGTCATGGCCCATCAGCAAATGAAGGCTTTATGCCCAGAGGCTTCACTTTCTCCATCCAGGTCGTTCTGCTCCACTTCCCTTTGAGAAGACTGCTTTTCCTCAGTGATCGCGTGTGTGCCTTTTGACATTAGGTGCTCATCTTCTGTGACGTTCTCTCACAGGGTCCCACGTGTTTTCCTAGGTTTTTCAGTATCTGACAATGCTTTCATTCTGGTCACAATGGGTTCTATGACTAATTCCTCTGAAGAGCACATTGTATTTGATATTGTCATTGTAGTTTGTTCTTTGTCTGGAAACTCTGCTGAAAATCTGTTATCTCTGGGTGACCCTGCAACCATTTGTAATTTTGATGACATAACACCCAGGTTCATAACAACACACAAGTCACCCATGTAAAACAATCTCATAGCCACCTGGGGTAGTTGGCATCAACTCAGTGGGAGTGGTTTTGATATTCTTTGTTAGTATAGCCTCCACAAAGGTTAACTTTGAAAATGAGCAAGCATTTACATTGCAATGTGAATAAATAATTGGTCCATTAACAATAGGTAGAAAGTAAGGGATCTTTCTACAGACAGAACATTTTAAGTCACTGTGCCTGACCCAAGATCTGACAGAAAAGAAGAGAGACCTTAACTAGATGGATTGATGCGTTGGTTGCAGCAATGGCTCAGACACAGGAAGAAGGGTGAGGAGGGTGCAGGATGATGCAGGGTTTCATTCTGTGTTTGCAACAAGTTGCTACGGGTAAGAACTGACTTGATGACACCTAATAACAACGTAGTTAACATAATGAAACATATTGAGTAAATCACTATTTTTCCACTCACTTTGTTTCCCTTTACAGGAGAAAATTTCTTCTTTCATCTTTCCATTTAAAAAAAGGTCCCTCTAGTGATTTTGTGTGTTTTGCTGCTTTCTGTTGATTTTATGCCATTCCAATACTTTTTTTTTTATTTTATATAAAATCTACCTTCTTGATTTTCAGCCAAAAAGGCGTCTGGTCCTCCTTGATTTACTTGTCTATTATGGCATTCTAGTTAATAAGGTCAGCAGTTTGAACCCAGCCAATCTGTGGAAATGTTATGAAGCAGTGTGCATCTGCAGAGCTTTGCAAACTCACAAATGCTACGGAATGTACTTGCTCTCTTCTACAGAGTCACCGTGCAGGGACCTGGGCAGCTCAGGGGGTTACACACTGGGCTGCTATTGCCAAACGCCACCCTTCAAAAACATGCGCTGCTATTTTGGACAAAGACGATGCTTTATATTCTCATTGAGTGCTACAGTATCCTATACACACAGGATTAGTTCTAATTAGTCCTATCCGATGGAATCGACTGCATGATAGGGAGATGGGTTCCCTGTGAGTTGGAATCTCCTAAAATCCACAGTGAGTTCAGAGGGTATCTGTATATTAAATATATCTATATCTATATCTATATATATATATATATATATTCTGCTGAATCAGGAATTCTTGGTTCTTGCTTCCTCAAGTTCACTAGGCCCAAATGTGGACTTTTAGTTGGAAGTGAGTCTTGCATGAAGAAATAGTGTCTCTGGGTGTGCTGTGACAAAGATTGGGAGTGCTGTGTGTCTTTTTTTCATGGGTACTCCAGAATAAGCTCTATCACATGTCTGGGTGTGCATAGGGTGTCAGTCATTTCTTCCTGTCATCCATCTGTATCCCACTGCTATAGAGTCCATTTGACTCCTAGTGACCCTAGGACAGGGTAGAAATGCCCCTGTGAGTTTCCAAGGCTGTCGCTCTTTCCGGGAATAAGAGGCCTCATCCTTCTCTGGCAGAGCAGCTGGTCGTTTTAAACCGCGGACCTTGCATTTAGACTGACTTGTCACTACCACCCCACCTGACAGCCTTTATCACCCCAGGGTTCCTTCTAGAGTTACCTTTTGGGATCTGTGACTTACGTGCCTAGCAATTGGGCAAGGTTCAAAAGCTTACCTTTTGGCACCACTATCTCACATGGCTTAGTGTTGACATGAGGCTACAGTTCCCTAAGCTCTGTTCCCATCTGTGTTCTTTGCTCTGAGTGCATCGCAGACCCACTGCTGAGAGCAAGTGCTCCCGGCACAGCGGGGTAGATCCTTGCAAGGGCCCTGCCGCCTCTTGCTCCTTTCTGTTCTTTTGCACTCCTCTATGTTCTGCAGCAATGCAGCTGCCACCCAGTTAGGTGGTCTCATTCTACCTCTTTGCATGCATTGTTCATAAGGATATTTGCTCAATTGAAAATTAGTGCTCATTTGAATATATTCCCCCAGTGTCCCAAGGTGTGACCAGTTAAGGTATTACCTGGCTACCCTGTTGCAGAACATCTAGATGACTTCCAATGGCCATTTTTTCATTACATATTGAGTGCAGGACCCTTTTGTGTCCATTCAAGGACTCCTATGCATTATTTTGCATACCTGAGTAATAAATGCTTCATTCCAGACATCAAGAGCATTGCCACCCTCTACAATAATAGTGGACAAATCTAGCATTCATAGATCTGCATTTTTATCTCTATCCATAGGGATTTTCTACATAATACAGAGTTGAGTAAGCATTATTTTTGTACTATATTATCCATCTTGTATTAACATCACCTATTGTAAGTTTTGTTAATCTTGTGTATAATTTAAGATGCAAAGTTAAGGATAAGAGCATTGAGAGATCTTTTAAGTTTAGAGAAACCTCAAATTACTGCATTTTGAACTGAGATTACAACTTGGAATTACCTACTATTTAGGTACAGAAAACCAAGTTGTGGAATTTTAGTTTACAAGTTATGAATTTATTGCCTCCCTTGAATCTATGTTCTTTTAAAATATTCTACTAAAATTATCACTTTCTGATACACATATTATTTTGCTATGAATTGGACTCCCAAGGTGTTCTACTAATACAATACATTCTATAATTGTAAGTAGGGAAACATAATTATTGTTCTTTCTTTAACGATCCTTGACATGAAGAATGCTTTGCTTAGAAAGCGATGACTGAAGTGTTTTTGAATTATAATAACCAACTTATCAGTTATATAACATAATGCAGTCTTTTTCTACTTAATGATATGGTAAATTAGATGGGGATTCTTGTGTCCCTAGAGTTCAATTAAACCAGATGGTTTGTTTTGTGCTTTTAAATTATAAGGTAATTTTTGTCTAGCAACATTAAAACACATTTTCCAAATAAACCACTGAATATTTTATCGGAGCCTCTAAGTGTTTGGGAGATGAAAATTCCTTTATTCATTATCATCTTCAAAATGACTTAATTGAAGAGTAAAGCCGTATTGTGTTTAACAAACAAAATTATGGAATAAAGTGAAACTCCTTGTATTAAAAACATTCAAGTTATATCACAGCACTGTATACAGAAGTAATTTTAAACGTCTATATTTAGGTAAACATGCATAGTTTTTTATGCAATTAATATATAGAGGTGGCTATAGATCGACACATACGTAAGTATATACACACTCACACACATTGAGAGATTTCAACATTCCATGGAGACAGTCATATTTTAATTAAATGTCTGCATGCTCTTTTTGAAGTTCCCTCATCTCAGGAGTCCCTGAGTAAGGAATGGTTTGTGACTTCTATCCCTCAGAGGTAACTCAGAAGCAACCTGCTTCTCAAACTCAAGTATTTGTTAGCCTGATGAAGCAGTTTTACTTTCCACTCTTGGGTTCCCATGTGTGGGAAGTACTGTGATGACAACTAGACAACAATATATGTACAATGGGTCCAGATGTAGGAACCATGATGAGGGTCATCCTGGACGGGACAATGGTGCATTATATGGGTCGTATAGTTGTTGAAAGGACTTGAGAGCAGGCTTGAAAACATTGAAAAAACAATCATGCCCATACACGTATACAAGAGAGTTTCAAAAAGTTCTCAAAAATAAACCCATTTTTTTTTACATTTTACATGAATATTTAGAAGTCAACTCACGTATGTATGTGTGAGTGAGTGTTTTTCTGCTATTAATTTTAGGTGCCATGGAATCAAGTCTGACTTATTATGACCCTGTTCATGCACAGCAGAATGAATCACTGCCTGGTTCTGGACCAACTTCATAAGTGTTGACCATTGTTATAGTCACTGATATCTTGAGTAACTTCCTCCTTTTCATTGCCCTTCTCCTTGACCATGCATGATATTCTTTTCCAGGGCTAGTTCTCTCTCCATTAACATGGCCAAAGCACTTGAGATAGTCTTACTATCCTCACTTCTAAGGAGTATTTGGACTGTACTCTTCCAAGACCCATTCATATAGAGCTGCCAACTGCAAGCTCAGCTGTTTGAAAGAGCCAAACTTTTTATTTCAGTAAGATATTTCAGTCTTGGAAACCCACAGGTTCAGCTCTGCACTGTCTGGTAGGGTTACTATGTTAGATGATGTACCAATTGAAATGTTTCAACAACCTGATAAAACACTGCAAACACACCTCAATGGCAGGGAATTTAAAAGACAGTTTCCTGGCCCAGTGATAGGAAGAGATTCATATTTGAGTCCATTTTAGAGAAAGGTGACCCAATAAAACATCACATGTAAGTAAAATTTTGCTGAATGGATTACAAAAATGGTTTACAGCAGTACATTGATGAGGAGCTGCCAGAGATTCAGACTGGATTCTAGAAAGTTCTTGTAACAAGGAATATCACTGCTAATGTCAGATGGCTGAAAACAAGAACACCATAAAAATTTACTTGCACGTTATTGACTATGTAAAGACTTTTGATTGCACAGATCATAACAAACTATGGATAGCCTTGAAAAGAATGGGAGTTCCAGAACACTACTTTGTACTCATGGAGAACTCATACATGGATCAGGAGGCATCCATGTGAACAGAATAAGAGAACACTGCAGAACTTAAAATCAGGAGAGCCATGTATCAAGTTTTTATTCTTTTGCCATTCATTTTCAATCTGTATACTAAGCACATCATAGATAAGCTGACTTACACCAAGAAGAATGTTGAAAAGGGATTGGATAAAGGTTTGTTAACAATGACACAGCCTTGCTTGTTGAAAATTAAGAGGATTTAAAACACTTGCTGATGAAGAAGGTGAATTAGAACCCACAGTACAGATTGCAACTCAGGGGAAAGAAGAACAAATGTCAAACTAGTGGCCAAAGAGGCAACATCATGATAAGTGGAGAAATGATGAGAGTCGTCAAGGATCTCCTCTGCTTGGATCTACAGTCACAGTCAGTGTTCATGAATGGAGCAGACAAGTTATCCAAGGATCTATAAGTTTGGATAGATCTTTTGCACAAACCTATAGAAAGTTTTGAAAAGCCAAGAAGGTTATTTTCAGAACTGAGGTGCCCTACATTCAAGACAGTATCCTTTTCCATTGCCTCCTATGTGTGTGGAATTTGGACAATGAATACAGCAGACTGAAGAAGAACCGATGCATTGAATAATTGGCAATGGGTATTGAATGTATCATGGACTGTGAAAATAAAATTTGTTCAGAAGAAATAGAGCCAGAATATGTTTTATAGGCAACAAGGGCAAGATTTTGTCTCAAGTGCTTTGGGCATGTTACCAAGAGAGACCAATCTCTGGATGAGGACATAACACTTGGTAAAATAGAGGAGTAGAGAAAAAGAGGAAGACTTTCAGCAAGATGGATTGACATAAAGCCTGCCACCATGGGGTGAAATATAAAAATGCCAAGGCTAGCGTAGGACTGGACTGTGTTTCGCTCTGCGGTGCATGTCGTGCTATGAGTTGGCACAGACTTGAGGGCGCCTGACAGCAGCAGCACCCAGTTGCTGTGAGTCCAAATCATCTCCATGGCCATGAGTTTGCATTTTGGATATTGGCTATGTGCATATACATACACAAAGACATATAAGCATTTTCTTCAATGTATCTATATTGCAAAATTGTTTATAGTGAGATGTCAATACATTTTTTTTAACACATGAAGAAAATGAGGCTAAAAGAGTGTGCGATGGTTAGATACCATGGTAACTTGATGGTGCCTAGGGGAAGGTAGGGGGGTAGTCCAATCTGTGAATCAGGTAACTTGATGATGTCTTTTTGGGATTCTGATCTTTCAATAAGAGAAAGACTGAGAGCTTCTATCCCTCTAAAATCCCTTCACCTTCCTGCTTTTTTGGATTCTGTATCTGGTTCCCAGGGAAATCTATATAGCTTGCCATCCCTGGGGGCTGTAGGAAACCTGCTATGTTACTATAGGTCTGGGATCCACAGACACTGTATCCACTGGCCTGCGAGCTTCCAGCTTCCTGCTTCTCCTTTTCATCAGTCAGCAGTTGCATGAATGGGAAGACAGTCGTGATAGCATCAGACTCATCACCTTGACTTGGGCAGGGCTTTCTTGATATGTTTTTTTTTTATACATCTTTGAGTGTCACTGGCTTGTGTCACTAGAAAATGCAGCCTAACACAGGATGTCAGTACCTTTGAAGATAATGCTTAGCTTGCAGCCATTCAAAATCTAAAATCAGGTACCCCAATACCTCTCACAGTAGTGTCTTTTTAGATTTCTTTTATAGTTAGTTGCTTTCTCTCCTGGCTCTTTGCCATGTCTGATTAGCATATACTTTAAAAAAGTTTTTAAAAGACACAAAGGTGCTACCAGTAAAATATTTGCTCACTTTATTGGGAAACAATCCAATACATGTCTGCATTGTTCTTTGCATTTCACAGCCCAGCGGGATTCAATCTGCCACTTTACTTTCCAAAGTAATAAGTATCTCAATTGCATGTGAAATGTTACACTGCATTAGTATGAAGGCACAATCAATAAATGGCCACTTCATTCAGTATTTTGAAGACTTTGCAGGATGAAAGGTCATGTCTGATGGGAATTCAATAGCAAAAGTGTCACCAAGTGATTATGGTGACTTGGCAGTAATTACAGCATTACTTTTACTTAGACACAGTATTTAACTTGGTTACTACACAAAGTGAAATATAATATAGAACACTTCTTTCCTTAAATATCTTAAAGGCAATGCAATTCCTATTGGAAATATAAGGTTAGTACTTTACTATAAAGTCTTGAAGCTATTTTATCTTTATGACTGTATCTAGAGTAATGATTTTACACCTGTCAACAAGTGGTAATGAAAACATATGTCAATGACATGTAGTCAAAGGGTTAAAAGTTTGTTTCAACTAATATTTTTTCTTGATCTGGGGAGAACAATAGATTTAATACAGCAGAAGGAGAGGATCATTTCAAAGAAGTATTTTGAGTCAACAAATAAGAGTATTGAAAATACATTTAATGCTATAGTTTAATTATTGTTAAAAAAACATCTATTTATAAAATATTATAATCTCACATTTACAAATGTGCAAATTGAGACATTTAGAGTACTTTCTTAGTGCAAAAAAATTAAATGCATTCCTGATTTGAATTTAGTGTACTGGGATTAAAACTACAATATAAAATTTGAAAACAATTAGTGCTTGTTCCCAAAGACTCATCACATAGTAACACATTTTTATTTTTACAAAAGTACATAACAGATAACATGATTATATATGAATTGTAATGAACTATATGAATGTTTCATTTTAACATGAATAAGGTTCTACATGGTTATTTAAATCTCACTTTGGCAAATGTGAAATTACATCCAGAACTTTAGAATGATATTTCATCCTGGAATTGCAAATTGGGTTTATAATGCATGAATTAAAAGTTCAGACAACTTTAGCAAGCGGGGCTGCTAATAGTTCAGAGCATGATTATTGACCCAAATATTGATGATTTAAACACACCCTGACACTCCTGAAATGAATGTCATGGCAATCTCCCCCTGAATTTTCACAGCCTTGAAAACACTTTGGGGCATATTTCAAGGCTGTGTACCATAGGGTCTTAATCAATTCTAATTACCTCTTTGAGAACTGAATTTTCAGCAAGCCAGAGCAAGGTACGAAGGGCATAAGCCTGAGAGACTGCCATGCTCACGCTCAGGCAAAAGAGATTTGCTACCACTTGTTGTTGGTCAAGACACACAGTGCGACCTCCTGCCTGACCGGCAGAAGCACTGCACAGGCCCAGGCCCTCATCACAATTGTTTCTTTACCACAGTCCAGAGCTGCAGCTATGGCATCCATTCATCTTGACTCAGCACTTTTTCTCTCACTTCCATTTTCTTCCTTTCTGGGACTGGTTTCTCCTGACAATATGTCCAAAGTTTTTCAGACCAAGTGTCTTCATCTGTGCATCTCAGGAGCACTCTGGCCATACGTCCTTCAGGATAGACTTGTTTGTCCTTTTAGCAGTCCATGGTACTTTCGATTTTCTTCTCCAGTTTGCACCACAGTGCAAACGCCTGGATTCTTCCTTGATCTTCCTTATTCAATATCCAACTTTCACATCCGTATGCGGCAATGGGGAATACCATGGCTTAGGTCAGATGAACTTTTCTCCTCCATGTAGCATCCTAGCCCAATACTCTGAAGAAGGCTCGCGCACTAGATCTACCTAATGCAATGCATCTGCTAAGCTCTCGACTGCTGCTCTCAAGAGTGCAGGTTGTGATACAGGTAAGACAAACTCCTTACAGCTTCAATCCTTTCTCCACTTACATTGATCCTACCTAATGGTCCAGTTATGATGATTTTGATATTCTTTGCGTGAGTAATCATCCAGGCTGAAGCAGAACCATTGTGCTTCATCAGCAATTGCTTCAAGTCCTCCCCTCTTTCAGGAAACGTTGTGTCATTGACACACTGCAGCTTGTTAGTCCTCCTCCGATACTGATGCCACATTCTTCTTCTTCGTATATCCCAGCTTCTCTGATTATTTGGCACTGGCACAACCCAAAATATACAGCAAGCAGCAAAATAATACATAGAAATGAGCTCATGCAAAATATTAAGACATACCTCACTTCTTATAATAGAAATCTTCTTTTTCTACATTATATAAGAATAACATAAAATGATTAGAAAAATTAGTCTGGAAATGTTCTTACTTGGATATGTGTTCAGAGGCTGAAAGCATAGGCTTTGCGTGGGAGAACATTATCAAGACTTAACTGTGCTCAGTTGCATCTCCATATCCGATGTATCTACATAATATGTAATTTGGTGGTAAAATTAGTTAAGATATGAAATATATGTAGACATAGCTCCAGACACTTCATTGATGTTTCGCCATTATTTCTGGATTTGAAGGTATGAAAAAGCCATTATAGAATCTTTATCAGCATTTTGTAGATAAGGCATTTCTATCAGAAAAATGAAGCTATATGTTCAATATTTTAGATTAATTGAAGAATGAAAAACAAGAACTTGGAACTGCTCACCCTGTCCTCCTTGGATTGTATCAAGTTTTAAATATCAAATGGAACACACACAAGATTTTTCACCTTCATTTACAAATATTAATACTCTTATTTTTATCTGCTTCAAATATATTGTCTAGCTACTTAGTTCATTAACTAAGTATCTAGATACTTAGTTCATTAACTAAGTGTCTAGATATTTAGTTCATTAACTAAGTATCTGTATTAATGCTTAGTTACTTAAACATGCTATTTAAATCCACTGTGGTTGAGTAGTTTCCAACTCAGAGTGAACTTCTAGGGCCCTTTATGGGCTCAAGCTGCCACCCTTTTCTCTCGTGTAGGGCCGCATGGGGGAGCAGTCAAGGGTGTAACTGCTATGACCTTGACTTCTTTTAAACTACTTTACAAAATTAATTTAACAAATAGTCATTCAGCATTGACAAGTACTAATGAGGAAAGGAATACAATTCATTCAGTAAGAAAGATTTTTTTTCGAAGAGATAAAATCCAAACACAAATTAACAATTTTAAAGCTTGCCTATTTCTGAATTAAAAATAATTTATATTTTCACACTTTTCTTCAATTCACTGCCCAGCATTATATTGACACATATTGCTTTAAATTCTGAAAGCTATTGAAAATCTCATCACACTTTTTAGGCTAGTTCTTACCTTATAATCTTTTGGGGAGGTAGTCTGCAAGCAAGAGTTCTAGAAATGTACTTCAAAAGACATGAAATCAAAGTTTTACGGAGAAGTAGAAATGGCTTATGAAAGAACACGAAAAGGATGAAGGATTTATAGCTCAGCTTTTCCCACATAACCTCACAAAAGAAAATCAAGGATATTTTTATGTCAAGGTGTATAGATGGAGTTCAATCATGATAACGCTTTAAAAGTATCTCTGGACACATCCTGTTCAAAACAACACCACAGGCCGAGACTCCATAATATGTAATTTTTATGCATAAATGTATAGTAAAGATGCAATCTCTCAGTAACTTTGAAAGAAGCTTGAAGAGAAACTGTGGAAGAAAATTATGACTAATATAATGTGTTTGTACATGGATTATGGAAATCCTAGATAGGATTTAGCTTCTAGTCAAAATTACTTCATAAGAAACACCAGGAAGTCAAACAAACAAACAGATTGCTACTTTGTTTTTACATAACCCAAAATCCAGTGAACCAGGACTTCCTCAAAATAGCTGGCAATCATTTCTTTCCTTCTCTGGAGAACTGAACAATAGCTAAAGATCACAAGGTTCATCAACCTCTGAGGTCCCATATTTCCAATTATAACAGTTTGCATGCATAGGCAGGAGAGTTGTAAGTATCATAAACCAAAACCTAAAATTAGAGGCCACTTCATTGTGGCATGTGCATGTAGAAAAATCTTGTCACTGACAGGAGGTGGAAGTTTACAGCAACCTTCTACAGTGTAGAGTTTGAAACATAAAAATCAAAGAAAGTAATTAAAGTGAAGACAAAGTTAACACCTGAGACTTCATTAGAATAGTAGGACACAGCAACTGGACACAGGATTTTTCCAAGGCTGTAAAGCTTTACATGAGTAGACAGTGAGTAGCTGTGTCTTTGGGTTAGATGCTGTCAAGTTGATTTCCATGCACGGCATCTGTATAGCAGACCATAACACGGACAAGTCCTTCACCATTCTCATAATTGATGTCACATTTGAGCCCCTCTTTATGGCCACGCTGTCACTCCATCTTGTTGAGGGTCACCCTTCTTTTTGCTGCCCCTCTGCTTTATAAAGTACAAGGTCATTTTCTAGGGCTTGAATTTTCCAAAATTCAAAGAAGTGACACTTCCCCTTCCCTTACTTGCTTCTAAGGAGCATTCTGGCTGCACTACAAAATCATAGAAACAAGTATTAAACAAGCAGATCAGATGTGATGCTATTATTTCTCAACACATCTTCCAACTACTTCTATGTATACCTGAAAGCGTGTTTCTTTCCCTCTGACCCTTGGATTGCTGAAAAAAAGAAGTGTAAGCATCCTGAAGGGACTAAGAGTGTTTTCCTTCTAAGTGTTCATGGAGTCCGGTGATCTAAAGGATGTTGGAATGATGGAAATAAGGACTGTGAAGTCAGTTGAAACAACAAAGACCTTGGAACGAGCATTGTTATTCTGAAAAAATCCCTCCATGCCACTTTCCTAGCTTTTTTCTAATCAATTCACATTTTACTTTCCCTTGACCATGTTCATAATAATTTCCTATGATCATCCTGTGTTCATTAAGAAAATATGTCATGATTTGGAATTCCAAATCCAGTTGCCATAACCTTGTTGATTGACTTTTGTGCCTTAGAAACCATTTCTAGGACTGAACAGTTTATAAAGCATTCTAAAGACCATTATGTAACAGTGAGAGAGGAAACTATCTATTGATCACAGAGACAGGTTTCAAGACTATTTTGTTCGGAATAATTTTGTACATATATGAACTGGAATTAGAGTAGCAAATGTTTCATAATTTGGAAGAAATAATAACCAGCTAAAAACTAAAATACTTAGGATAAGGAAGTGTCATAGAAATTCAGACTGAAACAACATCTAATGAACAAAACATGAGCAGTCAAATAATGAATCTGGTTTCTGGCAGCAACTCTTCTGGCCTACTGAAAACACCAACCCTACGAAGGACAAGACATACTTCAAAACTATTAGATAATATGATATACATTTCTTAGTTTAAATAAAAGAATTATGATGCAAAAATACAGGAGTGCATGTCCCATCTGTGGAGAGCACTTACAGCACTGCCAGGTAAGCACAGTGCTGTTAGCTCAACAGTAGCTAATCAAGCCATGCTCCTGGCGGGAAGATGAGGAAATCTGTTCCCCAAGATGTATGGTCTTGGAAACTCTACACAGATTTTCTATGCATCAGAATTAACACATGGTAATAGGATAGGCTCCAAGTTCAGAGGGGGAAATCAAGGCATTGAGTTTAAGATTACAGAGACGTTGTTCTTGGCAGCAAGAGACTTGAAAGGATTGTGCATAACATATTACACACAAAAAGATTGTCTATTATGATAAGGCATGCAAGGCACAAAAATGGAAGAAATGCATATGTAGCTGTGTCTTTTGAGATTTGTTTTAGTTACTATAAATAAAGTTCCACATTGTTACTGTTGCTCTTGAGTTGTCTATAACTCACGAAGATTGTATGGACAATGGAACAAACCCCTGCCTGGTTCGGTACCACCCTCCATGGGTGGTATTTTGAACTCATTCTTGAGTGCCTTCCAACTTCAGGGTCTCCTCTTTAGACAATATCTCTGACAGTGCTACACTGCTGTTCATAAGGTTTTCCATAACTAATCTTTCAGAAATGCACAGCCTATTCTTTCTTAGTAATCTGCTCAGAGTCTGGAAGTTCTAGTGAACTCTGGTGACCCTATGTAATTTTGTTTGCAATAGCAGTGATATAGCTTCCATCACCACAGCAAGTCCCCACACTACAATAAACAGTCAAATGGTAGAAAATCCTACTAGAACTAATAGTATATGCATCCAGTTTTAAAAATATAAGCTAACTTATAAGAAATTAAATTACATTCCTAGATAATACTCATATTCAGAAGTGCATGCCCCATATTCAAGGGTCCTAATGGCACTGTCATGGAAGCATTACACTATTAATATTAATGGTGGTTATCCAACCCCATCAGCTGTCCCTGGAAGAAAGATGAGGATATCTGGTCCAATAATAAAGGAACAACCCAGCTATCAAAAGGTTGCACCATGCCCAGCTGTCAAAAGATATAGTGTAAAGGATGTAAAGGATTGAAGATCAACAAGCGGCCATCCAGCTCAAAAGCAAAAAGCCCACATGGAAGAAGCACATCAGACAGTGCGGACTCAAGGTGTCGAAGGGATCAGGCATCAAAGAACTAAAAATTATTTTATTTTAAATGATGGAGACTACAGGTTGGGAACCCAAAGTCCATGTGGAGGTAATGGATTTACCCTTACAGAGGGGTTGCAAGGAGAAGATGAACAAGTTAGGGTGTAGTGTAGCAATGATGAAGCATATAACTTTCCTTCCTCCCTCCCACTATCATGATCCCAATGCTACCTTAGAAATCCAGCTAAAGCAGAGGATGTACACTGTTAAGATAGGAGCTGGTAGCATTGGGAATTCAGGACAGATGATCCCTTCAGAACCAGCGGTGAGAGTGGGGATACCAGGAGGGTGGAGGGAAGGTGGGATAGAAAGTGGGAACCAATTATAAGGAATTACATATCCTCTTCCCTGGGGTATGGAAATGGGGAAGTGGATGAAGGGAGACATTGGACACAGTAAGATATGGCAAAGTAACAATTTATAATTTTTCAAGGGTTTATGATGGAAGGGGGATTATGGAGGGAGGGGAAAAATGAAGAAACTGATGCCAAGTGCTTCAAGAGAAAGCAAATGCTATGACAATAATGAGGACAATGGATATACAAATATGCTTGACTTAATGGATATATGTATGGATTGTGATAAGCACTGTAAAAGCCCCCAATTAAATGATCTTTAAGATATATATATATGTGTGTATATATATATATATATATATATATATATATATATATATATATAACCTTGGAACCCCTGTTAAAATTATCTATGACTCAGAAGTCAATTCTCTAGTCAGAGGAGGTAAAATCCAAAGACATTGAATCAAAGGTGTCTCTGATTTTGGATTTGGACTAGCATGTACTAAAAGTAAACAATTAAAATATTAGTCTTTAAAAATTTCATTTCCAAATCATAAAACTATACTGCAAAGTAGTTTTTAAAGTGAATATATATATCCCAAAATCCAGGACCAGACAGCTTCACCAGGGATATCCATGAAGCCTTCAAAGAAGAGTTGACTTTAACCCTACTCAAAATATTTTAGAACACAGAAAATCCCCAAATTCATTTCATAAAGAAAATGTTAACCTGATACACAAGCCAGGCAAAAGTAGGTACCAGAAGAGAACATTATAGAGCATGATCTCTTATGAACCTATGTGTAGAAATTCTCAAAAATGTCTAGTCAACTTAATTCAGCAAAATATCCGTCAAGCAAACAAGCAAACAGAATGTTTTCTTAAAAATAAACATTTTGAGCAGATGGAGTTTATACCAGGTTATGCACTGATGGCTAGACATTAAAATAAACAGATCAATAGAGCTTCAGCACACACAGGAACAAGACAGGATCATATCATTTGATACCAGCGAGGCATTTCACCAACTTTAGCACTCACCCTTGTGACAAAAGCTTTTCACAATAGGAATGGAAGGGAAATTCATCTACACAACAATGGCCACCTTAGCCAAGCCAACAGCCTAGTGTCACTCAGTGACGAGAATAGGAAAGCACACGTTCTAACAAACTAGAGCCAGGCAAGGGCACACTTTATTATCATTGTGATCTAATTTGCTGTTGGAAGTCTTACCCTGAGCTATTAGGCAACAAAATAGACCCAAAGCACCAAGATTGCTATAGCAATAAAGCTATCTCCATTTGTAGATAATGTGATTTTATGTGTAATACATGCCAAAGACTTGACATGAAAATATTGAAAATTCAATTATGTGGTAGGAGAAGATTGCAACATAAAGATCAACTGGTTTCCTAAATAATGATGAAGAAGGAAATTCAAGAAAGCAATGCCATTTACAATAGTTTCCTAAAATATCAATTGCTTAAGGAAAACATAACCAGGGTGGGGGGTGAAGCTTATGCCAAGAAAACTACAAAATGCCTCTGCAAGAAACCAGAAGAGACATAGATTAATAGAAAACATCCATTTTATGAATAAGAATACTTAATAAGTTCATAAAATGTCAGCATTGTCTGATACAATTAATACATACAACTGTATTACAATTCTGCAGTGTTTGTTAAATAAGTGAAAAAAACTAATATATATATTTAGTATATACTATGAACTAATTAGTACATAATGTTCTATTTAGTTTATACCATTAACTAATATGCAATATAAACACACTGATACATATCATATAATATATGTTATACAGCATGTAGTGTATGTATCTTATTTGTCATATATACAGTGGTCACTTGTTTGTTGCTTTGATGGAAGCTGGAAGCTATAGAATTGGTATTTCTAATGCTAGCAACATCACTCAAAGTGAACAGGTTTGTGGTAGCTGCATAACTTCATGGGTAAGGATCTAAGAGCTGTTAGTCAACTTGTCAATCAGGTCCCAGCCTGATGGTGTCTCCTTGTGGGTTTGGTCTTCTCATAAGGAGAAGTCAGGGATCCTCCCCACTCTCTCTGTCTTGATCACACTGAGCTGCTGGAGCCCTGTGATGTTTTCCATTGAATCTAGATCCACCGCCCTTATCATTCCTATGCTATTCCTGCACTCTGCATCATTTGCTGTGGTTGCTTCAATCTCAAGAGATGTGTGGCTATTATCAGATTTATGGACTTGAACTGGGTGGGGCTGGGATGTATTCTTGATACAGAACGACTTCTTTATATAAAGCTGTTTCTTACAGAGATCTGAGTGTCTCTAGATTCGTCTCTCTAGTCAGCGTGACCTAATGCAGGTTTCAGGGAGCTATCGACTAAGAGTACACTAAGAAGAAGGGACCAGCTACTCTATTTGGAGAAAGTAATTGCTGAAATGTCAGTAACATTTTGAGTGCCTTTTCATTAAGGTACCCATCTGCAAAGAATGCCAGGAAACATTCTGGTTCCATTCATTAGAATTGGAATTATGAAAATATTTGCATCCTATGCATAAGGTTTCCAGAGCCCTTTGATTTATGCATATCATTTTCCACAAGAGTTGCACATATTCATAGGTTCACAAACAGTTTATGAGTTCCATCTCTCCCTGCATTCTCCAGCATTTGTTGTCCTATGCTTTTTTAAATTTCTTCCCTGTTGTTCTGAACTGTTGTTTAAATCCCCCTGCTGTTTATATCCTCCTGTTGCTTTGAGTTGCATGCCCCACATGGCTCGTGAGCGTGAGCTTTTGCTCTTGTGTCTCCTTATCATTCAAGTGTCCTTCTATGTGAATTGCTTATCACACCCTCTGCCACACTTCTGATTGGATGGTTTTGTTTTTGATTTAGGTTTATTGAGGTGCTTCATAAACCAGAGACTTCAGTACTTAGTCACTTGTCCATTGTGTAATTACGAAAGATTGTTTTCCAACCCATGGGCTTTCTTTTTAATATTTGAATGACGTATTTTAATGGGCACAAGTGGTTTAATTTTAATAGATTTTAGCCATTTTTGCCTTCTACTGTGTATGATTCATTTATTATAAAGAAACAAGAAATGCCTGTGATTGCCAACCAATTAGGAATCCAGAATTTTGGCTTGCAGAATTTGAGAACGCAAATGGCTGTTCTTCAAAGCTACCTACTTATTTTATAAGAACTATATTATGCAATTTTGAAAGAGAGCATTTAAAGCACTGTCATTGTTTTCCCAAATAACACAAACCTTGTACCTTTGCCAACTGCAACTTGTCCCCAGGAAATACCTTTATAAATGTGTTAACGCATTTTTTTCATTTTTCTTTATAAAGGTATGTTTTTTAAATGGCATAGTTGCACTATAAAATTACTTCCCAGGTGGCAAGAGTGGTTTTCAAAAAAACGTAGAAGGTACATTCTATTTCTGAATGGAAACAGAGCTTTCAAATGAGGTAATGTTCTAAAATCACATGCTTTGTAACTAAAGTAAAATGGATGATCTAGTATTAAGGGCTGGCTTGATCTTTGAAATTTTAGTCCCAAACACATAAACCTTTATGCTGATTTAACAATGTACAGAACTGTTGTTGTGGTCAGGAGATATTGGATGTCAAAAACATGTTTCCAGACAGCCTTGGCACACAGCAGTATTTAAAATCTCCTTCAAAATAATTCACCAGGCAGGAAACAACAAAGTCCACATGGAAGAATCACACCAGCCTGTGTGTTCATGAGACTTCAATGGGAAAAGGTATTAGGAGGTCAAAAACAAACACCCCAATGATTGTGAAGGGGTGTGATTGTTGTGGAGACCGAGAGCCACCTGTAAGAGAATAGGACAGTCCCTTTCAGAAGGGCCACACAGAAGGGATCGTATATCCAGAGTGAAATATAGCACTGTTAAAACACAAAACTATACTCTAGTTATTTAATGCTTCCTATACTTAATATTACAGTTTTTATTTATTTCACCTCATGAATCATGTTAGATTTGCATAGGTTCATTTTCATATTTGACATTTTTCCATATATGAAAGACATGAAAGAAAGCTCTTCAGAAACAGCAACAAGAGTAAAGAATCTCTCGCAGCACAGGACGGGAGGGTGGGCATGCTGGTGGAGGGGAAATAGGGAGCCAACAGATTTGCTGACTGCAGAATACCACTCAATGGGATCAAACAACCGAATTGTATATGAATGGATATATTAGATATGTAAGATATGGCAAATAAAAATAAAATTAGGATTTCTGGAGGGTGTAGTGGG
Organism: Nesogale talazaci; assembly: GCA_004026705.1. Taxonomy (NCBI): domain Eukaryota; kingdom Metazoa; phylum Chordata; class Mammalia; order Afrosoricida; family Tenrecidae; genus Nesogale; species Nesogale talazaci. Next base: position 175,293 of record PVJH01001567.1, on the reverse strand, counting down.
GGTTAAGGGGATAAAGGCGAATGGATATCAAGGTGTTCAAGAACAAAGAATATATTTTGAAACCGATTGTGGTAGCAATTGTACAATACTACTTGAGATAGTAGAACTATGAGATGTTATATTATCCCTAAGTGTTCCTAATCAGAGGATTAAAGCAAGCAAGCAAATAAAATGAAATAATCCCCCAGGGAAAGTCAAGGTTTAAAAACTGGAAATGATAGCATGTTTTCAACAAGGTATGCCCTATGGTAGGTTTGTGACCATCACGTAATTACCTGAAAGGTTGGTATGCCTGCATGATGTACCCTTTATGCATTGTGTAACATCATATATTTATCATCCAACAGTTCCAGGAAAAGTTCTGTTTTGAGATGTTCCACCTTTAAACATGTCAATTATCTTCCAATTAATGATAGTATTGGAGTTTATTTCCAGTCTCTGTCTTATAGACCTGGTTGTATCTTTGTTGCTCCTGTAATTGGTTTAGTGTCCAGATCAACCAGTTCCAAGGCAGAGTCTCTATGCCTTGGCTTGCTCACCACTATCAGCCAGATTGACATCCCAGTCCTCCACAGTGGAAGAGCAGGTCCCCAAGCCGACAGAGACAGTTCTCCCCTGTCCTGTAAGCCAACACCCCCTCAAGGGAAGTGAGCTTGGTTTAGGTTTGGAACTGTTCCCAACAAATGCAGTTTTTGAAATGTCAACTTATCTAGAGGAGTGTGTGTTTTCACTCCATGACATCATTCCATGTATTTTCTACATTAATAGTTTTGTTTTTCATATCTCAGCTTTAATCCAAGTGGATACATTTTTATTGTTTTTCTGTGGGAATATGGAGATTTTGTTCTATATTCTTATATGGTCACTTTCCATGATGCCTTACAGTAAACATCAATTAATTTTCTACTTATAGGTGTTGCCACTCCTACCACATCTTTTTTTGTTATAGACATATGATCTGTTGCCATGATCTATATATTGTCTTAATTCATCTGCTAACACAACACTGCTTTTGATAATATACTCTATGTTTAAGTTTTAATACATAATGGGTTAAGAATTTAGATATCATTCTTTGTCAGCATTATTTTGATATTCTTTTCATGTACAGCTTCCATAATTGATTTAAAACCAAATCACATTAAAAGGGTAGAATTTGTTTGTTAACTGTGTCACTGATTATATTGAATTTTGTGGGAATTGATGCTTTAAAATTTAACACTATTGAAATTCTCAATAAAAATATGTCATATATAAAGTTTACATCTTTTGTAATTTTCCTTGAAATATGACATTTATTTTTATTACTTTTCTGTTTTGCTTTTACTAACTTGGTTGAGTATAACATCAAGTAGATGACAGTAAGGAAAACAGCTACAATCAAGTACATTTTCTTTAGACACACTATATCAGACTTGTACATTTGTTTTCTAATTCTACTTTTCTGTAACAACTATTATTTTAAAAATCAATAAATGTGTTAATAGTTTCTGAATTATGCAAGTGAAAAACTTTGAAATTGCCAATATTTTATCTAAATATGATAGGAAATACAAATGTAAAATTGATAAAATTCATTAAACACTGCTTTCCTTTCATTTATTAAAAGTATAAATTGTAGTAATAGTATTTATTTCTTAAATTAAAAACACACTGTTATTCTAATATTTCACTATTTTGCTATTTAAGATCATTTTGTTCATGCTCATACTGACACTGGCTTATACTTTTTCTTCTAATTATATGTTTGTCTAGTTAACTATCAAAATATAATGAATTCATAGATTTTCATAAGGTTTCAATATTTTGTATTCTCTGGAAATTTTATTTAGGAGTAACATTTTTCAAAAATTGGCACAACATACTGAAAATTGGTTAAGTTTATCCCAATTTTTAAAGAATTTAAAATATCTCAAAGTTTTGGTAAAAGAAGGAAGGAGATAAATTCATTGGATATATCTATGAGAATGCAATAATGTAAATAATTTTCTTGTAACACAGCAGTAGCTGAATGTAATAATTTTCACATTTTAGATATTGTTTATTAAGATCAATATATTTGACCACCAATGTAATATAATCTTTTAAGAATCCAAAGTAACTATTTTTATTTATTTCTAATATAATCACCTGGTAGATTAAAATAGCTGTTTTTCAAATAAAGATATGATCCCAGTGGATGCTTGTCCAATATGGGAATTCAGTCTTCCAGCTAACAGAAACAGATCATAAGATGATGAGTTAATAAGTAATTTTAGAAGAATTAATAACAGAGCAGCCCCAAGTAGCTAACTGTTAAAAATGTCTCAAATGTCCAGATTTCACAAGATATTTCACCTGTTCATGTCCCCTTCCCTCTTTCCTTTAATCATATTCCCTCATGTCCCTGAGTTCAGCAAGTCACTGCAGGGTCTCTCAGAAAAGTCACAATATTTTAAGGCGGTGGTTTTCAACCTTCCTAATGCTGTGACCCTTTAATACTGTTCCTCAGGCGGTGGTGACGTCCAACCCTAAAATAATTTTCATTGCTATATCATCACTGTAATTTTGCTGCTATTACGAACTGTAATGCAAATATCTGGTATGCAGGATATATTTTCATTGTAACAAATTGAACATAATTAAACATAATTAAATCACAGTGATTAATCACAAAACAATATGTAATTATATCTTATAAAATGTTTGTGTACTCTGATGGTCTCAGGTGACCCCTGTGAAATGGTCCTTTGACCCTCAAAGGGATGGTGACTCACAGTTTGAGAACTGCTATTTTAAGGAAATAGCTCAGTTGTTTGTGTGTGCTATTAAGTCCTAAACAAAACACCAAGCAGATGCAAAGCCAAATGTAATGTTCAGAAGCAAAAGGGAAAAATGTGCAAAAATCAAAGTAGATCTTTTTGCTTCTACCAAAGCTCAATCTAGAAATGGATGTCACAAAGTCTTGCTAGAATATGTTTTTAAACTTTCCACAGACCATACCTGCAAGGAAAATTAAGTAATACTCAGTAGTAGGAGAGAGATAAGAGATCAATTTTACCTTAATCTTGTAACAAATAACTTGTTACAATGATATTATAATAATAAGTACAGAAACAACAATGTATAATACATTCCAAAGGAATTATGGGGAAAAGGACCTTATTAAATCAATGACAACTTCTGATAAACTGAAACTGCATCTGAACTACCTTTCCTTTTTGTCTACAGCATCAGAACAATATGTGATTCATATAAATTATATTATTAGTATTACTACCTTATGTTGACTAACAGATTGAGATTTGGTGGTATTTAAAATTTGAACATTTCTATGACCAGTTTGTTCTGACCAAAACAAAATCTTTATAGTCATTGCTTGAGAAACAGCACTTACTTAAACAAACATTGTAGAGAAATATTGATTGTACTTAAGATATTTACTGTTCTCTGTATTCATCCTCCCAAAACTAAATAGAAGCAATAAAAGAAACTATCAACCAAAGCCAAGTTCCACTTTCAAAATTAAATGTATTTGATATGTTGCCATATTTTTGTATGTGTGCATGCATATGTGTGTCAACTATATAGAATGACATCATTTTTAACCACCAAAAGTAGAGAACACACCAGCTTGAGCTGACTGAAAAGTATATTTGAAATATGTTACTTTGAGTTATGTTACTCTAAGTGTGAAAAGTCAGATTCCACTAGCTTAGAGAATAAAAGAATGATCCCCCTTCCCTCCACCATTACCAGACTAAATAAACTGTCATTAAATTTAGGTGAAACACAAGTTTATCACTAGAGGGATTTAAACCTGTGGTGCACTGATTGTCACCATGGGACAGAAACATCAAACCTAATTACTAGATGATCCCAAATCATCAAACCACGCACCTTGCAGAGCAAGCAGCATACTCAAGATGGCTCTCTTTAAAATTATTGCAAAGCACATGAAAATGTAAAATAAACAAAAACAATACAATAATCAATGAATTTAGATGTGTCTCAAGCATTAGAAATAACAGACAAAGAATTTTGGGTGATTCTAATTGATGCTTGACTTAAATTGGTATTTAAGTTCCACACCATTGAGGCTATACAGGAAAATATAAAAATAATCAAAATTGTAGAAACTATAAGAACAAAAAGAAATGTTGTAAATGAAGAATGTAATAACTGAGGTGAAAAAGATTTTGAGGGGTTTCTTAGATTTAAAGCATATGAAACTTACCAACTAAAATGCCCAATATATAGCATAAAACCAAGAATAGTGGTTATAAGAATTGTAAGATAATATCAAATGATCTAACATATTTAAATTGTAAATCTCAAAAGCAGAAGAAAAAAGAGAGGAGAAAAATATTTTAATAACTAATAGTAGAAATACATGACAGAAAAAAAAACAAGCAATCCAAAATATTCAATGAACTTGAAGGTAATCAATATAGAACAAAAATCACCAAATACATATCCTATTTGAGTTGATGAAAATGAGAGGGAAAATGTTAAAGTTGGTTACATAAAGATACATAAAAGAAAAAATAAATAGAATTTTGTCAGACAATCAAAACTTATAAAGGAAAAACTAAATTAGTTGATTATAGCTATAAAAGGAATTTAATTTAAATGTGAAACTTTAGCAAATTGTGAAATTCAGTCTCCAATTATTTCACAGATGAGCGCTAGGAAAATAGTAGTTAGAGGAAGAATGATAATTTTAAGTGATCGGCTCCAGAAAATGTAGAAAACTAAGTTTTATATGCTCTCAGAAACAGACAAACACCACATGTTCTGGACCACTGTGTTCTATTGTTTCTATTTTTGCAATGCTCTGGGGTCAAACTGGCAACCTCCTCCAATCTAACCATGCTCAGCATTTGGCCTGTGGGTTCCCATCTACCTGTTTGTGTCGGATTGTTCTTAATTGCCTTTGCTGACCTATTCCTTCTTTACTATTTCATTGCCTAATTTTTACATTTCCATCTGCATGTATACAATAATAATTACAAATTTATTCCTGAACCACCTTGGAGTTCACAGTGTTGGCATTTTTGGTGAAGAACATCCATTCCTGACATTTTAAGTTCTTTTAACTGCTTTGGATGACTTTTATTCATATACTTGGCATCCTTTTAGAGTTCATTTTTTTAATATATATGAAGTTTCCTAAGCAAATAAAGATCACGCCAGAAAACATACAAGTGGGACTTCATTCACAGTAGCACACCGGTCCTGATTCCATAGGAGACCTTAGTTATCTTTCTACACATGCAATCTCTGGGCCTTATGATCCTTGCTGTCAGCCAAATTGGTGTAAAACTAGTTTTAACTTTCACCTCCATGTCTAATTCTAAATTTGCTCATGTCCTGGGAAATGACTCCAGTTTTTAATGTCACTCGACTTTCATAAGAGGTATATGTGTTTTTGCCCATCCATCGTGCAGTGGAATACTCCATCATCACCACATACCAACTGAACCCAATGTCAAATGATGAGTATAGACTTACCCTCTCACTGTCTGATTATTTCATTCCTTTATTCCTATCTTCTCCCATGATGATCTATAATCTCTGAAACTATATGTGGGCTGACTTTGCTTAGGATTCTTCTCAATGGAAAAGGGCTGCATTTTAGTATTGGTAACCAGATTCTGTGATTATTGGATATCATAGACTCAATTCATACTAGGTGACAGAGTGGAGCTGCCCTATAAAGTGTTCTTGGCTGTAATTTAACAGACAAGAATCTTTAGTTCTTTTCTCCCACTGAGCAGCTAGTAGGCACAAACCATTGATTTCTCTATAACAGCCCATTAATTAACCATTGCACCTCCTAGTCTCCTTCAAACACAATCTAACTGCAGACTACACAAAGAGCAGGAAACAAGGCATGTGTCTGTCTATTCCTGTGGGGCTAGCATCTAACCCAGGGGTGAGGCACTGCTGTATAAGGCCCATAAAATAGTTTGGTCTGGCCTGAGAAAGCAACTCTCTTTGGGAATTGAAATTTAATAAATGTGTTTTTTTACCATGACAACATATATCTCTTAAGTGAATCACAATAATGTGGTAAATTTTGAGGGGCAGGTAAGCAAAGTCAGTGATGGAGTAGACAGGGTCCAGATGAGCATTTCCCTGGATGGATACATATACTTCTTATTGGTTGCCTATGGCCCATCTGCCCCTATTGTGGTTAGCACATGTTAGCACACTGTGGTGAAAGTATGGGGTTAGAGATGATGATGTGATGAGATGCGATGAGATGATTCCTTCAGATTTTGATGACTTTTCCTCTGATAATTGATGATAGTCAACTTCTTTGCTGATAGAAGCAATAACTCAAATCTAACCTTTATCCACTGGTCTATGATCAACCATCCTTGCAATGATGAATCTCAGATGAAGTTGAAAGAAATCGTAGTACACAGAAAGACCTCAAGAGTTGATATGAACACTGCATCCATTTTAAATCCAGATTCAACATGCAGGATTTGAAGAGCAATCACAAAGCAAAACAATTGTTTCACTGACAACACATGTACTCAATAGTTACTAAAAATTAAGTGGTGTGATATCTTATAAATGGCTACTACAAAGAAAAGTTGAGGCAGAGTATCCCTCCTTCCAAAATTAATAGATAAATGGTTATTTTGCTGTTGTTGAAGCCAAAGTGTGTCCACTTCATGCTGATGCATTAGTAATAAAGAAAAAAAGCCAATCTTGATGATATCGCAGCTCAAAACATGCTAAATTCACTCTATCAGGAGGTCAATTCTATCTAGATAAATCAGTGATCATCAGGGCTGTGGGAAATTACAAACTGCTTTCCATAGACCTCAATGGACCAATAAATGATTCAGATAATGTATGCATTGAGTATTTCATGAAAAAGCTGAAACCTTATGTCAAGACAGGTTTTGAAAGAGTGCACGGTGGCTGCTGTGGAGTTATGAGCACCAAAGTAAAACTGTTTCAGCGTATTCATCTCTCTCAGCAATATGTCTCAGATTGGATCACTGATGTAATAGAATATATGGTTAAAAACACTAAGAGATTCTGCAGGATATTTCCAGGCTTTCTCTTTTGCTTATGATGAGACAAAGGTTTTAAAATATAATGCTCAAGTGGCTGTTTTAATTTGTGATATAACTGCAAAGTTTGACCATTGAGCAGGGAAGCTCTCACTTAAAGTCATGCATGGTACTACAAAAGGGAAGGAAAATGAAATGAAATGAAACTTGAGAGAATAATTGAAAAGTGAAGTAGAATTATTGCAGAAGGCATTCCAACTCAATCAGGACCCTTTTGATTTAGTTATATGTGATTTCATCATACACCAAAAAGTCTCTGTGTACCATTGTTGTGACTCAACAATGTAGTATCAAAAGTAGTGTCATGCATACATTTTTGTCAAAAAATCAAATTGCATATTAGATTATGTACCTGCTAAGTTATATACCATGGGCTCCTTCAGCTTAAAAAAGATGATGACGGCTGAGCCCGGGTGGCTTAGTGGTTGTGTGCAGGACTGCAGCCCACCGGGTTGTCAGTTCAAATCTGGCAGCAGCTCTCCAGGAGCAAGGCTGGTCTTCTAACTCCCACCAGGGCAGTGATGCCACAAAAAAATAAAAAAGGATGATGAGCTGAAAGCTAGGTACAACTGTCAATTGCTTGAGTTCTATAAATGTTATATAAGCAATAGGGCAAGTCCCAGAAGAAACGTGCATTTAAATATACATCTGTGCTCTTAACTATTTCTTCTTATGAGCAGTTATCTCACAAAGAGCTGTCCACTTTTCAGACTAGCCAATGCAAACCCGGAAAAGCAGTTGTAAAGAGCAACATCATTGATAGCAGTTAACAACACATGCCTCACCAAAAAGAAGCACTTCCAAACATCACATTAGGGGTGAATTTATTAAATGTTTGATTAAATAATTCTTAAGTTGATCATTTTGTATGGCCAGTGAATGATATAAATATATAAAATTTCTTCTACAGAAGAAAAGAATAAAACAGAGGTTCCCTCCCTTGGTATGCCATGTTAGATTAGTGAAACATTTAATTCTCATGATGTTCTTTCCGCAATGAGATGAACTGTTTCAAAAATGGGCTCAAACACAGCAACAGTTGTGATGCTGTCACAGGAGCGGGGAATTTTTCCCTGTGTTTAAAAATGTGGTTGCTTTGAGTCAGTACTTTTCCACACCAAGTAACAACTGCTAGATTAAAAAAAACATACTGCTTAAGTTATTGTTCATCTTTCCTGGGTTATTCATCAAACTTGTCTGTATAATGAATGAATGCCTGCTGACTGAATAGCTGTTTTATCTGTATTATACTAGTCTCAGTTTTAACAGAGTGCTTTCAAACAGGATGTTTTCCATGTCATGGGACACATTCATTTGAACTCAGGGTTAAGCACAAGAGGAAAAATGTCCATATTATTAAATTTTTTCAAAAACTCAGAAGAATATTGATGCACATGAAAGATTTGATTTTAGGTGGGTCAAGTATTTTGACAATGCCTCCAGGTAAACCATAAAAGCGGACACCAGAAACCTAGATGGATGAAGAAACTGTGTCCTAAGTCCAGACACTGATGGAAGAAGATTATAGAATTACTACTTATATTATAGCTATTCAATTTGAGATATTATGTGGCACAGCATTTTCAATCTAAAGTGAACATCATAGGTAGGCTTGAAAATCTTTGCACTGGATAGCTGTGTTAGTCGCGGTAGACTAGAGAAATAAATTCATAAGTACCCAAATGTATATAAGGGAAAAGTTTATATACAAGAGGAATAGAATATAGAGAAAGTATCCCAACCCAGTCCAGTCTAAGAACATAAGAGATATTAACCCATATATCCAATACCAGTCCTTTAGTCCTCTTAGGAATCATGAAACACATGCAATGAATGCCAGGACAATCACAGGCAAGTGGGTGCAGAGTATCTCATGACCTTAGAAGCATCTCAGTGCTGGCAGGGATCTCCCTGTGGCCTTCTAAGTACCCCGGCGCTGGTAGAACTTTCCCATGGTTTCTCTGGTCACATCAGGGTAAACCCATGTGGCTCCTCTTCCAGCTTCTCCAGGAATCAGGGCCTATACTGCCATTTTGTCTTGTCAGTAGAGTATTTCCAAGGAACTGAGTCTATAATCTCTTACCCCCATGAGGGAAATACCATGAGATTTCCCAGAATTCTCAGGGAAAGCCATGCCCAAACAGAGGTCCCATGGCTATATCCAGATTGATAAAGCTAGACTACACCTCTACAATCCCAATCAGGAAATGGGCACCAAAGTACATGACTGCAACAATAGCTGTCAAAAAAGCATTGCTGAAAGATCAATTAGTTCATCACTGAGCTTTTCTAATAAGATCAAAGCTAATAAATATATTTATGGAAGGAAATGATACTGATAATGACTTGGATTTCCCATTATGATCCAGAGAGTAAGGTCCCACCAATAACAAACTTCCAAGGTGTTCTGAGAGGCCAGTTATGGTAAAGGCAGAGAGTTTAGCTTAACAGGTCATGACAACTGTTTTAGGGGATTTCAAAGGGGTAATTTCATCCTTGGTAATGAATTGATCAAAAACACTTCTTAAGATGAAGTTGAAATATTAGAACTTGATATGCAAAATTTTTTGAGGAGGAAAATGCCAAAATTTGACCCAAGGAAAATTCACCTGATCATTATTTGTGAGTTGTGAACCCTGTCTTATGACAACTACATGGAGAAAACTTCTGCCTTTTCAACTTGTGTCACTAATTTTGTTGCTTGAAACTTCCTTTTGTCCTCCAAATGGAAGATATCCCTTGAGGATATCTACACAGTTTTTTGATGTGACACAACAAAAAGGGTGTAGAATTCTTCAGCAAAGGTTTAGAAAGATAGCCTACAGAATGCTAAGAAAGAGCTGTGGGTAAATTGAGAAAGAGTGGCACCGCATTTCAATATTTTTGCTTAGTAAAAAGTTATATGCTACTCCCACCAAGGCAGTAATGCAAAAGAAGGAAAAAAGAAACACAGGAAAAAAGTTATATGAATTTGTAACAATAAATTTTACTTATGCTTGTGTGTATGTATATATGTGTATATACGTGTCATTATTTGTGTATATATATATAGGTATATACACACAGTATTTAATAGAGTTAAAAATCAGAGAGATATGAATCATCAAAATCTTAGGAGTATGTTTTCTTTGTGATAATCCCTAGATAAATTCAATTTTTGTATATTTTGTCCCTAAATAAATTATATCCTTCATGGAGTTCATTTTTGACATAACTATAGTCATTGATCATTAGCAAGACAAAATTTACTCCAGGATAAGTAGTTACCCATCTAGAAACTTGATAAAACTGAGTTACTGCATGCAGTGCCTAACAAAAACAAAACAGGAGCGACATCAGGGTAGCCAATACATTCTAAAAAATAAATTTGTTGCATATTACTAAGAAATCTCAATATATAAGAGCCTACAATTCTTTCCCATTACAGAAATGAAAACAAACTCAGCCAGATATTTATAATAATGTAGAGCCAGCAAGTAAGAATTCACATGAATTTCTTTTAATTTCAGAAGACAGATTTTAATGATCATAATTTTAAAGTGAATTCCTTTAGAGTAGTGGTATTTTATAACACAAGTGTTCTAGACTAATTTTATTCTTTGAATTAATAGTAGATTTTTATATTCTCAAAATAATCCTCCTTACACCATATCACTGTTAGTAATTATAAAATAGAAATGTACCAATTTAGCTACTTTAGATCTGAAGTATGTCTTATAAAATAAAATACTAACAAATGAAGGTACAATATTTTGGATTTTACCCTTCTGATATTTTAGTAGCTTTCTACTCCAGCAAATGCTATAGTCTCAGTAACCTATGGGGACAGTTCTACCCCATCATGTAGCATTACTCTGAGTTGGTATCTATTCAATGGCAGAGAATGAATGAATTATTTATTAATAGTTAGTGAAATTATCATATACTTAGATTGTGTTGCAACTGCACCTCATTTAGGATAGTAGTTATTTCTAGAAACATGTATGTACGTATAATTTTTGAAAATGTCAACCTTTCCATATAGTTTACATACTTTCGAGGTGAATCAAGATGCAAACCACAGAATAATTAAAATTTTGAATGATTTCTTATGCTACATTATGCATACTGAATTAACAAGTCCATGTCATGATATGTTAATTGGCTCAACTCTTACTGCATCAAGGCTGTTATTTTTACTTCCAGGGAGACTAAGTCGATTCTTGCCAACAGGGCTGGATGGAGAAGCACAGCCCATAGGGTGTATGCTGTTGTCATTTCCACCACCACAGATTACCCAACCTGGAGCTGCTGGTGGATTCAAGCTATAGACCTCCCCTATAACAGCATGGTGTTTAAACAATGGGCCCCCAGGGCTCCCTTCTTGGCTTCAATGTCAAAACAAGGGAGCTGTGCTTCACGTCCTCATAGAATTCCCATGGCTAAAATGGTTGCATGGTGATTAAAGCGCTTTGCTGTTCAAACCCACAGGAGAATAGGTGGTCATCTGATTCTGTAAAAATGTACAGCCTGGGAACCTCTTTGAAACATTTCTATTTTGTTCTACCACAATGCTATGAGTAGAATCAACATGAATTAGGCTTGGGCATGAGGTCTCTTTAGCCTTCCTTATACTTACATGATCAAAAGCTGTGTTCATATTGTGATGTCTGTGTTTTCAATGCACAGCAGGTACGTCACTTATCATATTAGACTTATAGCTTTTTAATTCTAGGTGCAAGATTTAAACATTCCATACTCCACTTTACCCATGTGTCCCAGGTTATAGATCCATTGGCCTTTTTATTGAAGAAACTCCTAGACATGTGCTGGACAGAGAAAGAGAAGTCAACAGGCTGATCATGAAAGCAGAAAATAGGAAGATGTGTAACTTTATAAAAACACCCCCCTCCCAAATAACCATTAAAGTATCTTGTTTCAATATATATAACATAGACTGCACATTTTGGAAAACCATGCAACTACCTCACATGTTAATTTCCCTGAACAATATGATTTGGTGCAAGTTTTATGAGCATGCACATTGCATGCACAAATTAATTAATAAATCCAGTAATTCTCCTTTATAAAGCACCTATCTTCATTCTTGTTTTCTAGCATAAGTTGCAGTCATTCTCTGAAATCTTGAAGAATTGTGTGTTATAAACAGAGTTGATTTTCATCTTCCTTGAGGAGCTCTGGCTACATAGTGGTTTTGCAATGGACTCCTAACCTTCAGGTAAGCAATTCAAAACTGTCATCCCCAGTCAAGAAACAGACAGGGTGATTGCTCCTGCTTTAAAAAGTTCTAGTCTCAGAAATTCCCCTGGGCAGGTCTACTCTGTTCTATAGGAGTGCTATGAGCAGAAATTGACTTGAAGGCAATTAATTGGTTTTCTTAGTTAATTGTCCACTTAAATTTTAGATCATACAACCAGTCTCCACTACTCCATTTCTTCTAAGTGTTTTGCAACTCAATCCACTCTAAAGCTTACAAAATAGGATTACAGATATTCTATTCCTCAAAGCCATTCTTATATGTTTTATAGAAATTTGAACCAAACAAAAATAATTTTAATCCAAGAAGGCACTAAGCAATAACACTTCAGGAAAATATAAGAAAATTTAATATGCCACTTTTGAATTTTATTTGCCAAGTAGAGTAGATATTGACAAAGTATTGCTTTTTTATTAATTTTACCTGGTATAATTTGGTACTGACCTTTAGATTATTTTTTCTATTTTGAGTAATTATTTCTTCTTTTACATTGTTAAAGATTGCCTATGCTTCTCAGTTCTGCCCCATACAATGATTAAGGTGTTGAATACATATCCGTTTTCTTTTTCCCAACAAAAATAAAAGAATAATAATTTCATTTAACTCTTGCAGATATTTTAAGTATTATTATTATATATGCCTCTATAATGTGAAATGTTATAAATTGTTTGAGAATGAATGGTTTTAAAATCTCTTCAATTCTTGTGAAGCTATGAAATATGCCATTACATTATAAATAACAAATTTTCATAAAATTTCTATATTACCTTCAAAAATTTAATGGAACTTCAGTTTTGTGGAATAAATATTTGCCAATGCACTAGATAAAATTTGGTTAGTATTTTAGAGATGCAGGAAATATAATTTAATCTTAGAGCAAATAACTAATTTATTTATCAATACTTGACATTTTTCTTTTAAAATATAACCACTAAAGGAAGCATAACCACTACATATAATAATGTAACTTTTTATCTTCTTTAATTTCCCCTTGAAATATTTTGCTTAGTTTAGTTTGGTATGTGCTGCATTAAAAGAACTTAAATTAGGTTGTCGTCTTATTAGACTTAAATATATATGAAGGGCTAACCATCCAACTGGATTTTCTTCAAAGTTATGTATTTTTTCATTAAATCAGCACTATCACATTCAAAGTACTCTCCATTAGGCTTAATACTTTTTCCCAATCGGGAATACCATTTTTGCAATCATTTTACAAACTCATCTGTTAGGATGACTGGTAGTCCCTCCCTTATTTTTTTTTACATCTTCTGTTATCAAATCTCTGTCCTTCATTGTCAGAAACAAAAAGAAGTCACACAGAGAGAATATCTAGAGAATGTCCAGAGTAAGTTTTGACATCAATTAACATTTCAAAATTTTTAATAGAAGAAAATCATTCATACACTTGAATTTTTCTCATATTCCTGTTTGTGTAAGTTGTGTTTTGCATCAACAGTTTCTGTGGCATTTTTCCTGAGCAAGAAACATAATTTCACATCTATGTACTGTTTTCTTAAACCAGTCCTCACAAAATGAGTGAGGTTCAAGTAAAACTGCTTTTACAAAAAAAAAAAAAAAAATCAGTGATCCCAGAGAGAACCTGCCCAGGCCACACCACTTGGTGCACTAACTCAGAGAAGGTTACCTGAAGCTTGGCTAATGGGAAAATTGCATACTAGAAAACTTCCACCTGGTGGAGCTCCATTCTTTTTGGGGGAGGTGGGGGGAGGAAGAGGATGTTGCATAATGTGTGGCATGTGTGTTTTAATAGCAAGGCACCCAAATTATTGTTACTGTTGGGTACCATGGAGCTGCTTCTAACCTCCAATCACTTGATGTGCAACAGAACAAACACTGTCTTCTTTTGTATTGTGGAGCTCTCATCATGTAGTGGTTATGCACATTGGGTTGCAATATTATAGTCAGCAGTTCAAAACCAGCAGAAGCTCCAAAGGAGAAAGGCTGGACTTTCTACTCCCTTATGCAATGGTCACCTCCCAAACACTTAGGGGATCGCTATGAGTCCGCATTGACTTGACGTCAATGAGGTACATGTTTGAGTCTCTTGCACCTTCTTCCCAATCTTTCCTGTGCTGGGCCCCATTGTTTCATCCACTGTGTCCATCCATCCTTTCAAAGCCCTTCTGCTTTGTCACTATCCATCCTCCTTATCAAATATGATGTCCTTCTCCAGGGACTGGTCTCTCCTGGCACATCCAAATTATTTAAGACTGTTTCACCATGCTTGTCTCTAAGGAACATTCTGGCCACACATCTTCCATAGCAGGTTTGTCTGTCCTTTGGGTACTCTGTGGGACTTTCAGTATTCTTCAGCAGTATCACAATTCAAACTCAAAAGTCCTTTTCAGTCTTCCTTATTCAATATCTGACTTTCACGTGCATATTAGGTATGTTAGGCTTCTCTAGAGAAACAAAACTAGCACAATTATGATTATATGTATAAATATATATGAGGATAGATATATACAACATGAAGGAATATGACAACTAATTAGTTCACACGGCAGTACAGAGTACTTGGTTCAACTCACTTCCATGGAACAGTTAATATAATGTAAATCCTTCAATAAATGAAAGTCACTGGACCTAAGGTCAACGAAGCAGACAACTGAGTCTTTCCTAGTTCCATGCAGGCAGCCTGGTCACAGACACCAAACAGCAGGGTGGGTAAACAACAGTCAGAAAGACAACGGGATCCAACAGTCCCAAACTCAAGCAATTTGTAAACCATTAGTGTGGTCAGGCAGGTCTCAAAGGAGCCTCATGTTCTAGTGGCACAATCCATGGGCTGGCAGTTCCACAGGTACAGAGAACTAGAAGTTGCAAGCTGACCCAATCACCAGAGAGCGAGAGCGAGAGAGAGAGGGAGAGAGAGTGTCAGAGCTTGTCTAACCATTTATCTCTTTGTCCTCCAATCAAGCTGTGATCTATTAATCCCAAATGTTCCTATTGACCAAGTTGGCACAATAAGCCTACCTATCACAGTCCACCCCTTGCCAACTTGGGACATGTGCACAATTCTTTTTCTGTGTTTTTGTACACAATTCTTTTGTATGTAATTTCCAGACATTAATGAAATCACACTTACACCTAACATCAATCATATTTCATACATAAAAATGAAAACACATTGAATCTAATTGTATCTGGTATACCATACACAAACAAAGGAAAGCTATTTAATAAGCACATATAAAGAAAATAAACTAACAACCACAAACCTCATTTGTGCAATTAATCATGTGGTCGTAACTGTTAGGTAGAGCTACTTTCTTTTACTACCTATTCTTTATTACCTTTG
Source organism: Nesogale talazaci (assembly GCA_004026705.1). Classification (NCBI taxonomy): domain Eukaryota; kingdom Metazoa; phylum Chordata; class Mammalia; order Afrosoricida; family Tenrecidae; genus Nesogale; species Nesogale talazaci. Next base: position 159,635 of record PVJH01001567.1, on the reverse strand, counting down.
CCCTCAGCAATCACTTCAGCTGGTTGTGGAATTTTGTCTAGTGGGGTGACCCAGACCTTCATTCCTGAGGGGTCTGAGTCATTTGATGTCCTGTCATGATTGGGTTTCTGTAATTTACCATTTACTTTAATCACAGAGCTTGTTAGAACTAAGAGATGGCCTATGGAATCTCCTGGATTCCAGACATATTATTCTTTACCTTAATTATGCAGTACCAGTCCAATTTCTTCTTGGAAATCAGGATCAATCACACCACTCAGTACAGTAACATCCTTCTTGACCTGTTGATCCAAAAGCATGAGAATCCCAAAGTGGCCAGGGAAAATTCTAAGCTGCCAGTTCAGTAGAATCCATGCTGTGTTTCTGTTTTTGAGAGTCCTACACCATCTCCTACTAAGTGGGAGAGTTCCTTCCTTTAGTACTAGGACCTCCAGGCCTGAAGTACATAGGGTTTCTCAACCAAAGAACAAAAATGTTGCAAGTGGCATTCCTCCTGGGGAATATTCCCTCAGCTCAACAAGTTGTTACTACTTAATTGGTGCCATAATTGTGTCTTTAGAATCCCATTCCATCATTCTATCAAGCCAGTTGCTTCAGAATTATAAGTAACATGGTACAACCAGTGGATTCCATGGGCAGGGGCCTATTTTCACACTTCATATGCTGTGAAGTGAGTCCTTTGATCTAAAGCAATGCTATGTGGGTTCCCATACTGGCTGGTAAGATATTTTTTAAGTCTGCAAATGGTAAATTTGGCAGAACCTTTATTTGCAGAGAAGGCAAATCCATATCCACAGTAGGTATCTTCCAGTAAGAAGAGAATTCTGCTCCCTCCATGACTGGTTCTATGGAATCAGCATGCCACCAGATTGATGATTGATCTCCCAGTGGAATGGTCCCATATCTTGTACTCAATGCCGACTTCTGCTGCTGGAAGATGAGGCACTCGGTAGTGGCAGAGGCCAAGTCAGCTTGGGTGAGTGTAAGTCCATGTTGCTACATTAGTGCATAATCTTTATCCTTACCATCATTTCCATGTTGTACATGAGCCCATTGAACAATGAGAGGAGTGGCAGAGGAAGGAGGAGATCGAGTCTCCTCAGTGTGTTATCTTATCCACTTGACAGTTAAAGCCCTTCTTTTCAGAGGTAACCCCTTGGTGAGTGTTCACATGAGATACGATTACCTTTACTTTCTTGGCACATTCAGAAAGGTCTATCCAAATATCTCTTCCCCACACATCCTTGTCATCAATTTTCTGATAGTTATTTCCAAATCCCTCACCATACAGCCAAGTCACCAGCCGCAGCCATGAATGAGTATATAAACTCTCATTTGGCCATTTATCATTCCAGCAAGCTGAACAGCCCAGTGCACTGCTCAGAGTTCTGCCCATTGGAAGGTTTTCTATTTCACCACTGTCCTTTATGAAGATCCCAGAAAGAGGCTATAGTGATGCTGCTCTCGACTTACAAGTGGCACCTGCATGTCGTGCAGAGCCATTAGTCATCCAAGTATGCCTTTTCTGTTCACCAGTTAAACTATCATAAGGAACTATCCAGGAGGCTATAGGTACATACTGGGAGAAGGAAGGTACTGTTACAAGTATGGAGACTAAGTGTATTTGAGTCACTTAATTTCGTTTAACAATGGAGTGTTGCTGTGCACATCCAACTTTATGACTCTGTGGGTCAGGCAATACCCAGTACGTGTTGGGCAGCTTAGGCAACATAGTGACTTGGTGGACTATGGTGAGGTTTCAGTCTCCACTAAGGACCAATAACAGGACAACCACTGTTTTTCAAATGAGGAGTAGTTGTCTACAGAGGATAGTAGGACTTTACTCCAAAATTCACAAATCCAAATCTACTGCATGATTCACCAATAGGTACCAGCAAAGACTCCACACTCCATAGAAATTTCACTGAGGTGAATCTTCATTGAGTTGATTTCCCTACCTCTTGCATGCAGATGTACCAATGAATCTAGAGTCTTTGACACATCCTTCTTAGTGGATTCAATCAGAATAATGCCATCAATATAATGGACTAGGGTGACATTTTGTGGAAAGACAGGTCATCAAGTTCTCTTCTTACTAAATTATGACACAGGGTGGAAGAGTTAATGTACTCTTGGGGGAGTATTATGAAAATGTATTTTTGCCCCTGCCAGCTAAAGGCAAACTACTTCTGGTGGTCCTTCAAGACTGGTATTGGGAAGAAGACATTGGCCAGATCAATAGCTATATACCAAGTACGAGGAGAAGTATTAATTTGCTCATTCAACGAAGTCAGACTGCAGTTGCAATTGGAGTCACAATCTGATTAAGTTTACAATAATCCACTGTCATTCTCCAACGCCCATCTATTTTTTTTACAGGCCAAGTAGGTGAGCTAAATGAGGACGTGGTAGGAATCAACACCCCTGCATCCTTCAAATCTTTGATGGTAGCACTGATCCATTCAATTCCACCAGAAATGCATATTGAGTTTGGTTTACTATTTCTCAGGTGATGGCAGTGTTAATGATGTCCACTTGGCCTTTCCTAACAGAATAGCCATTATTCTAAATTTCAGGGATCCAATATGGGGGATTTGTCAGATATGATATATCTAATGAGACAGTAACAACAGAAAGGGTTTTGGGGCCCACTGGACCGCCAAACTTGACCTCTATATGTCCCCCACTATGAGTGGTGGGCCTTCTGAACATTTTGGGTCTACTGTAATCAGTGTCAGTTAAGAACCAATGTCCAGTGATGCCTGAAAAGTTTGATTATTTCCTTTCTCCCCAATGAGCAGTCACTCTATGTGATTCAGAATGGGGTACTAGAGAGCAAATCATAAAAATGGAGTAGAGACCTGTGTAACTTCTGCCTCATGGCAGTTTTTTTTTTGAAATTATTTGACTAGCCAGAAGTCAGATGAATCCATGCAGTTTACTGGGTTGTTTTCTGGAAAGGATATTAATTGGGTTAGAGTTTTGATAATTTTGCTTGGTTGTAGTCTTGGTTATTTCTCTTTGAAATTATATAGATGAATTTGATTAATGTTTATTTTGAGCACAGAGATAGAAATTTCCATTTGAATTTTCAGAAACCATGCTGCTTAGAGAAAAATGGATAACAGAGAACCTGGATCTGGTTTGATACTTTCAGAGGCCTACTCCCATATTTTGCATAAACAGAATAGTTTAGATAAGGATTTATATAAGCTAAATAATGACTGAACTTAACTGTTTTAAGAACTGAGATTAGTATCTAATTCTATATTACTTATATTTTTTCATGTTTATTATTTTTGATGCAATGATTTATAGACATGTTTAGAGGAAGTATGGAAAATACTGACCTTGTAAGCCTACTTCTCTTCAGCCATTAAAATTGGAAATTTGGATGGGTTAAAACATAAGCCGCACCCAATAATTTGGAATATTCAGGACATTTGCATACCAAGAGACTTGCCTGGGGACTGTTGACAGATGGAAGTAAAAAACAACTCTTCGGCTTTTTAAAGTTTGAACTCTAGTTGTTGAGTGTGGCCACTGATACCTATGGATCTAGTTTACAGGGATTCGAAGAGAGAATGAGATTGGGTTTACTGGGCTGGTCTGAAGTTCATAACCTAGCACAAGGGGGATGGGTTGATGAGAATTTGTGACAAGCACATGGTGTAAAGGTGAGGTGATCAATTGACACCTTCATAAGGGTAGGTTAGGTAGCTCTCACTGAGTTGACCAGAATCAGATCAGATAAACTGAAAAAAAAATGAGCATGTGAACTGGTGTATACTGCTGCAGATTTTATTCATGATCCATTCTGATTTGAATTTGCTTATGCATGTGGAATCATAATGTTCCAACTAGAATGAAGATTCTTCACATCAAAGGATTTGGTTGTCTCCTCAGAGCACTGGGTTGATGTAAGTAGGCAGTATAGAAATCGGGAAGGATAAAAGCATAAAATGGTTGGTCTGGCAAATGTTCATGGGTGGAGAAAATATTTTCATAGACTTATAGGATTAATGTGTAGGTATCACTTAACTGAAATTTTTAGGCATACTATTATGTTTTAACCCTTATAGAATATTATGTTTGCCTGAGGGTGACACATAATGAATTATATGCATTTTAGTTTTATGCTGTCAGGTACAGATATGCTTTTATTATTGTTAGTGTAAAAATTATATTTGACTAAAGAGTATGTGAAAGTATCAAATTGGCAAAGGGGTAGGCTGTGATACTTACATAATCTGGTGTCAGATTGGGACTTGAGAATATTAAAAGTGAAGGGGTGGAGTCTAGTTTGTCAATCAGGTCATAACCAATGAGGTCTCTGTTTGGGCATGATCTTCCTGTGATGATTCTGGGCATTCCTGGATTTCCTCCTTGGAGGTAGGAGAGACACTATATTACCTCTCACTCACTTGTCACTATTGAGAAGACACATGGCACTATGCTATAGACCCTGTGCCCTGGGAACTGGAGAAGCTACATGGAGACACCTACCAGCTCTGAGATGCTTGCAATGGTATTGGATCCACAAGGCTTACCACACATTGGTCTATGATCTTCCTGCATTCAGCATCATTGAATGTGTTTTATGAGTCTGAAGAGGACTTTATAGATTGGTCTCAGACACATGCAGTAATATTGGACTTATGTCCTACTCCCACCACCAGAGGGCAGTGATGACCAAAAAACAAAACAAAACAAAATATCAGACTTATGGACTTGATCTGGACTGTGCTGGGATGTTTTCTCAATACTCAACTGCTCTTATATATAAAGTTCTTTCTTATACACATGTCTCGATGAATTTGTTTCTCTAGTCTATGCAGCCTAACACAAGAGGTCATTAGAAATATCATATGAGAGAGACTTAGGTCAGACACAATAAGTCCTCAAAGCAACCTTGAAAGAAGAACTTGGTATCAAAATTGAAGCAAGACTCACTGTGGCAGCTATGTGCTTATGTTAATTTTATGACTGAAATGTAGGGGTGGAGTCTAGCCTGTTAATCTGGAGGTAGCCATTGAGCAGCCAATGAGGCCTTTATGCGAGCATGGCTTTCACCTGAGTCTCCTGGGAAATCTCGCGATATTTCCCTCGTAAAATGAGAAGCTATCTCCCCCAGTTGTTGGGAATTAGTCTCAGAGACGCTTAATCACAGACAAAATGGCAGCGTCCAAGAAGTTGGAGGAGCCAGCGGAGAGACCACACAGCTTTGCCCTGATGGAGCCAGACCTCTGAAGCTGGGGCGGCCAGATGGAAACCTCTGCCAATGATGAGTGGCTTCTGCTGTTGATGGACCCTGATCCCTGGAGGTGAGGTTCCCTGCCAGCAATGGGATTCTGCACCCACTGACCTGTGACTTCGTGAGTCGGAGGAAGACTTTATAGACTGATTTCGGGCATATGGGTTAATATCAGATTTATGACTTTGGACTGGACTGGGCTGGGATGCTTTCTCCATGTCCCATTCCTTTTGTATATATACCCTTTCCTTATATCGATATGCATGTCCTTGAATTTGTTCCTCTAGTCTACCCGGACTAACACACTCACTAACATCTTTAGTGCAATCATCAGATTGCACAATCTTGCTTGCTGAACATAGAGAGTTCTTGGAGAACTTGTTGAAAAATATTGGGGATTGTAACTTTCAGTATTAACTCATTGTCAAGAAAACTCAAATCCCCACAACTAGACCAAAAGTTAATATCATGCTAAATAGAGAAAGTATTGAATTGGTCATTGATTTCATTTTGATTAAATCCACAGTCAATGCTCCTGGGAACAACAGACAGTAGCTGTAGGAAGCATTTCATGGGTGAGTCTGTTGCACAAGATGTCTTTAAAGAGTTGAAAAGCAAGGATGCTGCTTTGATTACTATATGGTGTCTTACACAATACATGATGTTTTTAGTGGCCTGATATGTATGTGATAGTTAGACATCAAATATGAAAGAATAAAACAGAATTATTGCTTTGAATGATGAAACAGCAAATATTGAAAGAACTATGAACTGCAAAAAGATCAAATAAATCTGTCTTGGAAGAAATGCAGCCAGAATGCTCCCTAGAGACCAGAATGGTGAGAGGTCATTTTACGTATTTTGAACATATTATCAGCAGAGACTAATCTCAGGAAATAGACGCTATGCTTGGTAAAGTAGAGGATCAGGTGTAAAGAAGAAGCCTTTGAAAACAAAGGAATGACACATTAGGCTGCAACAAAGGCTGCAACAATAGGCTCAAACATAACAACCATTGTCAGGACGGCAGAGGACAGAGTTGTTTCCACAGGGCTGTTGTGTATCAGGCTGCTACTAGTAGAAAGAGACTGGAGGGGACACAACAACAACAATAGCCGTGCACCTTCTTTGCAATTATTGCTATGTTTGAGCCTGTGGGTCAGAATTGATTCAATAATGTCTAACACTAATTGTTCCTTCAGAGAAGCTCTGGAGTTGGCTCTGACCCAGCAGAATTCTGTATCAAACATAGATCAGCACTGTTCCGTTGCTTGCAGCCATTACCACATCACAGCCCCTGTTGCGGACACTTCTTTTAATCTGTCTCACTGAGCAACTTCCTGTTCTTCACTGAGCTCGCACTTTGTGAACCATGACGTCTTTTCCCAGAGACTAATCCCTCCTGATAGTGTGTCTAAAGTGCTTAAGATAAGGATTTTGCATCCTCAATTCCTCAGTATCCTCTTTTCAAGACAGATTTACTTATTTTATGGAATATCCTTTGACAATATTATAATTCAAGTGCATCAACTCTTCCTCCAACTTCCATATTTATTTCCCAGCTCTTGGCTGAGAAGAAAAGGATGTGATAGTCTCCTCCCACAAGGGCTAGTGTTGGAAACCCCATACGATGGTTCTCTGTTAATAAGTCCTTATAAATTTAAACCTTTTACAGATGCCTTGTGGCAGTCATGTGCTTATGTTAATTTTATGATTGAAATGTAGGGGTGGAGTCTAGCCTGTTAATCTGGTGATAGCCATAGAGTAGCCAATGAGGCCTCTATGTGGGCATGGCTTTCTCCTGAGATTCTGGGAAATCTCGTGATATTTCCCTCCTGAAGATGAGAAGCTATCTTCCCCAGTTGTTGGGAGTTAATTTCAGAGATGATTAATCACAGGCATCTAACACAGAATGGTGGCATCCGGGAGGCAGGAGTAGCCGGCGGAGAGACCACACGGCTTTGCCCTGATGGAGCTGGACCTCAGAGTCTGGGGCAGCCACATGGAGGCCTTTGCCAGCGATGAGTTACTTCTGCCACCATGGGATGCTGTTGATGGACCCTGAGCCCTGGAGGCGAGGTGCCCTGCCAGCACCGGGATACTGCACCCACTGACCTGTGACTTCATGAGTCAGAGGAGCACTTTATAGACTGATTTCGGGCATATGGGTTAATGTCGGACTTATGACTTCGGACTGGACTGGGATGGGATGCTTTCTCCATGTCCCATTTCTTTTGTATATAAACCCTTTCCTTATGCATGTCCTTGAATTTGTCCTATGCATGTCCTTGAATTTGTTCCTCTAGTCTACCCGGACTAACACGTGCCTTTTTCATTGGCAGTTATAGAGGTTAATTATATACATTTGATGAACCCCAAAATTAAAATAATATCATGGAAAATTGATCAAAATAATTTAAATGATTTATCACAATTAATGCAAACATATTATTTTCATTATTTTATCAACAGGATAATTTACAGCTAAAGACACCATATATTTAGATATATATTGTTTAGAAATGTGATAATCATAATTTGTTAAAGATTTCTCTTATTGAAATCAGTACTTGTCTCGTTGACTCTCAATTGTGGTTACCCTCTGAATTGCGGAATATGTCTGCATTCCATGAGAATTTGAATTCATGTGATGTTTTAGAAATTATGACACATTTTGTCTCAGGAGTGGAAGCACTGATGTTTCTGTGAGTACCTGACCTTGAGTCACTGAGGAAATGGCATGGAGACCATATTTGAACTCAGTTCCCACTATGGGGAGAATCCACCTCCACACCAACTGTAGACTTAAAGAGGAGACTTGTCTCCATTCTACAATTTTTTTAATGCTCATCTAACACCAAACACCCATCCCATCATACTCTAATTTTCCATTAGTTTTGTTAATACTTTGCGGTGGCCACACACAGCTCACAGACAATACTTGGGATAAAGGGAGTTTATTAGGGAAGGTAGCAGGTCACAGCAAGTCAAGCTCAGAACATTTCAAGGATACAAGCCCTTTGTTTGCAGACCTCTCTGGGGCCGTGCTGGCAGGCAAGTCTCCTTAGCTTTCGGCTGCCTGTTTCTACGTCCTCTGCCATACGAGGACAAGTGTTGCAATCTCTTTTAGATTGGCCAAAGTCCCAAAACACACGGCTGTACCCCATCCATGAGCCAGGAAAACCTGGTATTCTGTCTTTAGGTTTCTTCCATCTCCAGCATCACTTGATGGTTTGAACTATCATTGTTGCTTTGCAGAGAGATCTTTGCACAAGAGCCACTCTCGAGTTTTCTTTCTGCTTCTTGTAGGAATCCTTTCTTTTATATCCAGAGAAATGGGGAAACTGACCAATTCCCTCCCTAGAATCCTTTAAATTTTATTTGCAAGCTTCTGCCTGGTCCTTCTGTTGGAAATACAAAAGCTTTGGATAGAATAGCTGTGCCAATTCATTTCCCTTAACTGAAATGATCTGGGTCTCCTCTTTCTTACCCAAGGTCTTGAACTTAAGTTTACGGCTTTGTTTTCCTTACATTGAAGGCCCTTTACAATATTGATTCCAAGTGTTTGTGTTCTCCTTTTTATTTTATTTGCATAAGGTTTGTAAGTATGAGAATATCATCACATTTTTTTCAGTTTCTCGGTTTCTTGAAAATATTTTATTCTTTGTGCATTGTCTCTCTTTTAGCTATTTTGCTATATTTGCCATTTATAACTCTAGTCAATTTGATATTTAATTTTGTTTAATCAGCATCTCCTGTTAATTTCTAGTTCCAATTACCAGCATTGCTTGGGAAAGCTGAATTGCCTGGGGTTCAAAGAAAATTAGAAAAAGTGTATAATTTAGAATATGTTTGAGAATACGTCTAAATATAACTTTAGTTATACTTTACCTTTATTCCCCTTGCTAATCTCTTTCCTTGAGATCTTTTCCCCTCACTTTCATTTTGTATGAAAAGTTTCAATGCCAAATATTCCTTAAGTTTTGTCCTTGAAAAAGATGACCTGTGAAATCTGCCCAGCTTTTCAGAGATGTCAAATCAAGCTTTTGTGCACCAGGAGGAATTTGCTTTCTGACTTTCATTGTTGACTAATAAACATGGACAAGGGGATTGACAATATTAGTCAACAAAAGCAATGTGAACACAGCGGTTGGTCATGTATAATTTTTTTTCTTTTTTGAATCTTATATGAAGAAGTAGTCCAGATTTGTATATTTAGGGTCAATTTTCAGTATTTTGGACACTCTCCATTTTAGTTGTTTTTTCTTCCTAAGCCAAGTAGATGCAAATTTGTTTTCCTTTTTCAGGATTCAAAATAAACAAATATACAAAAAATAATTGTATTATTTTAATGATAGAATTATAACAATTTATTTCAATTTATTTTGTTTCCTCTGTGTAGCCGATTAATCTTCATGCTTCTTATGACAGACTGGTTGTATGTATGACCCTATTTCTTCACTCTCGCTTAATGCATAGGCTTTTAAATGTGACTTTCTAATTTCTTTCATCAAGCATGGATGATAACGTCTCACACCTTGATTCTGATATTGTCATAGTTTTATTAGCAGTTGTGATACACATAGAGACTATAAAGATGCTAGCATGCTTTCTCCCCACTATGAAAAAACACGCAGGCCACCCACTGGAGAACTGTGAAAGAAAGATGAAGCAGTCAAGTTACCTCAAGTGGCAATGCCCCTTCTGGGTGTGGGATCCGTCAGATACTGGCCAGCTCGCCCTCGCACATCTGTGAGACATCTCGCACTTACACAAATTAGTCTTAGTGAACTAAACAAATCCATAGAAACTCGTATGTGTAGAAAGAGCTTCACATACAAGGAAAATTGTACATGAAGAACGTATCCCAACCCAGTCCAGTTTAAACCCATACATCTGATATTAGCCCTTATGTCTAAGACCTCTTCAGACTCGTGAAACACTTGCAATGATGCCGAATGCAGGACGATCACAGGTGAGTGGATAGAAAGTCTTAGGGTCCAGAGGTATCGTAAGCATATCGGGGCTGGCAAGGTTCTCCACCTGGCTACTCCAGTTCCCAGGGCTGCATTCATGGTAGATCCATGTGGCTTCTCCTTAGGGATGTCTTCTAGGACGTTCATCTGGTTAATAGTCTCCAGGGCAGTGAACTGAAAGATAGTGTCTCCTGCCTCCAAGAAGGCAGTACCAGATTTGCCAGAATTCTCAGGAGAAGGCCATGCCCCCACAGAGGTCTCTTTTGCTATCTCCAGATTGGCAGGCTAGACTCCACCACTACAATCTGAATGCTCAAATTGACAAAGGAGTATATATCTACCATACCTTAATGGGTAAATGGATATACATCAAAGTAAGCCAGACTCAGAGTGGTTTAGCCTGTGCTGGCTCTCAGAGACCTGCTGTGGTTTCGGAGACTAACTCTTCATCTTTCTACTGTGGAATGCCTAGTGGTTTCAAATAGCCAAACATTTGGATTGCAGCACAACACATTTACTTATTGCTTAAAATTGATTTCATAAGAAGACCAAGCACTTCTCAAATCATTATTTAAACTCCAAGTACAAATTTACTCCCATCAAACACATTTTAACCCACAGCGAGCTTCAGCTTTTCACCCTACAAGCTAGAATAAAAGAGCACTCCAAGATTGTAGCTCTTTACTGGAATAGAAAGTAGACACATGGACAAACTCATTACAGGAGTAGAAACCCCTCCACACGTGCTTTTCTTTTCTTACACAATAGTCAGACATCTTGTGTCACAGTGTTTCTTGTCGGTATGTTTTTAATGTAAACAATTGGTCCATGGTAAAATCACTATTTTAATATATTCTAAATTTAAGAAAGGATTTAAAACTATAGTCGAAATATTTCTTGCCAATCTGTAATCATAAATTCAAATTATCTTAGTATGACCCTTTAAATGATTGGGAATTTGCAGATGAGAGTCTTGAGGAAAAAAATTGTAATTTCTTCCCCAGAATTTAGATATATATAAGTATGAAAGTGTAAATAAATTGTCTTGTTAGTGTTCTGCTCATCATTGGCACTAAGTGACAACCAAAATATTCCTCAAAGAGTGGATGGCATCATTACAAATATATGTGGAGCAAGTGAAAAATCAACCAAAACATAAAAAAGATGCCTCACTATAATTAAACATGACAACTATAGAACTTTCAGAAAATCTAGAGAATGTACAAAATATTTAACCTCTTTATTTTGATATAAATCTATTAATAGTTTCATATGTATTATCTCTTTAGTATAGTTATATAAAAGTTGCACAGAGATTTAAACTATGCTTAAGGAAAACAAAATGGTATTCTCATAAGGATTTCTCAATAAGAAAGTTATTAATATTTTGCATGAGATCATTCAAATTTAGCTTGACTAGTCTTTCAATTTCTAGGTTATGCAGTATTCCTTGACCAACATCTAAGTGTTTAAAACAAGGAAAACTATCTTAGAGAAATGAAAATGATGCCCATTATCTGATTGCAAAATTTTCCACTTTCAAGCAAACACTTCAGCTTAGCACAATAGACCCAATTCCAGGAAAGTCTTTAATGGGGTATAACAATCACCCAGGGTGGTGCTTAAAGTGAACTATTTTGTAGCGTTCACAATGCTCTTGACATGTCATCTTTTGTTACATTTTATAATGCAATAACACTCATTACATGATTACAAATGTTATAACCTTATTTTGTTGAATTGATGAGTGCTATTTAGTTGGTCTGAGGGCAGGCATACACATTATCCAGCCCCCCCCCCCATCCCCACTGAGAAGTTCTAGGATTCTAAGATTCCTGGAATTAAAAAGTAAAAGTAATAGAAGGCAAGATTCAAATATTATGTTCTAGATAAATGTAACTTTATTATAAAATGTCCTTCTTTTCTACATACATAAATGGGTTCATCCTTAATATATTATTAATCTGTTCTAAATTTAGTGAAATAAGCCTACCATGATGCCTTTTTTCTTTATAAATGAATTACTATTTGATGAATGATGACAGAATGCATTGATATAATGTTATAGTACATTCAATTTTAGATTTTAAAATATTGCCTGGAGAATGCAAATTAATCACACTTATCCTTAAATGCACACTAGTTCATCTTCATAATGATATGAAAAAGATTTAGAGTACAATACGTATTAAGTAGAAATTCTTGTGGGTGCTTATATGAATTTTTATAATACATTTATTTTATTATATTTAATACACCCTTGTTTAATCTAGATTTATTTGAAATAAAATATTCAGTAAAATGTCTAATAAATACTTGTGTTTTGCTAAATATTTTATAATACATGCATTTATTAAATGCAAAGTAATCAATGTAAACTACCAACATATTTTATTTAGATATAATATTCTCCCTATATGCAAAGAGCAAGTTAAAAATGTAATTCTTATTTCTCTTAAGTCACAGGAACCTTTATTTAACCCTGTAGTTTATTTTCTTCTCTGTATTTTCTACTTATAAATATGTATTTAATTTGCGTACATATTAAGGTAATCACATTTTCAAATGCGCTCATAAATGTCTTCAGTTTTCTAGGTGAATCTACACCACGAGGAACATGTGATCAACTTTGAATTCTCTTGAACAGGGTGCTCAATACGTCCATTGCAATTTACTAGTCAGTCGCAAATGTTGTCTCAGGAGAGTACATGACATTAAAAAATATATACATAAGCCTATCATCAATTCCATCACTTAACTGATATACAGCAAAACTAATCAGATGCAATCTTAGGTGTCAAACTCATGCACTAACAACTGCACTAAGTGCAGCAAAACTGACAAGCTAAGTAAGTTACCCCCAATTTTTAGGCCTTGTTTTTGTTCTCTTAAATGTAAAAATGGGTATTAAAATTGGGGGGAGGGGGGCTAGACCAAATAAGAAGACAAAAACGTATCATTTTGATATGGAATGGGAGATTTTGACACCGGAAGCCGACGTTCAGCTCAAGTCCAGAGCACATGAACAGTTCTGGAACTTACAGAGGGAAAGTAACCAAACATGAAAAAAATGTGCTACCCCCTTGACTGCATTATTCAGCTCTACTTATTTATGTGAGTCAGCCTTTTCCCACATAAAAATCACTTAGTCCAAGTGCCATTCCATGATGAATGATGATCATTTGAAAGTGTGCTTGAGTCTGTCAGCAGCTAATGTCCAGACTGCATCATTGGCTCATTCCACTCAGTGCAAGTCAACAGAGTCAACTCAAATAATGACAAAAAGTGTGCATAGTTATTTGTGTTGTGTGTGCGATATGGACTCATGTGGCTATGCAAGGTACATAACCATTCATTTTACATATAAAGAATCATCAATGCATTTATGAATAAAAGTGATAAATAAAATATATGCTTTGCATTTTGTAGTTGGTAGATCATTTTGACTTGATCATTTTATAAGTAGCTTGAATGCTAAAAAAAAAAAAATGTGAGCACCCCTGCTCTAGACTAATCAGACGCAGTCTATAATTTCATTTTTGTACAGGAAGTTCAGAATGTAGACAATAATCCTCAGTTCACTTGGAGATGTTCATAGCTAAACAATGGTGTACTCAGCAGAAATATTCATTTGCATGATCTAGTCTTCCATGAGCAATATATGAATATATATATCATCTTTTCACTTCTATGAAAGATTTTTAATAAGTAGTAGAGGATTATAATACCATATTAGTATCTAATATATCTGACAATAGTGGAAATACAGGAGAGGACATATATTTCTTTTACTGCGGCCAGGAATTTTACTTCTTGTACTTTATAATTAGGTATGTACATATAAATTCTTTTGAAAAAGTTATCTGAACATTATGTTGAACCCCTTTTGCAATTTTTATCAATAGAGCAATAAATCTAGAATGTAGGGTCTGAATGGTATGATTGGGTTTTATTCCCAGTTAACTGCTCATACAATATGGTAATCCTCATTATATATATAAAATCATTTTATATATTAATAGCTACAATTGAGGAAAGGAAGAATTTAAAATATTGGCAATAAGCTCTTAGGTCATATGTGAGTGGGTCTATTCCAAATAAAATATGTTTAATTATATCTCTAGAATCAGTGACTATTTGCACACCATTTCTTCCTGTGATCACATTAGTCTTAACCTCATTAAGATACCTAAAAAAAATTCTACTCATACAAGTGGTTTTCTAGGGATTTTGTGGGGTCAATTAAATCCAAGGGAGAGTGGTTATTCAGTCCACAGGGTTATAGCTACTACTGTTCAGGATTCCCAAAGGATACATTTGATAGATTTTCTTTGGAAAAAATAACTATCATAGTGATTAAGCATGAAGATTAAAGAAAAATTTAAATGAATGAGATATAAACCCACAAAGTTGCGGAGTTTGATCCCAACTCACCTCCATACACATACGTTTCAGAATTCACCTGCTCACATGTTGGAGGCAGCGATTTTTGTACTCACCTCCATACACATACGTTTCAGAATTCACCTGCTCACACGTTGGAGGCAGCGATTTTTGTAAGTTTTCAGAAACCTTATTCTCTCCACATCAAAACTGATATTAAGCCTTCATATCTCTGCCCCCCCAGCAAACTGAAGGAATATTAAAAAGAAATATCACTCAAGTCCCTTGAAGATGCCAAACTTATGTTTTGATGTGGTGCATGTAAAAGTGCATAGTTTTCGTTATTCTTTAAGGACAGTTTGTGGTTCTTAGGGGCTGTGGAGTTGGTTCTGAGTCAGTTGACCCTGTGGACAACAGAAGGCAGCAATCCTTGGTAAGACATCGTCCTTAAAAGTAGGCGTGGGTTCATAGTTGCAGCTGCTGTGTCTAACCATCTCAATGAAGACCCTCCTCTTTGTCATTGATCCTTTTTCCCCTTGAACCTGTATCCTCCTGATCACATAGCTGAGCCCATGAGATCATGTCTCACTATCCTTAATTTTGAGGACCACTATTTTTTCCATTTGTCCATAGTACAAACAACATTCTTTACAAATACTATAACTCAAATGGACATATTGTTCTTAGGTTTTCCTAATTTGCTGTCAGTTTTCATATGCATTTGAAGCAATTGGACATGCCATGGCATGGCTCACAAACACTTTAGATGTGATGCCTTTGCTCTTTAACACTTTGCGTAAATTCTGTGGAGCAGATTTCCCCAATGCAATATATAATTTTGTTTTCTGATACCTACTTCCATGATCATTAATTATAGGTTCAAGTAAAATGAAATTCATAACCACTTTGACATCATAACTATTTCTCATTATTTGTCTATTGTTCCAGTTGTGATTATATTGATTTTCTTTGCATTGAATTGTAATCCACATAGATGGAGAGTCTTTACCTTTCATCAGCAAGTGCTTTAAGTCCTCCATGCTTTGGGTAAACAATGTTGTGCCATCTGCATATTGCATATCCCCTGATCATGATTTCATATTCCTTTCCACATATTTCAGATTTGCGGATTATTCCCTAGTATACAGATTGAATAAGTATGGTGAGAGAATATGCAACTTGATGGACTCTTTTCTGTATATTAAAACTTTTAGGGAAGAGTTTGGGGGATGGAATGACTGCCTTCCGCTATGTCAGACCCAGATCGAAAATGTGAAACATAAGTTTCCCATTTTGCATTTTCTTTATTGAAATGTCTGTGACTATTAACATTTTTCTCACTTACATGCACTCAAATTGATAAGAAAATATAAGACCTCCCCTGGTATTTTTTATCTTTCTCTATCTGTAGAGTACGAATCTCTCTCTTAATGAAGCCTAGACACATAACTTGCTTTGATCATTGGAATGTGAGTAGACTAGAAACATCTCAAGAGCATTAAAATGTTTTGCAATGCCCTCTTCAGCTTATTACTTGTGCTTTCTACTATGGAGTGGAGCAGAGAATGACTTACATGGAAGCCACTGAGCCCCAATGGAAATTGTGTATGTGTATAATATTATCAATATAAGATGTGAACAACTGAGCCGTACAGAAATGAAACCCATGGAAAGATAAAACTTAATCTACTGATCCGGGCTGAGCCCCACTCGCGTAGTGGTCATAGAGATGGATTGCGGGACTGCGGTCCACTGGCATGGTGGGTCAAATCCAGCAGCAACTCTCCAGGAGCAAGGCTGGGCCTCCCACTCTCACCAGAGGGCAGTGATGCGCCCCCCAAATAAAACAAAACAAAACAAAAATAAAAGCAATCTACTGATCCATAAGTTTATTGTTGCAAATCACTGAGATTTGAACGTGGTCTCTTATTTTGTATAGCTCTTAGAGCAATTCAATTATTAGCATCATGAAATTTATCATGATTTGTATTTCACACCTTTTTTGAAAAGCATTTTTATACAAATTATTGGTTGGTTTCTCAACACTCTAATTTAAATTTTTATGAGAATAGCAGTTTCAGTGCTCCTTGCAGGTTTATTTTTTTCTTTTTGCCTAAGTTCACTGAACATTTAGAGTGGTGCAAAAATTCATATTAAGAATATTTTGCAGATATTAAGCACAAAATCCCTTTGTGAATTGTAAGTCCTTTAGCGCAGCAATGGCATGAAGAGTTTTTGGAATGAAATAGTTTCTATGTTTTCCTTCAGGACACACTTTTTAAATTATTTAACCAGCATACTGTAAACACAGCATCACTTTGCAAGCTTAACAATGAGTGCTTGGCTTTCAAAATAAAATTATACTAGGTAGAAGTGCTTAATGATTGTAAGGTAATCCAAAAAGTGGCTGAGCTTTGAGAAAAATATTTCATGTTTTCTTTCACATTAAATGTTGTCCTCTTCACACCATAAATACAATTCTTCTCTAAGGACTATGTTTTCATAGCATGCACATTGTTTTTAGGGAAGGCATGGCTAACAAAGGAATTTAAACTGAATGCAGATCATTTTGCCAATAATATTTTTAATCTTTGAAAGAAGTCCTATATGTCAACAAAAGGAAAAATGAAGAAAAATCATAAGTATACAAAATCAAACTCACTGCCATTTAGTCAATTCTAACGCCTAACAACCTGCAAGTAGGGTTTCCATGACAATCAATCTTTTGAGAGCTGGCAAGCTCATCATTCTCACTCAGAAAGGTTGGCAGGTGTGAATTATGGATCTTCCAGCTAGCACCTCATTGACTAACCCACAATACCTCCAAGGCTCTCTCTCTCTCTCCCTTCTTTTTTTCCCAAACATAATTCCTTTATTTTATTATTTTTTTTCCAAACCATTTTATCAGGATGAATTCAGACATCATCTTTCCATAGTTCAATCATAGGAGGCACTATTATACAATCACTATTTTTTTTGGTGTGGTATCACTGCCCTGGTGGGAGTTGGAAGCCCAGCCTTGCTCCTGGAGATCTGCTGCTGGATTTGAACTGTCAACCCTCTGGGCTGCAGCCCCCACACAACACTACGCTACCAGGAGTCAGTCTACAATCACTATTGCAATCAGTTTCAAAGCACTTTCTTCCTTCTTGAACTTCTTGATATTAGCTCCCCGTCCCCCCTACTTCCCCCGTGTAACCCCAGGAACCTGCAATCTATCTATTGTCTGTGTAGATTCTCCTCTCCTGGGTTTCTTATACCAAGAGACATAGAAAAGCAAATAATAGAAAGTCAAAAAGGATAAAATACAACAGACATAAACCCCAAAATGGAAAAAAAAATTAGAAACCAGGTTAAGTCTGAAGTGCATTAAAAGGATAAGTCTGATTTGAATTGTTAAAACTTAGTCCTTTGACCTGTCATAATTTTTTAACAGTGACCACAGTATGATTTTCCTTTGTAGATTATTTTCTTCTTACCATGAGTGCAATTTCTATAGAGAAGGATTACATTAATGATTGACAAAAGTTCAAATGGTAATAGCAAAATTTAAATGGTAATAATGTGATCCGTGTAAATTTTCAATGGTGATTCATGTAACATAAAATGATAAGCTATGTTGTTGCTAGATTCATAGAGCAGACTCCCCATCATAGTGTCTGCATGCATGAAAGGAAACATCACCTGGTCCTGCACCATCTTGATAATTGCCATTAGGTTTGAGTGTGTTGTTGTAGCCACTCTGCCCGTGATTCTTGTTGAGGAACTTCCTATTTTTTGCTGCCCGCTCTATCAAACCCCATGACCTTCTGAAGGGCCTACACTCTCTGAAGGACATGTCCAAATACATGAGGCAAGCTTTCATTATTATTGCTTCTAAGGAGCATCCTGGCTATATATTTTCCAATTACTTGATGTTTTGCCAGTCCATTGTCCTTCAATATTCTCTGCCACTACCATAATTCAAATGCACTGATTCTTCTTCTTCTTCTTAACATGTTCAATTACCAACTTACAGATATATAAGAAGCAATTGAAAATACTATGGCTGAGTCAGGTCTAATATAGTCCTCAAGGTCACATCTTTGCATTTCAATACTCTAAGGAGGTGTTGTGTAGCAGTTATATCTATACAATGAGTTCTCCTTTGATCTAGTAAAATGTTTACATGACATAAAAAACCACAATTGCAATAAATATAATCTAATTAACTATATGTAACTAAAAAGCTAATTAGTTAAGTACTTGGTAAAATTACATTACATATTGTTTGATGTTTGTTTCTTTTCAAATACTTTATATTTTCTACATGCTAATCATTTGATTACATCATGGAAGGAAGGAGAAATATATGGATTTTTAGTGGTAAGGAAGAAATTAAACTGTACATCAAAAATAACCTTTTGTTCTGGAGCTAAACTCACATGGCGGGGGATTGGGGTGGGGAAGGAGTGTTAAGTTTTAGCTAAACAATAGACACATATGTAGAGGAAGCAGCAACACTATTGAGGTATGCACACTTTAGAACAACCACCAATTTGAGGTCAAAAGAGCAGAATTTACCTTGAGATAAAAATCAAAGGGATTAGGAAAGAAGAAAGAAGGAGAATGGGAAATACCACAGGACAGAGAGATACGTGATAGTAAATGAAGTGATGGTAATGAGTAAGATAAAGCGAAAAGGATATGAACTGTTGAATGTAAAAGTAAGATGTGGATCAGTAACCCTTCATCCACGACTACATATAGGCACAATAATACAATTCATAAGATTCAATTTATTCCCTGGATTAATCCCTCTACCAATTTAAACAATTAGTCTTTACATTATTTGTATAATATTCTAAATTCATATTTCTATTGTGGCCAAAAATAATCTCAAGCAGGGTATTTAATGACATTTGACTAAGCTTCTTTGTGGCAACAAGTGAGCAGAAGAAACAAATGCAGATGCTCACTTTCAATGAATTCTTATGCTTATACAGATCTGTTACAAGTCAGCAATTTTAAAATGCATTCTTCTTTAGGAAAGTTAACATGTGTAATATAATTTCCTAAAATCATTTTTATAAGAATACCAAGGGGTTTTTCCCACAAAACAGGAAATAAAGGTCTCCTGGGCAGTTTTTGTTTTCCCACTAGGAAAATATTGAGCACCTTGCTCTCAATTAGTGCATTCAGTGGTCTTGCCTGGGAAGGTTCTCTCTGGTCATGGTGAATTTTTTCATAAAAGCAGTTTTGCCCAAACTTGTTTTTTTTTGTTTTGTTTTTTGTTTTTTTTGGCAATGGTTGATTTAACACAGCAGCATGTGACTGTGAAATTTTGTTTCCTGCTCAGGAAAAATATCAGAGAATCTGTTGTAATGAATACAGATTTCAAGAACAGTGCTGTGGGAAAAACTCAAGCATATGAATGGTTTTCTTGTTTTAAAATAGGTGAAATGTTGGTTGATGACAAGCCTCATTCTGGATGTCCATCAACTTTGCAAGCATAAAAAAAATGTTGATTTGTAGAGTGTTTGGAGTTCTTTCCACCAGGTCAGCCTGTTAGTCAAGTTTTCTATTTGGAGGTTCTGAAAAGATTGCATAACAACGTGTGACAAAAAAAAAAAAAGGCGTGATTTGTGGCAGGCAGGTAACTGGTTTTTGCCACCAAGACAATGCACCTACTCACACAGCCATCTCAGTGTGCCAGTTTTTGTCAAAAATCAGCATTTCTCTCTTGTTCCACACATATTGATCACCTACCTCTCTCTCTGACTTCTTTTTGTTTCTGTGAATGAAGAAGGGCATGAAAGGATCACAATTTCACAACATAGAAGAGGTGAATAAAAAAATCAAGGGACGCATTGTCAGTCGTCCAAATGAGTTAGAGGAATGAAATCCCAATATATAAAAGCCCCCAATAAAATGATTTATTTAAACAAAAAATTAATGGAAACTTAGATTTGACATGTGTACTAGTGTAAAGGAGAGTTCTTTGAAGGTTATAATTTTTTTAAATAGATAATTAAAAAAAACAATTCATTTTGTTTGCAGGGAGTACCTCCTCGTTCAATGAAATATATATTATATGACAACCTAAAATACCTAAAAATATAAAATACCATTGATTAATAATTCTATATTTTGAAGAAAAAACGCTCAGAAAGCAGTATTTAAATAGTAATGATTATAAAAAAAATTAAAAATTGTCAGTGGCCTGAGTGACCTGCGAGGTCTGCATGAGTTATCTCAAATCATCTCACAGATCCTGTGTGGATTGCTCATGTCAACGGCACCTCATCTGATGTGTTCCACGCATCATATCAAAGACAACTAGAGAAGAGGTCTGGAAGTACCCCCCTTCCCCCAAATTTCCACACATTATCCACTACAGACGTCCGAAAAACCTATTGACTCGTACTGTCAAACATAATAATGAGGAGCACAAACCACAGATTATAAGACCAACAATTATATACGGACCCATCAGCATATGAGAATAGGGACCAATGGGAAAGCTGAGGCTGGCCATAGGGTTGCTATACGCAGCCTCTATACACTATAATGTCAAACATGTTGACATTGTGGACTTCCTCTAATCATGAAGTACTTTGATTGAAGCATATGTTGCTAATTAAATCTTCTCTCCTTGTATTGTGTTTTATCCTGTTTTGTCTTTTTCTCCACTTAATGTCTTGTGTGTGTGCGTCCTCTGTTGTGGTGGCAAACCACTCTGAAAAAACTTGCTTGCTTTTCTCAAAGGAAGAGATACCTGGCATGGTAGTCAAGATGGGCTAGAAAAAAAGATTCTTGGACACTCAAATGTGTATAGTAAAGAGCTTTTATATACAAGAGCAATTATATACCAGCCCAGTCCAGATCAAGTCTGGACTTGATAAATCTTGATAAATCTGATAATAACCTATATGTCCGTTAATGGTCTATAATTCTTCTTCAGACACATAGAGCACATGTGATAATGCCAACTCACAGGCCAGTGAGTGGAAAGTACTGTGGATCCAGTGGCCATGGAAGTCTTTCAGTGCTGACAGGGGTCTCCACGTTGCTCTTCCAGCTCAGAGCTCTAGTGTAGCTCCAAGTGTCTTGTTAACCAAAGAGAAAAAGAAGAAAGAGTCTGTATCTGGTCTCCAGTGAGCTATTGATCTCCTGGTGTCTCCAAATGAGGTCTTCAAGCTGTGACCTGATTGACAGGCTAGACTCCACCTCTTTGCAAGTTGACACCAGATTATGGAAATACCAAGCCTGGTAACATTCAGTAACAAAAATTAGAAGCAAGAACAATAGTACCTGCAGTAATAAAAATATCATTTTCTTGTTTTTAGGTTCTAGTAACATTATTTGTAATCCTACATGAGAGAAAATAGAACAGACCCAAGGGCTACCTTGGGTGTTATATTAGTGTGTGATTTACAAGTCTTTCTTCCATGCAACTGTCAGATATGCTCAAAATCTCAGTTAGCAACTGAATAATCCTTGAATCACTAAAAATTACTTATGTGCTGCTACTGTGGTCACATATTGGGCTGATAATTGAAATGTCAGTCGAAAAACCTATCTAGTAGCTTTAGCCTTATAATGTGGCAGTTTGGGACGTGGAAGACTCCAGCCTTGGAAAGCATCAGGCACAGGTCTACTCTGTCTTGTGGGACTACTTTGAGTCACAATTGACTACATGGTACTATTTTCTTTGGAAATATCTTAATAAAAACCAACAAAAAATTTAAGGGATTTCATTGTCACAGGCAGGCAGAGTTTTTTTAAAGTAAAAGCACGAGTGATAATCATATCTGTTTAAGATAGCACTTTCATCAGAAGAGAATCTTATATCAATTCAAGTCCGTGGGTCAGATGCTAGCTGGACTCCTTTTCAGATTCTTACAATTGTCAGTGGATACAACAAAGCAAAGAAGGAAGGGGGGGGCACACACATCTTGGTGGGTGTGGAGTTACATAGCTCTAAGGTCCCCAGCAACACAGCAGGGTTTCACCTCCCCATCTCCCTTGCCCCCCCTAGGAAGCATAAGTCCCATTATTTTCTCCTCTAGACTGTTCAGCTAGCCTACTTATCTAGACAGACCTGCAGAAATAACAATATATACAAAAAAAGCAAGATATCCTAAAATGAAGCCCCTGAAGAAAATAAAATGATGATGATAGCAAAATATCCTAATGTCCAGAAAATATGTCTATAAATAAGTAAAAAATAAATATAATAACAAAATAAAGCATGCAAATAGTTCAAGGTCTGCTGTTGACCATCAGGAGTTTCCCCCTGTTGAGTTGGATGGGGTGCCACACCCTGGTCCCAAAGTATCTCCTTGGCACTCTCTCAGTAACTCCATGCTTTGTTGATGATCCTTAGTGATTTGCCATGGTGTGATTGAGTTAGACAGGGTACAGTTCCAATCCTGTTTCTCCATTGTGGTCCCAATAGGGCCTTGGGTCAGCGAGGGATGCTGTGCTTCATAGTGGGGCTGGCCATATGGTCCTCTCTGTGTGTTGGTCTCTCTGAGTGAGTACATGGTCCCCAAGGCTCAGTGAGCCAGGATGCATTCCATTCACTCTTCCCCCTTCAAGTGTTCTCTGGTGCTCTAGTCAGGCATGTCCCACTCCCCAAGTTTCAGCTTCCATGCTGTCCTCTAAAGCAAACTCCCCTAGGGGGAGAGGTGGCTGTCCAAAGAGTTGGGATTGGGTTGGGCCCTTCAATTTCTCCACTGGCTCCCCACTCAATGCCATCACACTGCATTCACATCCTGGAACACTGGGTTTAATTTTGGTCCCACTTTCCCTGTGGAGATATAAACAGTATACTCTCCTTGGGTGGGATAGTTCCCCATTCCCTCTCATACACATCCCCATTTCCCCAACCACTCCCACCACAGTTAGCTAACAATTATAACCTTGGATTTGGTCTGGCCCCTGCCATACTACCGAGACTTCACTCCAGGAATTTCTGTATATAGTAGCTTTTTCTTGATGTCCCTCTTACATTTTTTTTAATCTGAACATGTTCTTTTGTGCTTGTCTTACTTCACTTAGCTTTATTTCTTCCAGTTCTTCCCATGCGGCAGTGTGCTTCATGCATTTATCGCTGCTTTTCAGCAATGCATAATACTCCACTGTCTGTATGTACTGGTTTTATAATACATTCATCAGTTGGACATTTGTAATTGTGACCTGTGCCGCGGTAAGCACTGGAACACAGATATCTGGCTGTGGTTTGTTACTTGCTTCTTTTAGGTATATGCCAAGTATATACCTTGGAGATTGTTGGGTTGTATGGTAGCTCAATTTCCATCTGTTTTAGATATCGCCAAATCAATTTCCATAGTGGCTGTATATACCTACAGCTCCGCCAGCAGTGGATGAGAGTGCCTGCCTCTCCACAGCCCCTCCAACACTTGCTGCTTTCTGATTTTTTTCATTGGGCTATCTTTGAGTGTGTTAGGTGGCATCTCATTGTAGTTTTGATTTTCATTTCTCTTACAACTAATGATCAGTAACCTTCTCTCATATATTTTTTGGCTGTTCAGATTTCTGACATGACTTGTTTTCCATCCACCCAATCATTTGATGGGAGTTACAGAGAAATAAATCTGTATTTAGAAGTCTAATTTCAACATACACAAGAAGTGGCTTCTGTGAAGATGGCAGAAAAGAAGACAGTGTAAGACAGTGTAAGTTACTCCATAGCACATGATGTCAATAGGGACTGGAATTAGCATGACTGCGAGGCATTTAGGTTCTTCTCGTTCTTATTATTTAGACCTCATATTCTGCCCTTCCACTGCCAGTCAATCCCAATTCTCAGTAATCCTAAAGTATGTCGGAGAGTATAAAGCTTTGCCCCAATTTCTTCTCACTAAGTGGCTACTGGGTAGCAGTCACACCTTGTGGTTAGCAGTCCAATACTTAGTGTAAAGTCCCCAGAACTCCATCCCCACACTACCATGTCCAGATAACAGACACATAGTCCCTGAGAACAGAGGCTCAATCCTGCCACACATGCCCTGTTCTTCCCCCTTCTTGTACTCCTTTTCCTCTTTCATAAGCTATAAATTCTCTAGTCATCCTTAACTTACCAAGTTTTCATTTAGCAGCATTGTTTCATTCCAAAGAACAAGTTATGGAAACAAAGAGGATGATGACATACCTGGCATATTAAAACAATAGCTAACTGCCAAATTACATCATCCAGTGTTGCCAAAACCTCTGAGAAGCATGGGTCAGTCAGGCTGACCTATGACCTTAGGCATCACAGACAACATTATTCTTTCCACTTAATAAATATAATGATGTTTTTGAAAATGTAAACTGATAATGTCATTTCTTTCCCCATTCCCACTTTCTTCTTTGTTCCTATACAACTCATTTATAGTCAAGTAAGTAAAATATTAATAGCTTCCACTTTTGACTGGAAAAACTAAAAAGAGAGGTGGTTTATGAACATATTCTGAACTTACAGAATAATACCTGAAATATAGTAGGTCTTTGATATACATTCATCTAATCAATGGATCAAAGATGAATGAATTCTATTGATTGGAAATATCTTATCAGAGTAGTCCATATCTCCCTAATTGGAGAAAGCTTTTTTGGTCATCTGTGAGCTATTGAAAATTGCCTTTTCTTTAAGTGATTGATTTATTTCTGCTTTTTTTCACACAATATGTCATAAAACCAGATGCACTTGCTTGAAACACATTTGTCATATCATGTTATTGAATACTCCTTTCGAAAGGTAGTAAAGATAAGATAAGGGAAGATAGATTGACTGAGAAATAGCAAATCAAATTTATTATTTTCTAAAATGCAGTATAATTTTTATACTGATCTTGCTTTACTTCAGATAAATCTATAGAACTGTTAACATTAGCATATCTTGGAACAGAGTATTTTGCCATTCACATAGAACTGCTTTGTTTTTCTCTGCTGGCCTCATGCCTCAAATTAGTGTGTATTTACAGAATGTTTCCTCTTCTTCTTCTTAATTTAGCAACAAGACACGGTCCTGCTTGTGATGCATGCACTCCCCCAAAGTCGATACTCATAGCAGCCTTTCTAAATGAGCCATCTCCATCTGCTGACCAGATAAAACATCTTGTAACTGCTATGAGTACTAATGAATTAGAGAATTGTGCTCTCATTCATTTGGAGAAAATAGCACATATCACTAAAAATCACTTAGGGCTTGGTTTCAAAATGACATTCTCCACTAAAAGAATAAAGAGCTCATTTGAAAGTACTCAAATTTAAGACTAATAGTCAGGGAGGAGGGGTGTGGGGTGAGAAACTATAGAACCCTATAGTGTCCATTTTCCTTGTTCAAAAATGTTGTATTCTTAAATGTGCCTTTAATCTGAACTAATTTAGTTTATTGAGATATTTTTACAATGACTCTGATATTAACGGTCCTGATTTGATTTTAAATAAGTGGGGCACTGATAGCTTATAGTTCTTGTATGTCTTAGTTTTACTGCTATTAGGGCTTAAAATGATCCCTACAAACCTAGGCAGCTATAGATATTGTCCAGTGGATTCAGATTCATAAGAACTCTTATAGAACAAAGCAAAGCAATTGCGGGCTCTGGGCCATACTCACCACTCTTGTGAAGTTTATGCCCTTCATTGCAATCACTGCATCAGTCAGTCTGTCTCATGGAGGGGTGTCTTCTTTTTTGTTGACTTCTTTATCAAACGCTGTGTCCTCTTCTAGGACCTGACTGACAGGGATAATATGGCCGAAGTATAAGACACAAGTTTTGCTTTTCTGCCCACACTATATCTGACAAAGTCCTATTGCTGTCTAACCGGCAGCTCGGCTGCAGACTTTTCACTTGGGTGACCTTGCTGGTATGTGAGACACCAGTGATACAGCTTCCAGCACCATGGCAATACTCGGCCACCATGACAAACTGACAGAAAAGTCATGTCAAATCCAGCAGTCTTTGCTTACTCACTGGTCTGTTTTTCTTAGTTTACCAATGTCTTGTAAGAGGTTCCTGAGTCCAGTCCATTGCAGTGATTGCTTTGTTGATTTTATTCTCCAGAAAATCTTTCAGGGTCATCAGATAAGTGACACAATGTTTCTGTCTTATGTATTTACTTTGGTAAATGTTGTCTCACATCAGTGTCTTTTCCAATATATCATGTAAAAATAATCCCGAATGTTTCAAAGTTGATAATATGGATTGTTGTTTTGGTTAGGCAATATTCCACCCATCTTGACTCTGTGTAAAACAGAGCACTTCACTGCCAGGTCCAGTGACATACTCCAAATTGTTCTTATATTGGAACTGACATATGCAACCATTGGGTCATTCAATCTTATGGGAGATCTTCCTCTTGCTTTACCAAGCAAAATATCCTTCTCTATGAATTGTTCCCTCCTGACAATATATCCAAAATGCATGAGGTGAAGTCCCACCACCCTTGCCTCTGAAAAGTCTCTGACTTTAGATTTCCAAGACTGGCCTTTTGGCAAATCATAGTAATTTTCAAAATCATTCAATTAGGAGCTCATACAACTCTTATCATGATCAATACATACATCCATTGTATGCAGACCACACTTGTACATTTGTTGCCATCATCATTCTCCAAACATCCTTCCTCAACTTAGACCCTTGGTATCAGTTCTTTATATTCCCCAACCTTCCCCACTAGCTCTTCCTCATGAACCCTTACTAATTTACAAATTATCATTATTTGATCAGATCTTACACTGGCCGGTGTGTCCCTTCACCCACTTCCCTGTTTTCCATATCCCAGGGAGGAGGTTATATGTAGATCCCAGCAATTGGTACCCCTTTTCTACTTCACTTCTCTCTACCCTGCTGGTTTCACCACTCTCACCACTGGTCCTGAAGGGATCAGCATCTGTCCTGATTTCCTCACATTTTCAGCTCATATCTGTAGCAGTATATATTCTCTCTTCTAGCCAGATTCATAAGATAGAATTGGGATCATGATAGTGAGGGGTAGGAAGCATTTAAGAATTAGAGGAAAGTTGAATATTTCATTGTTGCTCACTGTTTCTTGACTGTCTCATCTCTTCCTCGAGATCCTTCTGTTACGGTATGTCACTTCACCTACTGATGGGCCTTGGGTCCCCAATCTATACTCCTCCTCATTTATAATGATATAATTCTTAGTTCTTTGATGCCTGATTCCAAATCCTTCAACACCTTGTGGTCACACAGGCTGGTGTGCTTCTTCCATGTGGGCCTTGTTGCTTCTAAGCTAGATGGCTGCTAGTTTACTTTCAAGCTTGCAATACCCCAGAAGTTCTTGATATCTGGGTGCCACAAGCTTACATCACCACATGTGCTATGCACACGTTTGTCGTCAGTGATCATATCAGGTAGGTGGGTATGCAATGTTAGGATTTTCAGTTCTTTGATGGCTGACAACTGATCCCTTTGACACCACGTGGTCATACAGGCTGGTGTGCTTCTTCCATGTGGACTTTGTTGCTTCTGAGCTAGATGGCCGCTTATTTACTTTCAAGCCTTTAAGACCCTAGATCTGTAACTTTTCATAGGCGGGCACCATCAGCATTCTTCACCACTTCTGTTCATGCAGACATTTGTCTTTGGTGATCATGACAGGATGGTGAGCATCATGGAATGCCAATTTAATAGAACAAAGTGTTCTTTCATTGAAGAAGTACCTGAGTGGAGGTCCGAAGTCCATCTGCTCTCTTACTAATCCTATAAATATATGCACATAGATCGGTTTCACTATTATCATATATAAACATATTTACCTATGTAAATGCCTGTATTTAGACCTCTACAAATGTCTTTTACACACACACACCCCCAGTTATTTCCTCTATTTCCTTTTACTTCCCTTTTGTCTCACTATCATGCTCAGCCTTCATTTGGGTTTCAGTAATTCCTGTCTGTTAAATTGCTCTTGATGAATCCCTATCAGGCCTCTCACACCCGCCTTGTCACTGATTTTGGATCACTTGTTGTCCCCTTATTCCTGGTTTGGTCAACATCTCCTCCTGCCTCCCACCTCCTCATCTCCCATGTTTCCCCAAGAACCATCAGTTCCATTATTTTCTCCTCCAGACTGTTCATCCAGCCTATATTATCTAGATAGATCTGCAGAGATAATATGTACCAAAAAATCAAGGCATCATAAAATGAACTGAACAAAGAAAACAAAACAATGGCAACAACAACAACAAATCATTGTCCAGAAAAAAATATATAAATAAGTAAAAAAAAAAAATGATAGCAAAATAAAACCCTGCAAATATCTCAAGGCCTGTTTGTTGACCTCCAGGAATGTCCCTCGGTTCACACTCTGGCCCCAAAGTCTATCCTTGGCACTACCTCAGGAACTCCATGCTCTGCACCCCCTCCTGCTCTGCTGCACACCCTTAGTGTTTTGTCTTGGTGTGCTGGGGTCAGACAGGGTGCAATCCTGAATTCATTGTAATTTTATTATTCTCTTTCACAACTATAATTCAAATGGATTGCATCCTTCCAAATCAGACAAAATCACTTTTACATTAGAACATGTCTCTTTTTTGTTATTGTTATCAGTGCCTTTACAATTCAGTGTGTTTATTTTCCCTCTAATTCATTTGATTTCTTTTGTTATTTGCCCTTCAAACTTGTGGTGGTGGTGGTGGTGGTGGTGGTGGTGGTGTGTGTGTGTGTGTGTGTGTGTATATATATATATATATATATATATATATATATATATATGACAATGGATATGGGAGTGTTTCATTCTTGCCATTAATTTTTCTGATTTTTTTCATTCACAGATGATTGAAGGAACTAGTCCTAAAATACTAAAATTTAAGAAACTAGGAGGATAGTTCTTCATTCTGACCAGACTTAGGGGGAAATAGATGATCAACTATAGAGGTGGTGACAAAATGGCACAATCCTCTTCTTTTTCAAGTGGAAAAAATAAAGATAAACGCACCACCATCAATGTGTTTTTTACATGTAGAAAGACAATATGACAGAGTGTGTATAAATGATGCTTCGGGTTGTTGGGATAGCAACATCTTTGCGGGAGTAGAAATACGCCTGTTTCCCTAGCACAGCGGCTGTGATTCTGAGCTACTGACTTTTCAATGAGCCTCCCCCTGGTAACCCACCACACCACACCACGAGGGCTCCTTTTACTTTGTAAAGCCAAGATTTTTGCTGGGATAGTGTTCAGTGGGAAACACAGAGATAGTGTGAGTCAACACACTAATTGGCTGAGAAATTACATTTCAAACTCATATGAACATTACTTCAATGTGATATTTCAGTTGCTGGTGTGAAGAGATGGAGTGTTTCCAAGTTGAAAATGCATGTTCCAACTGGCACCATCAGTTTCTATTTAACATTGTTCATAAATGTTTTTACTGCTAAGGCTTTTTTGAATCTCATTATTTAAAATCTAGTTATTCTTCCAAATTCTTCCACATTGTGTCAAGTGGGTTTCTAGATCCATTAAAGGTTAATGAAGGAGCTTATTGCATCATCAGCTTTTGCCTTACAGAAAACATGCAAGTTTGGTGAAAATATAAAATAAAGCATATGTAGGTGGCCAGATGCCAACATTTGGAAAATTAAAATTTTCACTCTTATAATCAGATGTCAAAGAGATCTATATATGCAAAGTTTTAGTTGACAGTCCTGATTCTCATTTTATTTTTCTCTGATGTCTGTTCATATTGAACTAGCATTAATTGATTTTAAAATTCATTTTTTAAAAAAACCCTCAAGGTCTACTTGGGGCAAATGTAGTACTTATTGATCAAATAAAATACTTTTAGGAAATTTAAAAATATCTAATGCTACCTTGGAGACATGAAACAGATGAAAAATCTCCCATCATTTTTATGACTAAAATTTTGTCTTTATTTTTCGGTTATGGAAAAGGGTTTTCTAACCAAGACTCTATCTCCAGATACATATCAATTCCTGCTCTCCCCCTTCATCTTCTTTTATTTCAAAGGGGTTATAATTCCTTATCAATTAAGAAAAATTTTTCTTTATTTTATTCCATGCTTTATTCTTACAGTGCTGCCCTTCTTATTACTCTTATTTTAAATACATAATGGCACAAAAACTTTCATAATAATTTTAGTGTGCAAAGGGTTGGGATAGAGTAGATTTGCACATTTGTTGTGATAGATATACAGTAGTATGAGTATATGCATACAACAGTATTAGAAATGTATGAGTGGATATAAAGTGTGTTTATGTTTTGCGACACGGTCTTTAATTTTAGAAGTGTTTCTGTGTCCGTTATTATGTCAGTCCTTGCGGACAAAGAAGCACATGCATGGGCATTCATATGTGTATAAGGAAGAGCTTTATATACAAGAGCAATTGAATATTGAGGAAACATCCCAGCCCAGTCCAGCTCGAGTGCATAAGTCTGCTCTTAGCCCAAATGCCCGATGCCGAGCTAGAAAGTCCTCTTCAGAGTCACAAGACACCATGCAAAAGAGCCAAACACAGGAAGATCACAGGCCAGTTGGTGGCAGAACGTGTGGATCCAGTGTAAGGGCATTTCAGCACCGGCAAGGGTCTCTCCCTGGGTCCTTCATCCCCAGAGCTCCAGCATAGCTCTATGTGTCTTGTTAGCAAGCGTGTCCTGCAGGGAGTGAACGCGGGTGCCTGCCTCCGGTGAGCTCTTTAGCTCCTGAGTGCCTCCCAGTGAGGTGAGCAAGTTGTGACCTGATTGACAGGCTAAATCCCACCCCTGCACTCTTCAGTCTCAAATGGAAAACAGATGATGTAACTCCCCCAGTTATATACTAAACAGGCATTATTTGTAATGGAAGTAGCCTTGTGATCCATTAGTTAACCCATTGGCTGCTCACCAAAAACTTAAAATCCACCTTGGGTCTTTGGCTACGAAAAGAATGAGAACTATGGTTCTATAAAAATTACAGCTCTGGACAGTTCATGGGGCAGGTCTTCTCTAAAGTGTTTCTCTTATAAATTGTAATTAATTTGATGGAATACATGAGCAATCACAGTTCCAATTAGGAAGAAAGCAAACAAGCAACCATGACCTCCTATGGATACTTTAATGTGTCACAAGAAAATGAAATTCTCTCTCTACTTGTCCTATTGATAAACTTCCTAATTCCCAAACCAAAATATTTTATTTTCTGAAGAAAGTTCCATCTTCAACAATATCATAGGCCTTTATGCATCTCTACATTTATAATACTCTACAGAGTATCAATTATTATCTTGTATAATGATGTTTGAATACTCATATTATGTAGGCACTTCTGAGGTAAGAGATCATATTATTTATTATTTCTATATGCAGCATCCTACATAAGTAATTGGATTTTTGAAAATAATAAATTAGCCGATTATTAAATACAACTAAATTAAGTGACTCCCAAATAGGGCATGAGAAATAAGCAAATGCAAATAAGATCCCTGTTTTATACTTACAAGTGGGATTTAGTCAGGTAAATGAGGAATTTGATGTTTGAAAATAATTTATTAGCCTGTTATGTCAATCTTCTCATTCCAAACATTAATGACTTCACTTTTTACACAATGTAATAGAAATGCTGTCATTTCTCTTTAAATTCCTCCACAGTTTTGGCAAAGTAATTAAGAAATATGTGGTAAAAGAATATTAATCGGCAGTGATTGTTTCTTTAGTAACGTTAATTTCAGGGAAATTTCAAGTGTACAATAGTTACAGAGGTAGTATAAGGAGATCCTATGTACCCTGGACATAATTCTGGCTCTTAACATTCTATTTCAGGATATATCACTTGTTCAACTAGGAAGCTAATACTACTAAGGAATATTTTCCTGGATGACAGTAAGATTTATGAATGTGAGTGTGCTATTTTTCTTTCCAACAGCCCATGCAGGACATCACATTATCTTTAGTTGGACGGTTTCTGGATTGTCACACCTTGTTCATGCTTGGTGTTGTTGTTGAGTGCAGCGATGACTAGTGAAACCTGGTCACATGACTTGTGGGATTCCCTCTTATCTAGGCTTTATGGCTTCTCTCTCATGCCTCATGTAGGGATTCCCTCCCACCTGGCTTTACAGCATATCCTCAATGACTACTGGCCTGATGAACTTGGGGAATCAGAACACAGAGATCAACTGTCAGGGTGTGAACCTTATACCAAGTATCCCTACCACTTTGGTAGACTTGGACAAGTTTCCCCACTGCAAAGCCGGTTATTTGTTCCTCATTTAAATGGATTTCTATTTGAAGGAAATCAGGAGAGCCCACACCTTTCTAATGAAGTGGGAGTGAACTTTCACCTGCCTGAAATTGGAGGAGTGTCAAAATTTAACCATAATCCCTTGTATAAGAGTTTTATCCATCCCATCTTATTTACTTACATAAATATAGTCACGTGACTATTAATTTTGTACACTGGGTCATAACTCAATCCTACACTATTTACTTTAATGATCAGTTTTAAGCATTAACAGATCTTTTCAGCAGATTTCAATACCCGTCTGATATAAACTCATCACTTATTTTCTTTCATTGTTTCCATGCTTACCAAAAAAAAAAAAAAAAGGTTTCAAATAGGTTTCAAAAGAGGTCAGATTGTATTCTAGTTGAGAAAAAAATTAGAATTAATAACAAAATGATGCAGAAAATGTATGCTGTATTAAGCTATCTGTGTTTATTCTTTGATAGTGAAACAACATTCATGATATCATGACAAATCAACATTGTCTTACATGATACTTTGATTAGGAGTACAAAATATCAACTGGAGAAATGAGTGTAGAGGAATAAATTAAGTAAATAAACCAGTTTTTTAAAAACATTTCTTCAAACATTTTGTAATTTCCCTTAAATGAAATTAGAAAAATCTGAGATGAAGAGAGCACTTTACAAAATAGATTAACTTCCTTCTTTATACTAAAGCTAAACATTATTAAACATTTGTAGATTTAAAACTGATTGTATCATTTGAAGTTGGATTTCTGGCATCAAGCTAAAATTAGGAATAAATTAGTTATTTGCTTTTGCCATCAATCTTAAAATTAATCAAATCAACCCCTCTGTATAAAAAATAAGAGAACTTCAGATATACCATCTTTCCCCTCAAACAAGACCTATCCATACAATAAGCCTTAGCAGGATTTCAAAGCATTTGCGCAATATTAGCCCTACTCCCAAAATAAGACCTAGTGATGGGCGTGGCTACTTAGTGTATCTCCACAACTCATGCACTTCATTGCTGAGCGGAAGCGGTGAGACGGGCAGCCCTTTTCATCCGCCCCATCGTGACCTATCTGAAGACTGTTAATATTGCAATAAATAAGCCACTGAAAGATGATTTGCACATGGAAATTAATGACTACATTGAAAATTGAGTGACAAGAAATCAGTGTGGAAACTGTGAAGCCTAGCCTGCAAGTGGCCGTGATTTCGGTGAAAATCCATGGGGTAAAATCACTGACAGTTGTAACCAAGGCACTGCCAGCAGGTTACATGGATAAGAGCTGCTCGTTGAATGAGAGCTCTATTGCTCGACATGAGAGATTGGGGCCAATGAGTCAAAAGGAAATAGAATCTCAAGAAATTCAGGGTGGAATTTGGGGCTTGGAGAGTTATGTTGATATTCCAGAAAAAGATGACTTAATTAGATTTGAATAAATATAGATTGTTGTACTGTACTTAAAAAAAAAACGCATCAGGCTGAGCCCCAGTGGCATAGTGGTTGTGTGCAGGACTGCGGCCCATAGGGTTGGGGGTTCAAATCCAGCAGCAGCTCTCCAGGAGTAAGGCTGGCCCTCCTCCTCCCACCAGGGGGTAGTGATGCCCACAAAAACAAACAAAAAAACAGACAAAATAGCACATCCCCTAAACATAAGCCCTAGGATGTCTTCTTGAGGAAACAAATATAAAATCCTGTATTATCTATATAAAGCCATTAAATAACAGCTAAGTAGATGATTTTGAAAGCCTGTTGTAATACCTATATTTTGCATCAAATTAGTTTTGAGGAGCCCTGGTGGTAGAGTTGTTACCAAGTGGGTTTCTTGTTGCAAGTTCAGCAATTCGAAAACACGGGTCAGTTCTAAGGGGAAAACCCAGGATTGGGTCACGATTGTCACCGTTTTGTCAGTCAGCGCCTACTAAACCCCAAGGTATTTCAAACATGATGTATTCACTTCCAACCGCGATCGGCTAAGGCCATCTGGTAAGACAATAAGGGTGGGATGCAAGCACCTCACGAAGGTCACGGCCAATTAAATTTCCTCTTGAGTGTGGTATTCTCCCAATATAAGTAGACATTAAGGAAACTTTTATTTTCTATTTTTCCTTGGGTCTGCTTTTGGCTCAACAGATACAGTCTTTGGGCTTGAGCCCCATCCTGCTGGAGTGTCTGCAGTTACCAGGATGAATCAGAAGCTCAGCATCTGACCTGGCAACTGTGCATTTATTTGCCTCTCCAATCGCAATCTTGACCTGTCGATCTTAAATTTATTTGATCCACTCAGCTACCACGCTGTGGCCTTTCTCCTAATCTTGGATTCATTAGCTTTGAAAGATACATGGGTCAAAAGAAGTCTCAACATCTGAATAACAAACTCAGAGCCTGGTTGACCTCATACAGTGTTCTGTATACAGCTATTTGAGCCATTTTTCTTGAAAAATACACACATGCACATGTACCCACACATTGCTTCTTTGGAGGACTCTGCCTAACACTTCTATTGTACCAGGATTGATTCTAGAAAAACAAAATAATAATAAGCTTTCTATATTGGTTTTCAAAATTGATTTGTTCTCAAGACATCAACAAATCGACTTCTGTTAGTACCAATCACTCACATATTAATAGTAAAAGAGGGCACTACTAATCCATGATGTAAGGAAGAAAAGTTAACTCCAAAATTTTTATCATAGATATGTGAAATATTAGTGACAAGTAAGACACTGAGTGTTTGCGTATTTTATATTTTTTAGCATGGTTGCCAGATTGAGAAGTATAGGGATGCTGGATGTTTGACAATATTTAAAATGAGCAAAGTTCTGCAGAAAAGAGATGACCCAGGACATCAGAGTCACAGTCCCAGCAGCACTAACCTTAGAGTTGCCACAGATACCCTGAAAGACTGTTTTCTTGTATAACACACGTGATCGATATGGAAACAAATCCTAAGTCTTATTGTAAAAGTGCCTGGATTATAATAATAATGGAAACTCCAACATAGAAATGGTGTCTAATGTCAAAATGAGTGCATTCATTGGAAAGAAATGGCATCCCATAAATTGAAAATGGGACCTATGTGCAAATAATAAAGAAAATGGGGACATTGGGTTCCTAAATTCCATGGAAGCACTTCAGCAAACAGCACAGCTACTCCCCTCTGAAGAGATGACTCCACCTTTGCCTTTTAAGCAGCTTTCTCTAAGTGGCTTGTGGATTTGGAATACTTATGATATGGTTAGCCAACCATGCTTACATAAATGCACCAGCCGGGATCGCAGTAAAATTCACAGAGTGAATAGTCATGAACAAAGGCACAGACTTGTGATATCACATACATAACATCATCCATGAAGAATAACAAAAGGTCTTTAATAACACAGGAAAACATGCAAAGGATGGCATAAAAGGGCTAAATTGAAAATGTGAAAAGGAATTTCATGCACACAAAGTATATTACAATAATGAAATGTGGGAAGAACTGGGGTTTCAAAACCAAAAACAATGAATATGCTTAATATTTCTCTAGATGAAAGAACTGAATACCAATACAAGCTTTGCGGTGCAACACTTATGGATTCATTCGCAAAAAAAAAAAAATGAAACAAAAAAAAAACCTTTGAACTATTTAAGATGCATTAAGAGAAATGGACGAAATACACAGTGTACCAAACCAAACTGATTGACATTTAACAATTTCATGAGATAGCGTATAAACAAGAATTGATGCTATTGAAGGAAAATCTAATGCTGCATGAAGACATTAGTGAAATGTTTCAACACACAGACACAATACTGATAGTACTCATTTTTCTGTGCTGAGACTTTCAAGTATTTTTCATAATGCATTATAAAAGATTTTTGCAAATTGTTAATAGGCATAAATTGATTTAAACAAATGAAATAATTTTTAAAAACTTGGACATATATCATATTTCAAATGCAAAATGTTAACTCTCTACCTTTTGGGATAAAAAGAATGAGGATTATAGCTGGGTCTATTAAATTGTATTTATTATCAGTACTCATCAGATCAGTAAGGTAAGGAAAAATATAAAATTAGGAAGGCAATGGGAGGGGAAATGCCACTATATTTTCAGATTATCTGTTTACAGAAAATCTAAATCTATTATCTGTCTATAGAAAATCTGTCGCACAATTTCAAATACTAGAAAGAGAAGTGGATTTATCAGGACAACTGGCAACAAAATCAATCATGCTGTTGGACTAGTTATGGAGACATTAGTGTGCTTTACATCAATCCTGAAGACAGAAGCCTTTGATTTTAATCAGCAAATGCTTCAGATCCTCTGTGTTTTCAACAAGCTATCTGGTGTTACCTGTATACTGAAGGTGGTTAATAAGCTTATTATTAATGGTTAATAAAAATAGAGAAAGCTCTAATTCTTATGTTGTGGTCCCTTTCTTATAGCCCAGATTTTTTTTGCTGTTAATCATATATATTAAATACTATATTTAAAGATATGACCTGATGCACATATTTCCTCATTTTAAATCACTTGGTGTTATATATATATATATATATATATATATATATATATATATATTTCAATTAAAGGGCTGCTTGTTGGTCCATGTAAAGTTTATGAGCACAATGAAGTGTAATGGAATTCTCATTCTTTCAAATGTCATCCATAGTTTGTTATATGGTTCACTCAGCTGAATGCCTTTGCATAGTCAATTAGACACAAGTAAGCATCTTTCTTGTACTCATTTCTTTCAGACCTAATCCATGTGATATTAGGAAATATATCATTTGTTCATATCATCTTTGGAATGAACTGGAATTTTTAGAAATGTATTACTGCAGACATTGCTGAGCTATCTTCAGCAAAATTTTTCTTGCATAGATTTTTTATTGCTATAAAATGTGAAGCATGTAATGTTAATATTATTGTTTGATGATTTCAGTGTCAATTTGGTCACTTTTCTTCAGAATGGGCACAAGTATGGATCTCTTCCAGTTGATTAGCCTGATAGTTGTCTTTCAAATTTCTTGCCGAAGATCAGTAAGTAATTCTAGGACTATGAAAGCATGTTGAAACATTTCAATTGGTATTCAACCATTTTTTTATAATACCTTAAGGACAATTTCTTTTTGTTCACCAAATGATGTTGATTTTTAATCATACACTACCTTTTGAAATAGTTGTTTCATCAATTCAGTTTGATCCTTTTAATCTATGTATCCATTTCATATACTTTTGATATATTCCAACTGGTGAACTCTACATGGAAAATTGTTGCTTATGTTCTACAAAAAGGTATTTGCAATGTAGAATTCTATAGTCTAACATTATGTCATATGATCTCCCACTTTGTCTCCAGCCTAAGGGATGGCTAGTGCTCCGTATTTGTTTGCAACATTTGAATCCAATCACCAATAGTTATCAATGAATCTTGATTGGTTGTTTGATTCCAATCAGGCTTAAGACATTTGTAGACTATTTCAAATCCTTCATCACTAACTTCCTCAGTTGGCTTATAAGTTTGAATAATTATTGTATTAACTAGGACTTTGCATATTTATATTTTCCTGTCACAGACAGCATTACACTTCAAGATAAATCAAGAAATGTTCTTTTTAATAATGATCTCATGTCATTCCTCTTGAAAGTTTCATTCCCATAATAGCTAACCATATAATTATCCTTCAACTTGTATGACCTATACAAGTCCAGTTCTGTTCACAAATGCCTGGGGCATCATTCTTTATCTGTTCCAATTGAATTTTGCTGACTCCTAATTTCCTAGATTTACATTTCTTACATTCCGCCTTATGATAATTAGTGTACGCTTTCACCATATCTCTTCATGGTGGGTCATACAAAGAAGCACATGAAGGTCCCTAAATCTCGATTCTGTTGATGTCATCATTGTGGACTCTAACTGGAGCAGGCTTCTCATTCTCAGTCCTA
Organism: Nesogale talazaci; assembly: GCA_004026705.1. Lineage (NCBI taxonomy): Eukaryota > Metazoa > Chordata > Mammalia > Afrosoricida > Tenrecidae > Nesogale > Nesogale talazaci. The sequence continues at coordinate 120,869 of PVJH01001567.1, read as the reverse complement.
TCTTATGCAGCTTCCAACTTGAGGGGATCATCTTCTGGCCCCATTTCTGACAAAGGTCCAGACTACTTACCATGTTTTTTGTTTCAAATGTTTCAGAAATAGAGAGTATATTCCTTTTTATAGTGTGTTCTTAATCTGGAAGGTCTGCTGAAACCCGTTCACCATGCTCTCATTTTAATGGCGCTGATGGCATAGTGTTAGCACAGGGTAACCCACAAATGATTGCATGCAATACAGTAAATTGACAGATAAATGATTGAGACCAACACCATCAATCTCCAAAAAATACATTATAATTTATCAGCGAAAAGAGGAAGAATTTTCAGAAGATGGTTTGATAGCCATACATCCAAGTATGGCAACACATGTGAGCACAGAAAAGAACTGGGCAGCAATTCACCCTGTTACAGATGAGTTAGAACAAGTTGATGTCCTCTAACAGCAAGCAAAGTTCAGTCAAGTGTACTCTCTAGACTTAGTCCATTGTTCTCCAATCATGTTTTTGCTGTCAGGTAATTTTCACACAAACCTCAGCTTATAATTTTCCTTTACAGAGGATGCAAAATGCTATTTGGTCCTGAGTAATGCCCATGACTGGTTAGAGACCAGGCTGTTGTTGTCTACAGGGTTTTATTGGTTGGGTTTTAGAAGTCAATCTTGAGGGCTTTTGTCTAATCTGTGTTGGTCTGATAACACCACTGACAGTGTCACAGCAACATGCGTGTCTCCACTGACAGCTAAGTGGTGGTTGCACCTGAGCTTCCTTGGACAGGAAACAAATGCCGGTGTTATATGAAGAAGGTAAGAATTTCATTACTGAACCACCAATGTATCCTCAAGAATGATATTGATCATGTAATGCTATATTGGGAAAACATGTGCCCTTTTGCTTGTTTTGCTGGTTGCTATAGACCTGCTTTCAAGATTTTAATATTTGTTTGTTACTCTATTGAATAAAGCCTACAAATAAATAATAATAAAATTATTTTATTCGATACCTGAGATGTACAAGTGCCTTTAATATCTTCATTACATTCATGGACAGTTTGAGCTGTTTTGTTGAACAATTGTCTATAAAGAATTGTTTCAATTATACATAATTGCATATATGCATTTACAAATAAAAGCTCATATGAGCAGAAAACATTGAGGCAGTTGTACCATCAAAGGAAGTTAATATTTATAAGAAATATATTATAACTAAATGAGAAAAAATGACTTTCAAGACACTGATTTGCATATTGAAAAATAAGGCTTTGCTTTACAATTCAAAATATTTGCTATGAGAATGAATTTTCTGGAAAGCAATAGATTCAGCGTGGTTTTTAATGACCACATTATCAATTGTTTAAAACAAGTGTTGTAATGAGAATGGTGTCCTCTAATTAGATGAGGCTATTAGCAAGTTTTACTCTAACCAACCTCTTCATTTTCTTCAGGAAGCAACTGACTACACCACCATGTAATTAAAGCTTAGTAACGTATGTCAACAATTGCAGCTGACTCTGATAAGTCTCATAATCCTACCATCAAACTTCATAGAGTTTAATAAAATCAAACATTTATATGTAATAGAGACTTGGTTATAACATTTTACATAAGCTGCATATTTAGATAAGGCAAAATTAAAGGTATGAAGAGGAGAGAAAAATTGTGTGGTTTTCAAGAGAAGCCACAAATATATGAATAAGGACAGGCTGGAAATCAGACATATCATGAGAAAACTAGCAAAATAATGCTGGTATTGTTACAACAGCATGCTATTACAGCATCCAATTACACCAATATTGTTTTATTTTGTAGTATGGGCAAGTTGTCTGGAAAATTTTCTTTGAATTCAAATGTGTGTAGTCCATGAGTATCTATTTTTACAGATGGACAAAATAATAGTAATTGTTTGGCCCACTTTCCTCTGCAGTTATATTTTTACCTGTGCCATCATATCCCTGTGCTGTGCTGGTTTTTCAGAAAAAAATTTTGTTGATAAATTATAGAACACTCAGAGGAAAACTAGTTTATTTATTGGACTGCTAACCATAAATTCAGCAGCTGGAACACACAAACTGCTTTGTAGGAGAGATATCAGGTTTTCAACTCCTGTAAAGAAGTATACCTTTAGAAATGCATGAGGGTAGTACTACTTTGTCCTGTACGGTTGCTAAGGATCAAAATTCACTTGATGAAAGTGAATTTTAATAATTTCCAATCACTATTCAGAGATTTTGGAATTTTTTATCTAAATATAAACTGAAACAATAAATTAAATGTTCCCCAAATGCAAACATCTAACTGTAAATACCACTTGTCTATTAGTTTGTGGTACTACAGTGTGCTGCTGTGATTCTTACTGGCATTTCAAATGCCATCATGTTCACCCAAAATACCAAGGTTTCAGAGAAACTTGCAGACTGAGGACAGATTACAGAGATGGAATCGGTTGTGCACTTCTTAGGAATTAGCCACGGAAAACTTTATGGACAGAATCAGAATAAACTAGATACTAAAAGCTTCAGGAAAGTAGATCGTTACCATAGATAATGCCAGAAAATGATTGTGTCATGTCAGTAGTTACACAAAATACGACCAAGGAATAGTTGTCTTCTCAAATAAGAGTAAACCATAATGACAGACATGGAGTAAAATCTATGGAACTAAAGCCTTTGGGAACCGCATTTGTTAATGGGGCATGACTCAAAAGGAAAAGAAATAGCTAAAGGCATCAATTAAAATCAGAACTTGGAATGTATGAAGCATAAACATAGGAAAATTAAAATCTATGAAAAGTGAAATGGATTGCTAAAACTGTAGGTATTGGCAGAAATGGATGAGTATTGGCCCTTTTCAACAAGACAATTATATTGTTTATTAGGTTGGAAGTAAAATAATGAAGAGGAATGGTGTTGCTTTCATGATAGAAGAGAACATCTTAACAGTGACTTGGAGATATAATGCTGCTTATGATATGATTATATCTATCTTTACTCAAGGAAATTTAATCACGCAAATATTATTCAAATTTATAAATCAACCACTAAAGTTGATGAAGAAGCTAAATAATTCTACAAAAAATTATGTGATGGTCATGTACCTGGTGTCAAGTCCATGATTGAGAGTGTAGCGGTGGACTCCAGGGTGTAAATCTGGAGATAGTCAAAGAGAACTCTGTGTGGGCATGGCTTTCTCTGAGAATTCTAGGAAGTCTCACAATATTTCTTCCATGGAAGTGAGAAACTAGAGACTCAGTTTCTTGGCTTTGGTCCATGGACAAGACAAGATAGTGGCATTCATAGATCCTTAGTCCTAGAACCTGGAGGAGTTAGAAGAGAAGTCAAATGGCCTTTCCCTCATGGACTTTCTCTGGAGAAAGGTCTCACACAGAGACCTCTGCCAGCGCTGAGATGCGTCTACCACCAACAGATACTTCTGATAAGCCCTGAGCCCTGGAAATGAGGACCCATGGGGAGTCCCCTGCTAGCTCTGGGATGCTTCTACTTCCGCTAGACACACAAGACGCTGTACTCACTGGCTTGTGCTTGTCCTGGTGTCATTGCACGTGTTTTGTGAGTTGGAAATAGACTGGTATTGGACATAAGAGCTAATATCGGACCTTTCCTGGACTGCATTGAGATGCTTTCTCAATGTTCCATTCCTCTTGTATATGAACCTTTCCCTTATATTCAAATGTGTGTTTATGAATTTGCTTCTCCCGTCTACCTGGACTAACACAATTTATAATCTAAAATTGAGCAAACATGCAATCAAGCTGCATCTATAACTATTGACTATTAGAAGGAAAATGTTGGAAACAAAGATGAAGGAACAATAATTGGAAAATATGACTTGGCATATATTAAAAAAATCTGGAGATGACATGAAAAAATTTCAATATCAATAGCTTCTTCATTACAATTATCTTTTTTCAGCAATTCAAAAGGACATGACAGAGATGGGATATACAGAAATAAGAATCAATACAGCTGTGGGAAGAGACACTGAAGATCCTCAAAATCAGGTTAAAGGCTGACTGTAGAACAGATTAATATCTTATATATAAGTTCAATTTGCATCTGGCAAGGATTAAAACAAGCACACAGGAGCCAAAATATGACTGCAATTATATCTCACCTGAATTTTGAGAACATCTGAAGCACAGAGTAGCTGAATTGAACACTCATGATGGAAGGCCTGATGAGCCATGAAAGAACATCAAGAGCTTCATACAAGAAGAAAGCAAAAGGTCAAAAGATGGGAAACAAAAATATCAAAGTAAATGTAGAAGACACTCTGAAATGTATTCTTAATTGTACAGTAGGTAAGGTATATGGAAATAATGATAAAGTCAAAGAGCTTAACAGAAAGTCCCATAGGGAATCTTGAGACGACAAAGCCAAATATGGAAGAATGCACTCAATATATATTAAACTCAAAGAACTAAATGAAAAAATTCAAACCTGGAGTTGAAATATTTTGTAGGCAAAATATTGAGCAATGAAGAAACCAAAAATCAAGGTGGTAAATGCTAGAGTACTGTATCATAAATAACTAGCTGGCACCTAACTATTTAAAAAAGTATCATATGAACATTAACTGAACATTAATTGAAAGAAGTTCAAGCTGCATTAGATGCATTTGTCCTAAAAATAGCTCCAGGACATGATGGGCTACCACATAAAATATTTCATGAAGCACTGAAAGGATGTACCCTTCTATGTGGGGAAATTTGAAAGACAGCTACTTGGCCACGTGATTTAAAGAGATCCATATTTGTACAGAGGGCAAAAAGTGGTGACACAGTAGAATGCATAAATCATAAACAAATATCACATGCAGGTAAACTTTTACTGAATATCATCTGAGGAGATTTTCAGAAGATCATTGCAGCAGTGCATTAACCAAGAGTTGTCACAAGTTCATCCTGCTTTCAGAAAAGGATGTTGAAAAAGGGAAGTAACTTTTGTTGCCAGGTGTACCTTTGGTGAAAACATGGAATTCCAGAAAGATTTTTACTTGTGTTTTATTCACTATGCTAAGACATTTTACTGTGTGGATCAAGCATAGATTTGAGAATAATGGAAACCTCAGGATAGTACATCTGCTCATGTACAATCTGTACATGGATCAAGACACAGTAGAGCTGTTCAGGGTTCTGACAGCTCTGTAAAAATCCATGAATGAACTGTATCAAGCATATTTGTAAAAAAGAGAAAGTAATGAAACTAGAACAAGGCATACTTGATAGTTTACATAAGAAAATATATGTATCAGGGATGCATCCTCTTATCATACTTATTCAATCTGCAACCTGAGCAAATAATCAGAGAAGCTGAATTACATGAAGAAGAACATGGTATCAGATTTGAAAAGAAATTAACAACTTCAATATGTGGATGACAAAGCCTTGCTTGCTGAAAGTGAGGAGAACTTAAAACAGTTTGCTGATGAAGATTAAGAAATGCAGTCATTAGTAGGAATTACCACTCCATTAAAGAAATTAGTCCTCAAAACTGGACCAGAAGGTAACATCCTGGTAAACTGAGAAAAGATTGAATTTGAAACTTGGACATTGAAAAATGAAGACTACTTAAAACCAAATAATGAATTATGTGCTGAAAAGTAATAATAAAGTAACATAGGAATGGCTTCTCATCCTTTTGGCTAAAATCAAGTGAAAGTACCAAAGGCTGCCAAAAGAACAAACACATCTGTATTGGAAGAAATGCAGCCAGAATAGACTTTTAAGGTAAGAATGGCATACTGTGTTTTTTATTTTGGACATGTTGTCCAATGGAAGAAATCCCCAGAGAAGGTATTTTGCTTAGAAAGTAGCAGGGAAATAAAACAAAAAAAAAACATGGAAACTTTTGACAAGAAGGAGACATAAGATATTTGTGAGGATGACACAAGACTGGTGTGTTAATCTGGATAGACTAAAGAAACAAATTCATAAACACTCATGTGTGTATAGGAAAGAGATTTATATACATGAGCAATTGAATATTGAGAAAATATTCTAACCCAGTCCACATCAAGTCCATAAGTTAGATAATTGCCCATATATCTGATAGTAATCTATAAAGTCCTCTTCAGACTCATGAAACACATTCAACAATGCTGAATGCAGGGAACTCACAGACCGGCAGGCTGGTGGGTGGGAAGTCTTATGGATCAAGCATCATTGTGAGAATCTCAGCATTGGCCAGTTGTCTACATGTGGCTTCTTCAGGTGCAAGGCTTTCGTTGCCATCATCATAGCTTCATGTGTCTTGTCAGTAGAGAGTCTCTCGCGAGTGAGCAGAGAGAGGAGAGTGTCTCCCTCCTCTAAGGAGGCAATACTGGAATTCCTTGAACCCTCAAGAAAGTGCCACGCCCACACAGAGGCATCATAGGCTATACAATGATTAACAGGTTAGACTCCACCACTTAACTTATAATCTTCTCAAATTGATGACAGATTATATAACTAATACAATTAGGAATTATTTTTCTGCTATACATAGGGTCTCTACAATTAGTAATCCACTGAATGGAACTTAACAACAAAAATAAAAGATACAAAATATTTTAAAATAATTTGGAATTTTACTGAATTAATTTTCAGTTAATAACTGAAAACCAAGCTCATTACATCATGGTGGTCCTGATTCATAGAAAACATAAAGGACAGATTAGAAATATCCCATAGTAGAATTTATTACTTTTTCCATTTTATTTTCAGATATTATAACAACCCATAGTTCAATTAAATCAAGCATGGTTGTATAATTACTACCACCATCATTTTGAAAACATTTCCTTTCCTCTTATACTCTTTGATATCAGCTCCGTTTTAATCTTCTTCTTTTGCCCTCTTGCCCCCACTACTCCAAGGACCCTTATTGTTATATTAAATATTATGTATTTATTTACTTGTTTTTTCCATGCCTCACACCATGCAATGTATCCATTCACCTAAGAGTTTATTTGTTACCTTCAAGGAGGGTTTATAGACATTGATGCTACCGGTTTTTCCTTTTCTTCCTCCCCACCATCTCTTTCTGTATTCTCAGGGAATCATTGCTCACTTTACTATTTCTGAAGGGTTTGTCTATCTTGAATTTCATATATTGAATGCTTCTAATTATACAAATGAACATGCACACATCTAAAGATATCAATGAAATAAAACAAAAAACATAATGGTAGGGGGAGGAAATATTAATGAGTTAAAGGATAATTATTTGTTTCAACAGTACCCTTCTGCACCCTGGATTTATCATCCCTTCCATGTGGCCTTTCTATAAGAGACTGTCCTTGGGTCTCTTTCTTGTCTCTGCTCTTTCACATCAATCCGGTTACCTTTTTTTTTTTTTTTTAATTTCTGATACCTATTCCTATGAACACCTTATACTTACATATCTTGGAGTGCTTCTTCCATGTGAACTTTATTGCTTATATGCCAGATCGCCATTTTTTTAGCTTCAAGTCTTTGATAAACCAAAAGCTACATGTTTTAAAGCTGGACACATCAGCTTTTTCACTACATTTGCTTATGCACCATTTTTGTTTTCAGTGATCATGTTGGGAAGGTGAGTATCATACATTGCCACATTATTAGAAAGTTTTACTCTTTTACTGAGGTAAGATTAAATGAAAGGCCAAAGCCCATATGCTTCCTTATTATATATATATACACAGAAATATGCACATATTTATATATCTATGTTGTATTTATATGTACAAATACAAATATGGCAATATTTACATATAAACATATCTATATTTATACATATGCTTTCTTATTCATTCCTTAACTCATTATCTTTCCTTTTGTCCCCCTGTTAAGTTTACCCATCACTCATCTCTCAGTAATTCCTCTCAGAAGTGTTTCTATTAATCAAACATGACCAGGAATGCTACCCACATCTTACCATCACTTCATATTTCCTTCTATTCCCTTGTCCCTGTTGTTAGTGGCTCATTGCTCCCTCCCCCCAAAAAAATCTTCTCCTCACCAGTTCTCCCCACCTCCTATTCCAGACCATTTCACCCCGTTTCCATCAGCCTTAGGATGATTTATCTTGGCTATGTTGTATAAATAGGCACCAAAAGAGAAAGAAATGATAAAATAAAGAATGATCTCATGAAAATTGTTCCATGTCTGACTAATGTCCTGACCCAGAGCAGATGAGTCTCCCTCTAATAATTGATGAGAAGGCCCTGAAAAATCCATTGGTCCATTTCCCTTCTTTTTCAGGGATCTATCTTCCAGGATCCACTTACTTATGTAGAGTATACAGCATGTATACCCATTTAGTCCTCAGAATCTTTGCTGGAAATTATTTTTACCACAGAGCATCTGCTGGATTTAAATTGCTACTCTGGCAGTTAGCAGCCCAAAGAAGTCACCAGGCTTCACAGGCCCTAGTTAAAGCACCTATTTATTAGATTGATACACTTTTTCCCTTTCTCTTTTTAAGATAAACAGAGAATAGAGAACAAAAATAACATTCTTACGATAATAAAAATTTTTCATTTGAAGAGCTAGATTCTATGGTAAGAATTGAGGACTGGGAAGAGATGTATTCAAACAAATCTTTATTCTCATATTTAAGAAGTCTGGGAGCCCAGGATTCAGGGTGGAGGGAGGCCTTCCCACTTGTGAGTTAAGGATGAGGCCCAACGCAATCCATAATTAAGATTAATTCCCATAATAATCTCCTATATGAGTACTACCCTAAATGTTCATCTTATAGGAACAATTGCTGATTTTTTCCTGGACATCAGCTTTATCTATAGGAATGGACATGTTGCTTTCTCTCTCCCTACTATGGGATAGTCACCTCTTCTTATCTTTCCCCAACACCAGTGATAGGTATTTCCTCCAATGAACTAAAGAGTTGTTACTGCCCGGTTTCTTATATATGTAGTTACCTTCCCTCATGCCTGAAGTCTGCATGCACTGACTTTAAGAATACATTTTTTTTTATGAGAGCCGAACTGGTCTCCTCCCTAGAAGTATGTACGATATAGGACAATACTTAACCTACAGGTTGGGGAGAGGCACTAGCCTGTCACACACACACAAAGTACAAAGAGAGAGTCAGGGACTAGACTCCCTATTGGCACACCAAACCCCAGGGATGAAGCCCCTGAATAGAGGTCCTAAGGCAAAGAAAGGACTGGAGGGCCAACAAGACCCTGAGACATGATGTTCCCTCACTGGAGTCCACAAACAGACCTGGAATTATATATGCTTTTTTGGTTCTTTTGCTAGTTTTTTTTATTTTTCATTTTATTCTATTTGCTTGTATGCTTTTTGGCCCTTTGATTGTTGTTTTGGCTGCCTTTATAAGTAGGTGTGGGAAGGAAGCCCAGGGAGAAACCAACAGGCCCAAAAGTTTCTGAGGGACCTGGGGGCAAGAGGAGACAGAGTAAGGGAGCAGTGGTCAGACAATGCAATAGACAGAGGCACAGCTAAAAGCAACAGCCAGAGCGATGCAGTTCCAGGGAATCTTGAAGCAAACCCAGTCTAGCTGAGAGGAGTTAGTAAGAAGTGAAGGAAGGGTGAGCATGAAGTTGGGGCAGGAGGAAGGTAAAAGGAAATAGAGAAAAGGTATAGAAACCCAAACTATGGATGGAGGTATAAATATAGGTGTGTACATATGCAAATTTATTAATCGATAAAAAGAGAGGTATTGGTCTATGTAAATATATTCACAGGGCAATACCTTTAGGTAGGGTGGACTTTGGAACTTTGCTCAAGACCTCCTTCCACAAAAGAGCACTTTGTTCTAACAACCTAGCATACTGTTATGTTCATCCTTCCTGAAGACAAAATGGGTACAAGCAAGTGTGGTGAAGACAGGTGATGGTGCCTGGCGTCTTATTGGCTTGAAGTTAGACAATCAGCCATCTAGCAGAGAGCCAGTAATCCCACAAACAACAAGCACACTAGACTGTGTAATCATAAAGTGTCAACGGGATCAGGTAGGAGACATCAGCAAACCCCCAACAAACATACAAAAAAAGCATTGCTGAGAACAAGGACATCCCTTCAAAGAAGGGTCCCTAAGAAGGGTTGAATCAATCAGGGCACAGAATGGCACCAATGAAACAGTATTCCTCTGGTTTCTCAAGGCTTTCTCACTCCCCTCTATCATGACTCTAGCTCTGCCATTCACTTCAGGCCAGATAAAAGCATTAGGAAAACAGGTCAGATAAATCTGGGTCAGATCAACCCTCAGGAACAGAAAAGGGAATAGCAAGACGAGGAGTGTAGGGGGACAGTGCAGTTGGAGAGGAGGGAGGGAACATCAATGGCAAGGATCAGCACATAACCATGTACCTAAAGGCTGGTTGAACTAAAGAAACTATAGGGGATGAGAACAGTGATTGATGTTAGATATGAAAATAATAGCAATAATGTGCAATTTGTCAAGGAGTCATGAAGGTGGTGTGGGAGGAAAGAGGAACTGGTACCAAGAGTTCAAAGAGGAAGTAAATGTTTAGAAAATTATGATGGAAACATAGTAAAAGTATGTTTTATTCAAGTGTATAGATTGTTTAAAAAAAAAAAGCTGTAAGATCCCTTAATAAAATGATCTTTTAAAAAAGAACACATTTTCTCTCTTTCTGATCAGACCTGGTTCACGATGCCATGGTGGGGGTGAGTCTCCTCAAACATTTGTCTGTCTCTTAATTTCTTCCCTGCAATTGCACAATCGTCCTTTAATACCCATCCAGATGTGGAGCTGGATCCCAAAGAATTCAAGTCCTGCATTAAGTCAAGATTTTATTTGTGTATGCTTGAATTATATGATCATAACAATGGCAGATTCAATGCCTAATACAGTGCAAAACGGAGAGTAATGCGAGAATAGTGGGCTGTGCACTGGGCTGCTAACTACAAGGTCAGAAGTTCCAGTCCACCATCAGCTGGAGCTTTCTACTCTGTGAAAGAATTAGAATCGCAGAGACCCCCCAGGGAGTCAGAATGGACTGACTAGACATGCATTTTTGTTTGTTTGTTTGTTTAAATCAGACAGCTAACAGAAGATGACACAATTGGGAATATGGGTTAGTAAATTGATAGTTACAAAGCAATATGACAAAGTGTAAAGTCAATATCGGTTCACTGGTCTCATTTTGAGAGATCATGCTAGTTTTAACACAGCTTCAAAGTGCTTTATCATCTGCATATGTGTCAGGCAAGGTTCTCTTAGAGAAATAAAATTCAGGACACTAGTAGTTCTTTTGATATATTTATGTATTGAGAAAAGTATATAAGATAAGAAAGAAAAAGTTAACTATAAAGTAATACAGATTGCTCGGTGCCATTCACTTGCGTAAGGCAACTAGAAGACTGGCAGTCCCTCAAATCTTGAGGGCCACTGAGTAGTCCTCTGTAGAGCAATCTATATAAGATAAGAAAGAAAAAGTTAACTATAAAGTAATACAGATTGCTCGGTGCCACTCACTTGTGTGAGGCAACTAGAAGACTGGAAGTCCCTCAAATCTTGAGGGCTACTGAGTAGTCCTCTGTAGAGCAATCCAGACTATCTGGTTACAGGCAGCAAATGGCAGAGCGGGTCACCAACAGTCAGCCAGATGACAAAGTTCAACAGTCCCCAGCTCAAGAGATGTATATCTCAGGAGTGTGGCAAAGTAGGGCTTGAAGGATCCTCAAATCACAGCAATAGAGGCCACAATTAGGTGTCCCTCGGGTAGTGTTGCTTGGAGGTCGAGGCACAGGACGCACAAGGCAGCTCTCTGGTCCAAAGATCCGGAAGAGAGAGGGCGGGACTTGCCGAGCCCTTCCTATATCTGCCCTTCAATTAATCCTGCATATTCATTGGCTGTTCCATCACAACAGACCCACCCATCTTCTGTGGCCATGTTGGCATAACAAACCTACCCATCACAGCATAATTACCATAAAAATCAACTTTCAAAAAAAGAGAGGAAGGGACTTTATTAATTTTCTTCAATATGTTGTTCTACATAAAATAAAAGTGAACCTGACAGAGAAAGGTGGACACAGGAGTGGAAATTGACTTGCGGGCAATGCTTTGGGTTTTGGTTTGGTAGACACTGGCAATGAATCCACTCTCGTTATAGGAAAGTTCTCCCATCAGAGCTTATGATGACTGAAGTTAAAGAGTATGAAGTGTTAAAAGACTTTCATTTAGAAGAAGATATTTTAAAGAGTTTCAGCCAGGCAAGAAAAATTTAAGTATTAATTTTTGACGGGATTGTTAAATTTAATGCCTATACTCCATGAACCTCCAGTTTCATGAGCAATTTAGAATTTTAGAAACAATATAACTGCATATTTTTCTTTCCTAGTAATACTTTTCTTACCATGGACTGCTAAAAGGACAAACAGATTGGTCTTGGAAGAAGTATGTATAGCCAGAGTGTTCTTCAAAGGGAAATATGGCAAGACTTTGTCTTACAGACCTCGGATATATTGTTAGGACAGACCTGTCCCTGGAGAAGGACATCTTGATTGGTAAAATGGACGGGGAAATTAAAAAGAGGAAGTTCCTCCATGAAATGGATTGACGCAATGGCTTCAACAATGGCTTAAGCATCTGAACAATGAACATTGGCCCAGGGCTGTGCAGTATTTCATTCTGTTTTGCATAGTGTCACCCTGATTTGGAAACAACTTCCTGATGCCTGACAACAACAGTAGACTGTCCACTTGACAAGAACGTTATGTGTCACCAGTACTGTGGTGTGTGTGAGATTGTTGGCCGGCTGCGTCCTCTCATCTACGAATATGCTCACAAGCACAGAAGGATATGTTACAGTTTAGTGATCTTTGGCACAGCTCTGTATACATATTAATGTTGCCCTATAAGAGTTGCAATCAAATTGGGGACACTAGCCAATCACATAAATTTTCTTTTAAGTCACCAGAATGCATTTTATGAAGGACCCTGAGCTTTTTGATACACTCCTACATGGTTATTAAAGTGAATATCTGGTGTGATAGTTAGAGGATTGGAAGTCAATGAGACACTCCACAGTAGTAAGAGAGCCAGACCTGTCACTCAGGTCACAGTCTGATACTATGTCCTTGAAGGTGTGGTCTTTTAACAAGGAGGACCCTCTTAAGAAGCTACTTCTCTCTCTACGACTCTGTTCTCCTGCTTGCAAGGAATCCATCAGAGCTGCTGGAATCCTGTCATGTTTTCACTGACTTTGGATCCACATGGTTTAGCACCCACCAACCTATGATCTCCCTGCATTCTGCATCACTGCATGTGGCTCTGTTAGTCTGAAGAAGGACTTATGGACTGGTATCAGACCTATGGATTTGAGTTGGGCTGGGCTGGGATGTTTTTGTTGATATATAATTACTTCTTGACATAAAGCTCTTTCTTGTACATACATAGGTGTACATATATAGGATTTGTTTCTGTAGTCATTCCAGTCTAACATGCCTAGATAAAAGCAAGAAGTCACCATAAATCTCAAAACCTAATACAAAAATTGAGAAATAAATTTTATTTAGAAAGTAGAGTGAGTATATGAGAATGAGCCAAACTAAATTATACTTAAAATTACCTCCTTAGGGTATAAAATCCCCCTGCATATGAGATCTAAAAGATTTAAGGGGGGGGCACTTGGTTTTTTGCTTATTTGTTTGTTAGTAAGCTTCACCACATAGCTCTAACACCATATTCTGCGTCCCCCTGCCTCAGGTATGGTCCCTCTCTTATTCATTTCATGACCCGAGAGAAAACAGGAAATCCCCCAGCTGTTATAGGAAGAATAGCAATTCTAATCCTATTGTGAATAATAGAAAATTAGGACAATATACAGTTTACAGAAACAAAAACCCAAATTTGCAAAAGGCTGCAGCAACAGTGATATTTATCACAAAGAAATATCTTGATATAAATAAAGAGGTTTTTAAATTTTGAGGAAAGGCATTTACTGCCTAGAGTTAAATTAGTTTTATAACTTGAAAGCTGCTTTAATCTGTCATGGGAAGGAAGAATAATGATTATATATTATAGATAGTTTAAGGTGTGGCTTTTTAAAAACAATTATTTGAGTTAGGGTGAAGTTGAGAACATAAAAGAGTCTCATGGCCCATCACATCCATTATGTCTGCAATAATAGACTTGGGCAGTTATATGGCATAATAATAAATAGTCTCTTAAGTTAGCAAATTTAAAAGTGTATTTTTCATCATCAAGATCACTAACTAGCAGTTATTGAACATTTAGTGGAAGCTTGGTTTTAATGGCTATTGATCTTGTAAAGAATAAAATTTAAATACAGAAGGTTTTATCATAAAATGTGCATTGTGTAGTTAGATCAAGTCCTATGGAGGGACTTGCTATCACACAGCTGCTCAATATAAAAGTAGGACAATGAGCTATAATTTTCTATCATTGTGTGCATGTGTGTGTGGACATGTGTGTGTAATTCTCCTACTTTGCGTTTTTAACGGAGACATTGTTGCTTATAGAATAACATTTATACACGTATTTTTAAAAGCTACCTAAGAAAGAAGGATAATTATAACCTTATCCAGCTATTGAGAACTCTACAAGGTAAATTTAAGGTAAAACATGAATGAAATCACTCCAGATGTTCCTAACTTAAGTCATTTCATGCAAGCACTTGCAACAAAATATGGATGCCACAAACTTGATCATGTGTTATAGTACTAGAAAAATCCCTCTTCACCACCATTAGCAATTGTTGTTAATAAATGCCACTGATTTTGAGTGAATTCCAAATCTAATCCTTATAGGAACAGATAGCCTCATTTTTCTTCTGTCCAACAGCTGACAGGTTTGAACTTGAGACCTTGTGGCTAGCAGCAAAATGATTAAGCAACAGCCCCAATAGCAGCAGCAGCAGCAGCAGCAGCAATACAACCAAACCCAAACCCATTGTCATGGCATCCTTACTGAATTACAGCAACAATCAACAATAAGACCCATTCAGGCTCCTCTCACCACCTGGAACAACTGTTAAACATTTTTTGATCCCTATGATACTGGAAAAGTTATGTATAAAAGCTAAAATATAATAAAATTCCCCCCTTTTCTGTGTTCCTGAAAGCAGCCTGACTGGGGACCCTCAACACACTCTCTCTCTCTCTCTCTCTCTCTCTCTCTCTCTCTCTCTAAAACACACACACACACACACACACAATGTCCTTATTAAATCCAAATAAGCCAAGTTTTAGGTGACATTAACAGGTAATCTCTTAAACGATAAATTTAAACCTGTTATAATTTAAACTTAAATTTCGACAGTAACACCATGTAACCGACACATCCCTGTCCTCAAACAACATCACCACTCCCAGCTTCCCACTCTCTCTCATGCACACACACACACACACACACACACTTTGATATAATACCACCATCATTCAGTAATTCAATAGTTTTCCCCTATGACAAATGAATCCAGAAGAATCTTCCTTTCAGATTCAGTGTGATGCAAGATGCTCAAACCATGTGTGATATCTCTCTCCATTCTGTTCCTTCTCATACTTTAGTGTGGTTCTACCTCTTCCAATTTTCTTAATCCTCTTATTCCTCTTCCTACAGTTATCTTTTCGAGTAAAGTTATATTTGTCGGTTCTAGCTTTGCCTGGTGCCATTTCATTCGACAGATTCCAGAGTAGGGCTGGGTTTTGTATAATCAAGTAACCGAGAGAAACATGTAAAGCTACTTTCTAATGTCCACAAATGTCATGCAAAAACTCTTTCCACAATGAATACCAGCTTCTTCACTTGTTATGAGTCTCAAAGATGGCCAAGAACTTCGCAGCAGTCATGGTTCTGGGCACATTAGAGAGAGGAGTGGCTCTCTTGGTAGAAACCTTAACTTTTTACAGTATTTTGGCAGTTTTAAATAGAAGCCCTTTTAGTCTAGGTACTGAAGACAGTTTCCTTGCTCGTTTCCCACATTTTCCACATTTTCCTCTATATGAGAAACAAGGAAATGGAGTTAATAAGATTGATGCAGAGCAATGATGTGATAGGTAGATCTGTTGTGCCAACATGGCCAATGAACACATGCAAGATTAATTGAATAGTGGCGATATAAATGGCTTGGTGAGCCTTGCCTTTCTCTCTCTTGCTCTTGCATCTTCGGACCAGCAGGATGCTTTGCTTGTCCTGTGCCTCAATTTGCAAGAAACACTACCTATGGGACACCTAATGTGTCCACTGTGTTGCTGTGAATTGAGGTTCCTTCAAGCCCTAATTTGCCACGGTCCTGGAATATATAACTCTTGAGCTGGGTACTGTTGGAACTTGTCATATGGCTGACTGTTGGTGACCTTCTTTGCCGTTTGCTGCTTGTGTTCAGATAGCCTGAATTGCTCTACAGAGGATTGCCTGGCAACCCTCAAGACTGTACTAGCTGTCTCACGCAAGTGAGTTGCACCAAGTCATTTGTACTGCTTTATAGATTAATTAGCTTTATTTCTTATATTAGATATCTTTCTATCTATCTATATATCATATATATATATATATATATAAATTACTAGTGTCCCGGTTTTGTTTCTCTAGAGAACCCTGTCCAACACAATTAAGAACTAGACAATGGGTTAAAAGGCAGACTTCTTACTCTTCTCTGCTTCTCCAACTCATAGATTTATATTTTACTTTGGGTCATTCTACATTTCTAACATAGCAATCTTCTCAATGAAGAGTGGGAAATTGATACCTGTCAGGTCATAATGCATTCTGTTGCCGATGCCCCTCTTTGATTTGCTCATCAAGGGTCTAATATTTAAAAGCCTATGAATACCAATTGGCTTTTATTCCAGAGTCTTAATTTCTTTCCCATTTCCTGCCTTTTCTTCTACATAATTTCTTACATCATTTCATTTTTTTTTTAATTTTTATGGAGAGCTGCTGCTGGATTTGAACTGCCAAGTCATTGGGTCGCAGTCCCGCACTCAACCACTATGCCACCGGAGCTCAGCCCACATCATTTCATTTTAAATCATAAACGTTTCTCTCACTAAAATTTAATATTATATGGAGAATGAGCTGTCATTTGTCTGTCCCAACCCCTAGTAGACTATTATTTTTGGCTTAAATATAGTATTACTTCTTCCTGGCATATAATTTCTACAGTTAAAATGTCTTAATATGATCCCCCTCAGTGAAGGACATTGCATCACTTCTATTTTGAAAACCAGTCATCAACATTGTGACAAGAAAATATATCATATGTAAATATTGCCCACCTTGTTGTCTTTCAGGATCATCAAATAATTTCCCACTCATTATGACCCAACTAACAACAACCCCAAACAATACCTGGTCCAATGACATCTTCAGAATGTTTCCACTGTTGAGAGTACTGTCAATTCATCTTACTGAAGGACTTCCTCACATTGACTCACTCTCTACTGTACCAAGCATGATGGATTTCTCCAAGGAGCACTCTCTCTGATAATATGACTAAAGCCAGGGAAGCAAGTGATACAAGATCAACACACTGTTCACTTCTGACATTCCTTCTGATTAGATTTCTTCCAAGACGTATTTGTTCAGATTTCTGGTAGCCCACAATACAGCCCACAGTCTTTGCTAAAGCTAACATTCAAAGACAGTGATTCTGCATTCTTCATCACTCATTGACCAGTTTTCCCATGCATATGAAGCAATTAGAATACTATTGATTGATTCTGGTTCACCTTAGTCTGCAAAGTGATATGCTTAATTTTTCTAATGTAAGAAGATCTTTCTCAGCATGTTTATCTGATGTAATCAATATAGCCCTTTTATTTCTAACTACTACATCCAGTGAATTTAAGTAAAATGTAATCCTTGACAACTGTAAATCTTTACATCTAAATATCATCATATTGCTTAGTAGTCTAATTATAAGGATTTTTTCAAGACCTTGGTGTGATCTATATTGAAAACTGTAGTTTTTCATATGTATCAGTAATTGCTTCTAATCCTATTATTCATCAAATACTATAGTACATCATCAATTAAAGCTGTGACATCTGCATATGGCAGTTGTTATTGAATTATATTATAATCCTGATGAAAAACTTTCTTCAACTAATCCAATATCTCTAATTATTTTCCCATGATATAAATTAAATAAGTGTCCTCAAAGAAGGTATCCCTGGTGCATACCTTTTCTCATTTTAAATTATGTATGCTCTTTGTGACAGTCACTGATCTGTGTCAATTTCAGCAATGGGAGTGGAAGGGTGGACTCTAGCCTGTCGGTCTGGAGATAGCCAATAATACCTCAGGTGTGGGCATGGTTTTCTCTGAGAATTCTGGGAAATCTTGCAGTATTTCCCTCATGCAGGTGAGAGACTACAGATTCAGTTACTTGGTGATTCTTGACTGACCACACAAGATGGCAGCATAGGCCCTGAGCCCTAGGAACTGGAGGAGCCAGAGGAGAAGCTACATGGGCTTACCTAACCTGACGGAACCAGAAATCTGAAGCCAGAAAAGCCACAGAGAGGCCACTGCCATCGCTGAGATGCTTCTACCACCACGGGATACTGCTGATGGACCCCGAGCCCTGGAAATGAGGAGCCATGGGGAGACCCCTACCAGCACCAGGATGTTTACACTGCTGCTGGATACACAAGATTCTGTACTTACTGGCCGGTGATTTTCCTGGTGTAATTGCACGTGCTTCATGAGATGATAGGAAACTTTATAGACTGGTATCAGACATATTGGCTAATATCAGACTTATGAACTTGGACTGAACTGGGATGAAATGTTTTCTCAATGTTCCACTTCTCATGTATATAAACTTTTCCCTTATACCCATATGCATGTTTATGAATTTGTTTCTCTAGTCTACCTGGAATAACACACTCTTGTTCTTTTTATTCAATGACTGCTTCTTGGTCTATATATAGGTTTTGCATGTTTAAAATAAAGTATGATTCAACTACCATTCTTCGAATTGCTGTGCTATTTACACTCGTGATGGTTTCCACTGTCAAATTCATTTAAATAGTCAATACAAGTTAAGATAAACATATTTCTGGTATTTGCTGCTTTAAGTGAAGACTCTTGTGATAATCATGAATGATATCACTTATTCCACATTCTCTTCCATCCTTAAACTCAAAGCCCACTGACATTTTTTTAATTATGGCACTTAAGGATCATACACAGTATTGCCAAGACTGGACTTTTTTTTTTTAACCAAATAGTCTCATTTTTCTCAGGTTAATTAGATTAGTATGAAATTATTAATAAACTAACATATATAATACATTAGAACGATAACACAATTGAAGACATGATTTTGTTTGCCTTGGGCAAATTGTTATACAAATTATAAATCACACAAAATATTTTGTTTTTTTTTAAAGCCAAGTGAAAAAATGAGAAGTTAATTCCATATAAACTCTACAGGATATTTTTATAGTTTTAATTAACTTGATATGTTCACTTTTGCTTGACCTTCACAGAAATCTTAATAAGGTGAAAGTGCAAAATAACAAAATTCCAGCTAGTAAAAGAAAAAAAATGCAATTTATTGTATATGAGTACTTCTTTGCTTCACATCTGTTATCAGAGGCAAATTTAAAGATAAAAGTTATTATTTCCATAGTGAATCATTTGCCTTTCAATCTTATTTCCAAATCCAAAATGAAAAAAAATCACAATCACAACATACATTTCTTAGGGTTGCTTTAAAAAATACCTAAATACCTAAAATAGTCAATGTTCCAAAACAAAATTAATCTATTTGTCATGGGTCTCTGTGCCAGAATCTTGAATCAGTTTCTCCATGACCATGTTCTCTCTGAAAGCTTCAAAGAAAGATTTTTCTTTACCTCTCTTTTTTCCTGGCAGCATGCTGCTGCTTGAATTAGTCCTTTGCTTAAGCTGTGTGCTGCACTACCTGTGGGCTCAGAAACCTATGGATCCTGAGATCTTGCTATACATCACGGAAGCTTGTGACTCCACCAGGCCCTGCTTCACTACGCTTCTGAGCTAGTGTTTCTTGCTCTCCCACCCTTCCATCTGCTGTTGAGTGCCAACTCTTCTTGTCTTGTCTGAGGGAAAATTCAGCTGGCGGATTCTTGACCTTCGATCACCAGCCAATGTTATTTGAAGAAGGTTCAGTACATTAACTTTTCTACAAAAGTGAGTTGAAATAAGTCCTCTATATTGCTGTGTGGACCGATTAGCTCTTGTGGTGTTCCTTCTTTCTATACAAACCTATCCTCTATATACATACATACATACATATGTCTATACATACACACATATATACATATATATATAAATCATAAGTGAGCTGGGTTTTTTTTCTCTCTTGAGAACGCTACTTAACCCACACTCTATCTTTATATATCCATGTCCCATGTGTTTCTGGCTTTCCCAGGGTATCTTCTATTTTTATAAGGAGACCTCTAATATTGAATTAAACTCATTTTAATATTTACAAAGATCCCATTTCCAAAAAAAAAGACACTTTCATGAGTACTGGGAGTTAGGACTTCAATATAACTTTTCAGTTGCAAAAAAAAAAATGCAGCTCACAGCAGGAGAACAAAAGACAGTGCAAGAAGTATAAACAAACAACATTAACCTCTAATTTCAGATATGTTGTCCTATTCATGTTTATGTACATAAAGGTAGACATGGCACTAGATACTCAATATCAAGCCAACTCTGCTTGAGTATAATTATAATCAAATGAAAATTGAATTGCAATATGAGTTAAGCTTACCCTATGTATTTTATATGTTTAGTACAAATAAAGAATATTGTTATAATGTACTTATTATATTAAACTCTACATATGGATACTCTGCTTTACTTAATGAACACTTATAAATTTTATTTCCTAACAAAAATATGACAAATCACAGTAAGCATAAAATGAAAAGCAGAACATTAAAATAATAATCTACTGGATATTCTATATCTGCTTATAATGCTGCAACATTGCCCACTTTCTCCAAGGCAGTTATAAAGGACGACAGTGCCTTCAAAGTGTATCTATGTTTATTTAGCATGATGGCTTTGTGTTGAAAATAGGATCAATTCAAATGCTCTGTGAACCAATTTCCCCACTTTCCCTGTAATTTTCATCTCAGGCAACAAAGAGCTATTTAAAGATATGCTATACAAGTATATTTCTCCTGTGAATTTGCTTTTCAATCTGTAGTGCATTGTATGTCTTTTTCTAAAAGCTCTTATATTTTAAATGCTTTCAACACCTTCTCTTCTTGGAATAAAGTGTACTTTCACCTCTCTAATCTGTGGACAGATAACATTTTACTGTGTTCGGTGGATTATGGGTACAGATGTTATTTTCAGAAGCCTCAGATGAACTTGCATTGCTGCGTCTGCTCATTACACTCCTGCTTTCCTAGAAGAGAAGGGACAAGTCCTGGGTAGTTCCTGACCTCATGCATTGAGGTCACATGATAAAAACCTAGCTGTAAGATATAACTTGGGTCCACGTTGAATTTAAATATAGCTTGAGGGAAAGATGCCCAGATTAGGCCAGGTGAGATTATTTATACAGTTTTATGAATACTTATAAATTTGTAAAGTACCGACCTGAAGAACTTAGAGCATGATGATAAATATTTGTCTTAGTAGGTCACCAATTTTGAGAGGATTTTTAAATAGCACTTTGATTCAACCACTAGCTGATTATGGCCCACTTCCACATGTAAATCAGGTGGCCCAGCTGAGTGCTATCTCCATTTCTCTACCTGTTCCCATAATGCGTGACCTTAAATTCTATTAAAGTGAGGTCCTTTCTTATTTGCATTTAAGTTACTTTCTTCTTAAGCTCTTTACATTCTCAATTCCAAAATGTGAATGAAAAGAGCAGACATTTAGGCATAATTTGAATCCTAACTATTGAAATAAGTGCTATTTGCATTTTAAAAAAATGTACATGAAAGCTTAGAGAGTGCCAAAATAATGAATTAACTTTTAGGCAGCTATGGCATAGTATTAAGAACTTGTTGATGTACTATATTTTTGCTATTCATTAAAAATTGTACCTCTTGAGTTGGAATATCTATCATTCAGTTACTTTTAGAATTTTTCAATAATTTTACTTTTCTCTTCCATGATGTGATTTAAGGCAGCCAAATAATAAGCCTCAAACATGATTCATGAAGTTTCATTCTTAATCAGATTTTGCATTTGTGTAAAATGAAATTACATTTGAAATAGTCCAAATATCTTAAATCATAAACTACCATATATCTGTCTTATTTTGTATATACTGTGGTGGCCTGAATGTTGTGAGTCTGGAATCTATTCCACAGGTGATATAAATACCAATAGGGTTATTCTTTGAGAATGGTTTGAGTAGTGCTTCCACAGTAAAATAGGAGAGACTGCCAATCTACTATTGAAAATGAATACTTGGTCTCAAAATTCATGAATAGGAACAGGACATTGATTAAGGTCAACAAAAGAAGATAAATCTCTCAGGTTGGCTGATAATTCAAACACATACAGAGAAGAGTCACTTCCTCAAGTATTTGATGACCTTAGTGACATAAAGAAAGCTTTGGGGACCTTCTTTCTTTCTGATGTTCCCGGAGCTAAAAAAAAAAAAAGAAAAAAGAAAAGAAGGAAAGAAAGAAAGAAAAGAAAAATAGCTGCAAATATCAATTAATAAACAGATGGTAGAATGTGCTGGATTTGGATCTTGGGAAATTGAACCAAAAAAATCAAACCAAATTCATTGGCTTTGAGTTAATTCCAACTCATTCCCATGCTATAAGGCAGGGCATAATTACTTCTGTGAGTTTCTAGCACTGTAACTATTTGTGGGAGCAGAAAAGTCCATCTTCCTCCCTCACAGAAACCTGTTTTAGAACTGCTGACCTTGCAGTTATCCACACAATGTGTCATCAAAAATAAAAAGACCAACATCCTAGGTAGAAATCGATGTTATTGATCATATTGCAACACACAACCACATGGACCCCTATACTAGGAATGAAAATAGAAAGAGAATGGCATCCTATTTTAAAAGACTAATTCAATGTGCACTGTGAAGTACACTGTTGTCAATGATTCTAAAATAGTCATATATCCTACTAGGATATACCCAATTCCCATGGAAGCAATAGTCAATAGAGAGAAACAGGAGTGCCATTAGGTAAATGTGTTACTCAAAACCTTCCAAGAGTACTTAAAAGAAAATATATTGTTTTGAGATATAAAGTGCACCTGCTACAATCATGATGTTTTAAATTGCCCATATACATGTGAAAGCTAGACACTGACTAAGCCAGACGAGGGAAGAGTTGAATTGTGGTGCTGGAGAAGAATATTAAAAGTACCATGGGCTGGTTAAAGAACAAACTGTCTTGGACAAAGTGCAGCCCAGAGTGTTCCTGAGTGACCATATTTTAAGCAGGATATCATTGACCAGGGAGGTTCTTTATTAAAAATTTGGTCTATATGGAGCAACAAAAATTTTCATTGAATGCAAAAATAGTATTGTAATATATTTATTTTAATTTTAAAAGGTCAAGGGACATTGTTAAATTGTTAAAAAACAGGGTGTCTGGTCACTTTACCTTAGAAGCAAGGAGAGTGAGACTTCATCTTGCATACTTTGGGCATGCTGTCATTAGAGACCAATCCAGGGGAAAGGATATTACATTTGTTAAAGTAGAATGCAGAGAAAAAGCAAAGGCCCTCAAAAAGATGGTTTGACACCATTCAACCATGGGAACAGTGCTATACATGGTGCATGACTGGGAAGTGTTTTCATTCTGCTATGCATAAGGTCCACTTTGTGTCAGAACCAACATGACAACACCTAAGAAAAAAACGACATGGCTGTAACTAATTCCTAAAGTGAAGATCAAAATTGTAATCAAGAAGTGCTGATAAGTACAAGTTGAATAATGAGAATTTTTGGTGATTTGGGTGTAAAAACCTAGTTATCCCCCATGATCTGACCAAATTCAATGTAATCAAATAAACAATGGAACCTTTTCTGAGCAGCCAGTACATTACATAATGATTGGATTGAATTCCAGCTCCTTTACGAAGGACTCATCCCTGATGCAATTAAAAGTCAGCTTCTTCTGGAATATGACCTACAGAAATGGATTGTAAGACTTTAAAAAAAATGTCCTTGATCTGAATCTGGGTCACTCAAATGAATCATAGACCCTTAGCTCTTTCAACAAGCAATACTGAATCGACTAACATTGATAACTATAGTTTCCACCAGTACTGATAAGCCTGCCACTATGATCAAAGTGACCACTCCAAAGCTGTTCTGTGAGGTGACAATATTAAAGCACAAAATCCCACCACCTATAGATGAAGTGCTGGTGACAAGTGTGGCTCTGAGTTATTGTGTACTGGATATTTCTTGCTAATTTTGGAAGCATGAGAAGTTTAGTGAAGTTGTTTGCTGAAACTACTTTCAATGATCAATAAAATGGTCAAGGAAAGCCAAGAGCTCAGCTTCAAAATTATAGCTCAGACATCCCAGAGAAAACCAAAAAGTTTCCACACGTGTCCGGAGAGAAAGCCTTATTTCTTATAACATAGCTAATAAGACCTGGATCCACACCCAGGACCACTCCTTTCATCCCAAAAGAACACTTCATTTTCATTGCTAATATTATTAAAATATCACCTCCATAAATATTGGAAACCATTTTCTACCTGTTCATGCTAATTCAGCACCCAGAACTTTGCTGGAACACCAGCTGAAGGTGATGCCTTACAAGACCTGCGCTCATTTTCCCAGAAAATACTCAAACCACCATTATTGCTTCTAGACCAATAACTAAACCTGTCACCATGAGCCAATGGGAGCCTATGAGTGTCAAACTGAAGTCACAAGGTGGTTGTAGATTGTGAAAGTTGGAAAGAAAGAAAGACAGGAAACAAGGAAATATGTTTTTTAAGTGAGGAGGAACAGACTTATAAATCACATGTTAATATTTTGCCGGGCTGAGCCCCGGTGGTGCAAGTGGTTGAGTGCAGGACTGCAGCCTGCGGGCTTGGCGGTTCAAATTCATTGGCAGCTCTCAGGACCAGCACTGGGTAGCACCACGGCCACCAGAGGCAGTGATGCTCCCCTCAAAAAAAATACTTTGCATGACCAAAATGTTCATTTCAAATAACTTTTGTGAAAACACAAATGGCAACATCATAAATCTATCTTTTTTGAGATGATACACAGGAATCAAATACATTGCATCTTCAGGAAGAGACGATGGAGAAAACCTCAATAGCATCAGGCAGAACAAGGCCAGTGTCAGCAGAAGAACAAGGCAAGTTCATTCTGAAGCTGTTGCAAATGAACATGCGTTCCCAAGAGAAGATACATATGAGTAATGACCAAAATTCAAAGTCATGAAATTGCATAAAGATAACCATGCTTGAAAAAAAACACAAACAAATAGGATCATTGAAAACACAAAGAAAGAAATAGCTAAAGAAATTTCAGACATATTTGAAACTAGTACATATAAAAAGTATGAAAAAATTATGAAGCAAGAGTCAAACTGAAATTTTCATTATATTTATAAAATATCTTTAAAATTGTATGTTAAGTAAGTAATAAAAGAATATGGACTTATAAAGAACACATGAGATTGTAGGAAGACTAGCTACCACCCTGAGATATACTGACAGTGAAGCAGGCTTGAAATATTTAGGGAAGAAGAAAAAAGGCAATAGCTTTCTATGCAGATTATCTCTGAACATTAAAATAATACTATCACAACTTGACTACTAAACAATATCAAGAAAACTCTAGAAAGGATTGTATTTGTCAAGAATATCATTCACTTAAATCCACAACCAACATCCATAGAAGCAGCAACCAAGAAACCAAATGAAGTATTTCAGAAGCCAAATGGGGTGAAAAGTATTTTTTAACATATCAAAAAACTAGAATACTGCTTTACGAACTAAGATGTCTCAGATACTCACCATGATATTTTCAATTGCTCCCTGTGATTAGAAAATAAGGCAGTGAATAAAGAAAACCAAAGAAGGATTTATGCATTTGAATTATGATGTTGACAAAGAATACTAATAACCGATAGATTATAATCATGACTTGGGAAGGACAGGTTAGTATTCCACCTCCTTAATCTGGACACAGTTTTAAGAGCGTTGAGGGCAATTTCATGTGAGGTGTGAACTACTCTTCACATAGATTCACACTCTGCTAAAGCTTACTCACTTCTGTTGCATCTTGCTCTCTGACCTCCAATTACGTAGTTGATGCTGTTAGGTGCCATCTTCACAACTGTTCTCATAAATGAGCTCATTGTTGCAGCCACCATGTCAGCTCATCTCTTCGTCTCCCCCCGTCGACTTCACCAAGCCAGATGTCCTGTCTAGGAACTAATCTCACTTGACATGTCTAAAATATATAAGACTAAGTCTCACCATCCTTGCCCTGAAGAAAGATTCTGCCTGAATTTATTTTTTTCCAAATCAGATCATGGTACTTTCAATAGTGTCATAAAACAAATTCATGGATTCTGATTGTCTTCCTTTTTCATTTTCTTTCACATGTAAATGAGGAGATTGAACATACCATGGCTTGGGTCAGGTGCAACTTCATTTTCAGAGCAATATCCTCACTTTTCAATACTCTGACGATGTCTTATATAACAGATTCATTTAATACAACACATCTTTTGATCTTCTGATTATTGTTTCTGTGAGCATTGATTACCGATCCAAGAAAGTTAAAATCCTTTGTAGTTTAAGTCTTTTCTTCATGTGTCATGATGTTAACTGTTGGTATAGTTGTAAGAATTTTGGTCTTTACATTGACTTGCAATCCATACTGAAGGCAGAAACCCTTCATCTTTATTAGCCATTGTTTCAAGTTCTCCTAGCTTTCTGCTATGTGATGTGGTGGAGATGGATAACAAAGAGTTAAAAACAATGAGGCCAGAGCCCACCCCCCCCCCCACCCCCGGTACAGAGCGGGGGAGGAGAGACTAGATGCTGAGACCCTTGGAGTCACAGGCAAAGCAGTTAGCTGGCTTTCTGGTACATTAGATAGAGCCAAGGAATTGCTTGGCCTAGAGGCTCTGACCTGGAAGGACTTGGCTGCTGGCAGAAGAGAGATGTGTGGCTGTGGACCTTCAGCCAGATCCCTCTCTTTGTTCATCCTGGACTGTGTTTATATATTAACTACCCTTGAAAGCAAAGCAAAGGAAAGCAAAACATCTCTTTGTTGTGGTTATTGTCTGTTCGGTGGGACAATTGCAATAGATTATCAAACCCAACCTAGAAGTAGCGTGCTGTGGGGAGAATGGTTGGCGTCACAATATTGGAAAGAAGGACGGAGTTGGGAGGCATCTCTGACATGTGCTAACAGCAATGCGGAAGAAAGGAGAAATCAAACGTGGTCTCCATGGGATTTACTGCAGAGGCTTTTAATTCTTATCCCCTGGACAAGAAATACCCATTCTCTATGGGTTGATTAAATTGTGGTAGCATCACTTATTGTTGCAGTTGTTTCTACTTGCTTCTAGTAGATTCCAGGTAAAAATGTGATCTCACTTTTTATTATTCATGACCAGATTTTACATAAAATCTCCATGAAATGGTTAGATTATCATATACTTCAAAACCCTCCCACTAATCAAGCGTAGAAAGCCAAAATATATATACTGCACAGATGGGTGGTTAATTTCTTTCATTGAGCCAGCACTGGTCCCATGAGATTGCAGCAGCTGTGATGAGAATGGTGCAGGTCCCCAATCTATGCATCATTGAACATTGGGAATTCTAAAGCATTCCATTTCAAGGACCACTTTGAAAGTTCTTTAATGCAGTGAAGTTTGTTGTTCTGAAGCAGAATTTCATTTTCAACAAATGAAGTTTTCACACAAATGTTGATACTTGTACATTTCCTTCCTTTGACAACTGCATCCTCAGCTTAAATTGTATTTCATCGCTAAATACATACACCTTACTTCAACCTGGACCTCCTATGACAATCAATGGGATTCTGAATACAGGAAGCAGAAACATTACCAAGTAAATATTGTCTTTAAATTGTTTACCACTCACATTTATTTTTCACAGACACTGATAATACTGCACTATTTTGAAAGGAGTTTTTTAAATAATAAAAGGCATTTTATGTAGAATGAGAATAAAAATGTTTGTACTATCTTCTACAGAGAGCTGATTATGTTGTTATCTGACATAACACAGAATAAAAACACTTTGCAAGACATATGCTATTGTAATCCCTCCTGAGAAAAATTTCCTTGTAGCAAAAAGCCCAGGCTTTGTAGTCATATGTAGAAAGCTGAGTACGTTTTAAAATCACAAGCCTAGGATTTTATGTCTATAAAATTCAAGTAATTGCAAGCTAGCATAAGAGTGTGTCATGATGCATTGTATGTGGACATTATAAGAGTTTATGAGGGTATATCCCCCAAAATAAGATGTGATGTCAGGGGGAAGGGGCGTTTAGAATTTGTTCCACCAGGCCAGAATGTTCATCAAGCTTTCTACTCAGAAGTTCTGAAAAGGTTGTGGAATGGTGTGTGACAAAAAAGACCTGTTTTTGTGGGAGAGAGGGCTTTGCCACCAGACAATGTGTCTGCCCATGCAGCCGCCTCAGTGCACCAATTTGGGGCATAGACAGCATGCCTCTCTTGCACCAGGGACCTTACTCACCTACCTCACTTAGAGTGACTTTTTTTTTTCCTGCAAATGAAGAGGGACATGAAAGGACAGTGATTTGACCACTTAGAAAAGAGGTGAAAAAAAAATATTGTCCAAATAGATAGTTTGAAGAAGGTTCCAAAAGTGTCATTGCAGATTTGACAAATGACTTAAATGTAATGGAGAAGAACTTTAAGGTGATACATTTTTTTTAATTAAATAAAAAGATTTGGAAAAAATCTTTTTTTGGGGGGAGGGCTGTCTTATACATGAAATGACTGGATCAATTCATGATCACTATAGAGCAATCATTTTTTAATTTTATGCATATAAATACCATTATTTATCAGCAATATCTGCAGTTGACTGCTGACAGGCACATTTTGTCAACAAATCTTGAGGGCTCCATAGTAAATCCAAAAGAGAAATGGACAGTTAAGGGAGACCCTTTCCACTTGCCTGTCATTTCGTATGCACAGGTGACATGATATTTCAGTTTGGACAAAGTCACTTGATGATTGTATTCCAAGTGTATCTGCAACTATGGTTATTTTATATCACAGGGCATGTTTTTTTTAAAAAAATACCATTAAAATACCAGTTTTTGAGGAAACTCAAGATTCTTGCTCTAGGTCACCCTACTTTAATAGTCTAGATTTAATGCAGTTACTTTACCTGCACAGAGAGAGTAGTTTAGGACAGTGAACACGTCAAGATAATATTCTAACTGGTGATAGCCATATACTATATTAAAATGAATAATATAGAGAGAGTGGTTTCTTCTCAAATTTCCCACTGTTTGGCAGTGTTCAGTGGACTTGACCACTTACATTGACATTCTCTTTTAAGATTTTCCTCTCTCTCTTATGGTTTTGCATTTGGATTTTATTTCCAATCAATGGAGAATTAAGAATAGACGAGTTCATTTTATCCTTGAGGAAAGCTCATATGTATCTGTGACATCTTAAATATGATAAATTATTTTTCTCTCATTCTCACTTCAAAAAATATCCAGATTCTCTCTCTCTCTCTCTCTCTCTCTCTCTCTCTCTCTCTCTCTCTCTCTCTCTCTCTCTGTCTCTTTAATCATATATAGATGTACTTTGGAGGCTTGGATATGGGATCATTTTACTTAGACTGATGCAGTTTCAATGATTTGGAATGAACAAGGTGAAGTTTCCTCTGTTCAGATATAGAGGGCATATTTGGATGATTACATCAACCTCTATTCAACTATTCATTCAGTACCCATCATGGGAAAGTTAAGAGTATTGTGTGTGTGTGTGTGTGTGTGTGTGTATTCATCTCAGAGGAAGTGGACTTTGAGAACTCCATAGGAAAAGATGGCATCTTCAATTTTACATAAGCACATTGAAGGTCTACCAGGGGTTAAGTCATAGAAGAGGTGATGAAAAATAATTTTGTCCTATAATTATTTTTTCATAATTTTCATCATTTAGGTTGGCTAAGAATAGTAGAATAATAAAACAAAAATTAGCACAGCAATCATTACATTCAAAAGTTCATTTTCCCTGATGACCAAGTTGGTTATGAACATTTCATAATTATTAAGAGGAGAAAAGTTTGGAAAAATGCACATAACAAGATACAGGTAAATTCCATAAAATGTAGTAGTACTTTTCTATTTTATTATTTCTCCTGCCTGTATTTATATTTGCATTATCAAATTAGGCTTATAAACTTTGTTAATGTAATGACACATCATAATTTTTAGAATCATTGTCTGCATCATTTGACAAGGTATTTGTGGCAGTAATGTGGTGATGTTAATTTTATGATTGAAATGTAGGGATGGAATCTACCCTGTTAATCTAGAGAGAACCATTGAGTAGCCAATGAGGCCTCTATGTGGGTATGGCTTTATCCTGAGACTTCTGGGAAATCTTGTGATATTTCCCTCTTGAAGATGAGAAGCAATCTCCCCTAGTTGTTGGGAGTTAGTCTCAGAGACATTAATCACGGAAAAGACAAGCTGTAGCCTCTGAGAAGTTGGAGAAGCCGGCAGATAGACCACATGGCTTTGCCCTGATGAAGGCAGACCTCTGAAGCTGGAGTGGCTTGCTTTTGATGGACCCTGAGCCCTGGAAGTGAGGAGCCGTGGGGAGACCCCCCACCCCACCTGCCAGCCCCGGGATTCTGCATCCATTGGCCTGTGACTTCCTGAGTCGGAAGGAGACTTTATAGACTGATTTCGGGCATATGAGTTAATATCGGACCTATGACTTTGAACTGGCCTGGGCTGGGATGCCTTCTTGGTGTCACATTCCTTTTGTATATAAACCCTTTTCCTTATACCTATATGCATGTCTATTGAATTTGTTCCTCTAGTCTACCTGGACTGACACAGTATTCTAACATGAATTCTTTAGACTGAATAAGGTATCAATTTATTGAACACATCATATGCAGCCAATTCCTAATGCTAGGTGATTGTTGTTTTTCTTTCTTTTCACTCTCAGCAATATTGTATGCTCCAGTGCTTGAGTAATGAACAACAGCAACGAACAATTTTCATTTTACAGAGGTGAAGCATTAGGTCAATGAATGCTAACTTAATTACTGAACTACCATATTTTAAAACTCTGAGAAATGGAACACAAGCATTCTGATTGATATCCAAGTGTTCCTAAAAATTTCCGTGGTTACAAAAAAAGTAGGGCATTTTATATTTTCAGAAGTTAGTTAAATTAATATATATGTATATATGTGTATGCATGTATATTAGCTTAAAAAATCAGCTGTCAAAATTGTAGAAAGCTCCCTGGAAGGTTATGGGAGTTGTGGACCATATATTTTTTTCAGCCAAATCTTTAGTATCTTTAATTGAGCCTTTTGCTCTAAGGGTGTCCAACCGTGGCAAAGCAGAGTCCAACAAAGCTCTTTGGTAGCAGTGCTCTTCCTCTTCAGGACAAAGCTTAGTTACAGTGTAGGATTCTGCCTTTAAAAATGAGTTTGAGCTGAGCCCAGGGGGTGCACTGATTACGTGTGGGACTACGGCCCACAGAGTTCACGGTTCAAATCCAGCAACAGCTCTCTAGGCGCAAGGCTGGGCTTCCTACTCCCACCAGGGCAGTGATGCAGGGAAAAAAAAAGGAAAAATGTGAAGAAAAAAAAAGAAAATGATTTAGTTAACATTTGCATATATCTATCATTCCCAAAGCTTCTGTAATTAGTTTCTTTTGCTCAATAACAGTTTAACATCTACTAAAATAATGCTACTATCATTAGATGTACTTTATGTCTGATGAGGATGATTTATGATCAAGTATAATAAAATGAAAATGATGCCTGCAAAAGTGAACCAACAGTATGCAGAATTTATAGTTACAAGAATGAATTTTGTGCTCTCACTTGATTGGAGCTCTTATATAAAACCAAGTCATTCCTGTGACATCACTCCGACTGGTATTCGGCCTCTAAGGAGATCACTGGAGATGTGTGTGTCAGAGTAAAGAATGGTGTTAAAAGTCAGACGATGCTGAGTTATTAGAAAAAATAGTATCTGCAATCTTAAAGGTTTGCCTCAAGCAAAACATCCATTAAGCGAGACATCAGCTTAATCTGAAGAAACTTACCAGCCTGCATGATAGAAAGATTTTAAATAAGTTCTGAACTCTGAACTTAGAGGAGGGAATGGTGTCAATATCTAAATTCTTAACACCTGGTTTGCATGAAGAAGGCTATAGTGAAAGCCCATATGTGGATTGTGTTCCTGCATGGATTGAATAGCATAGGAATGCGGACAGTCCAAATATCAGACAATGTATATTGTAAAGTGGGTTTTAGCAACCATAGTTAAGCTGGAATGTAACACTTTGTCTTTAATTATCCCTTCCATTTTAAGTGATGTAAAAAATTTAATGTCCTCTATATTCTCATAGATAGAACTCTTTGTCTTATATGGTCATTATTGTTTGGTCTTTTTTGTTTTTGTTTCATCCTTGTTTGTAAGTTTTTCTGTGTAGGAAAGCCAGGATGACTAGATTTATAAAGACAGTGGTTTGGCACATGGAAAGGAGGGTGGGGAAAATGCAGAATTCAAAATCCCCAAGGGAGAAAACAAGGTTTCTTCCTGTCTAAAGAGTTACAATCTTGGAAACAGTAGTAGTTCAACAGGGTCCCACAGGGACTTATGAGTCAGAATTGAGTATGACATGGAGGTCTTTGGGGAAAATAGTAGTATCAGTAAGCAACTCAAATAAGGGAAAGGGTTGGTTTCTAAAAAGTCAATTCAATATATCTATGAATGCAGTAAGAGTATGGTGTGAGAAGAAAAAGATAATCATGGAGATTGTGTTCAATGTTTACTGCTTCCTCAGCATCTTATTTTCCTCTACTATATGTCTCAGTATGTAAGATTGTGCTATATGCAATGTGGAAGAACTATGAGTGAGGCGAATGAGTGGTCATATTTGTGGCGTCTACCCATCTGTGTCAATTTCAGCACTGGGAGTGTAGGGGTGGAGTCTAGCCAGTCAATCTGGAAATAGCCAGGCCTCTGTGTGGGCACGGTTTTCCCCTGAGAATTCTGGGAAGTTCACAGTATTTCCCAATTGGAGGAGAGACTTGACTCAGTCTCTTAGAGACGGTCTACCGACAAGACAACACGACAGAATGCTGACAGATCCTGAGACTGGAGAAGAGAGAAGAAAAGCCACAGGAGCTTACCCAGGTGTACCCAAACCTCTGGAGCCGAAGAAGCTACATGGAGACTCCTATCAATGCTGAGATGCTTCTATTGCCACTGGATACTGCTGATAGACCCTGAGCCCTGCAAGCAAGGAGCCATGGGAGACCCCTGCCAGCACTGGGATGCTTCTATTGCCACTGAACAAACAAGACTCTGCACCCACTGGCTTTTGATTGTCCTAGTGTCATTGCATGTGCTTTGTGAGTCAGTAGAAGACTTTATAGACTGGTACTAGACATATGGGCTAATTATGCACTTGTGATGATGAACTGCACTGGGATGAAAGCATTGCGATGCTTTCTCAATGTTCCATTCCTCTTGTATAAACCTTTCCTTTCTGTCTATATGCATGTTGGTGAATTTGTCTTTTTAGTCTATTCTGACTAACACAAAATTCATAATAAAATGTTCAGTCCTTACACTCTATCATTTTAATGCTCTGCATATGCTTTCTGATAAATACAGCCCCATGTATGTATGTGTATATATGTATCAATACTTATATACATGTATCCTCCTCCCTTCTGTATGTCTCTGTCTCTCATTATATTAATGTACCAACTTTTTCAGCACATTTTTGTGCAGTTTGTATAGTAAAATTTGGTATTCAGGTCAGCTTATACTCAAGTATATATGCTGTATATGATATCTACATGTATTTCCACCACTGCTCCAGGACAACTCATGTAGGTATAAATATACTAATTTAGATGGAGTAAAATAAATTTTCTTGAATGAATTCCAATAGTTTAGTTCACTGCAAATGAGAATTCAGGGAGATAGTTTAGTATATGTGTTAAGATACAGCATAAAGATGAATGTATTTTAATATCATTACTTTTGAAAACAATTTCAATTTAAACTAATAGTACTTTTAATTAATTTTCATTTATAAATCTCACTGATGTTCCTATATACAAATTAATAGCAAATGAGTACCTGTAAAATGGAGGTTACGGCAAACTTATGAAATAATCCAATGGTAATTAGGTCATAATTTTAAAGTGATTTCAGTATAGTTTCCATTTCTAATTTTATTTAAACTTGGACAAGCCTGCGAGTAAATATTGAAAGTACCACAGTCTCCAAAGCCAAACAGGTGTTCTGGCCAATAGCTCAACTTTGCTAAAATTCAATGAGAGTCTTGAAAACTAATTAAACATTTGAAAAAAAGAAGCATTCCCTTATGAGAGCTTCATTTTTTCTATGAAGCCTTTTTTGCAACTGCCATCCCGTGAGCTGGAAAAACTAAACACCTGCTTTTAAGGGACTCGTGAATGTTTAATCCTGATGAATAGATTATTCCAGTGAGATGCAGGCAAACAGAGCCAACCAAGTAAACATGAAAACAGAATACTCCCTAATCCAGGCATCTCTTTATGATACCTTCTTTCAATCATTCTGCTGTTGTGTCTATACTTTATAATTCTGTACTTAAAATATATGTGTCTGTATTCCTACAAAATGAGTCATGTTCACTAGAAATTAAGGCTTTCAGTAGTTCTTCTATTCACTGTCTTAATATTTTAATAACTTATATGCTTAAAATGTTGATAATAAGAGTTTTAAATGAATTTAAACTAATTTTATTTGCTGGCTTAAATATGATGGAAATAAAGTCGTTGCTTTCTAAAGACAAAATAAGCTACCTTATTTAAACAACATCTTGGAATGTCAAAAGTAGGTCTCAGTACCTCATTAGAAAAATGGAAAAGGCTTAAGCTCATTTTATCTACATATGAACTACAAATACAATTTGGCTATTTGAACAGACGTAACATCATTCCAAAAATTAGCATTCTAAGCCTCAGGTTAGGTATTTTCTCACTGCCATGAGTAAATTTCGACTCATAGAGAATCTATCAAGCCAGGTAGAATTGCTCCTGTGAGTTCTCAGGCGGTAACTGTATAGAGCGGGAGAAAGGTCCCTCATTCTCCTGCAGAGTAGTAGATGGTTTTGAACTGTGGACATCCCCATTTGCAGCCCAACACATAATCACTGTAGCACCAAGACTCCTGTTCAGATATTTTAATGAAATTCAATTTGATCAAAATCTACATGTCCTTTAAAAAAATTTCCAGTCAATTTATCTTGTTTATTCTATAAACTACTACATTATAAAATGGTAGTTAAAATTTATATAAACAAATCCATAATTCATCAACCTGCCTCAGAAATTACTGCCATTCTGTATCAATAGTTGTTCTGATAATCTTTCAACATTTTTCTATAGTAATCAAGCATTTGAGTAGATCTTAAGTTCTCCATTGACAAAGGTATGATAAGTTATTTAACACAATTTTCACACCCAGATGATAGAATCATGTTTAAACTGTGTAATTTAATCTAACTGTTCAGTTATCTTGCTTTCTCAGTATATAACTAGCACTCCCAAAATAGAAATAAGACCAAAAATAGAGATGGAGTAAAATGGGGCACAAAACTCAAAGACAGTAGAAATTAAGAAAGGAAAGTAGCATAACTGATTCCTATTTTCCCTCATTCATCACATCCTATCAGTCTTAATTTCTAAGTAGATATATTTGTATCTTTATTTGCACACTCATCATGAGTTCTCCTAGGAAATATTGCAATTTCCCTCACCAAACTGCAGTTCTTGCTGAAAGTGTTTTCTTCCAAGTGTTTTCCTTTCTTTTATTACCCCTCAATTTTTACATATGTCTTATGATTCACAAAACAACTTGAGAAGATCTTTAGAGTTCTCAGCTTTTGTTACCCACCTGATAAAATAATTTGATCTTATAATTGGGAAAAAAATACAAGCTCATTATTGTGTGTTTGATGATCCTCCCTGAAGTATAATGTTATACAGCCAACAAATACAGAGAAGGAGCACTTGATACACTGGGCAGGGGAACTGGATAAACACTCTACTAGCAAATGATTGGTCATTGAAACCCACTAGTCGCATGGCAGAAGGCCAGCCTGATAATCTTTTGCAAAAATGATCACAGTTTCAAAGACCTTATGGTACAGCTTTCCTCAGCGTCATGGGGATACCAGGGGTCAGTATTAGCTCAAAGGCAATATTTCTGAATGGTGCTATCAATCTCCACCAACAGTCCATACAACACATA
The DNA here is from genome assembly GCA_004026705.1 of Nesogale talazaci. NCBI lineage: Eukaryota > Metazoa > Chordata > Mammalia > Afrosoricida > Tenrecidae > Nesogale > Nesogale talazaci. The sequence continues at coordinate 84,410 of PVJH01001567.1, read as the reverse complement.
TCACTTTCTAGAAAAGATAACATCAAGGGAGCAAAAAAGATCAGTGATTACCCAGATTAGGAGGGTAAAGACAGAGTGGAGTTTCAGAGGGACAGCGCAAAGAAAGTTTCCTGGTTGATGAAATTTATATTTTGTATGTTATGACAGGGATACAAATATGATAAAGGTACACATTTTCTTAATTTAAAAATAATAGAAAGATAAATAATCTCATTATTTCTCTTTATCAAATGTAAGTTGGTGTTCTTGAATAAACGGTTTCATTATTTCTGGACACAGTTTCACATAAATTAAATGAGAATAAACTACTTTCAAAGAACAATCTCCTTTAAAATATGAAGCATTGCTTTTCAACTTATTCTTCTGGTTTCTCTGTTTAGTCTTAGTTATTTAGTAAGTATAGAGAGGTTCATGATTTATATTTCTCAGGAGAGATTCAATTTACCTATCCATTCTTTTAATACAAGCTATGCAGCTAGTTTGTTGTTCTCAAGAAGCAATTTTCTTGGATTCCCTATGGTTTTATATAGCAGGGTGGGTTTCACAGTTGATACATACAAATTAGAAGTTAACACAATTGCTACTTTCTTAATAAAGATATGATGACATTAAAGTATTATATTTTAATTTTAAATAAAAAATATAATATGCTTAAATATGTTAAGGAGCCTAGAAAAATGTCAATAAACATGGTGAAGCATATTACCATAGATCTTGTATAATAAATATGTATATTTTTATGATGCAGTCTTTGTAAACAATGATTCTCAGGGGTCACACATCTGAGTTTAGACAGACACCCATCATGTTTATTCAATCTTTGTGCAATCACAGTGTGTCTCTTACTGATTTAATATGAAGCATGTAGAATATCTCTGCAGTGAAGGGTGATTATTATATTTCTTTTGTGAGTATGAAAGTCTCATAACTCACAGATTTCACAAATTGCTTATAGAGTTTGTGAGTTATTAAAGTCAGTCATAGGTAAAAAATATATATAAAGAGATAATCATGTTTTACTAGAGGAATATTCAATTTATTTTATGAGAAAAATTTTTTATTGATTATCAGTTGAAGAATGGAAGAGGGCTAATAAAGCACCTAGGAGATTTTTCCATCCATCTGATCATCTTTCTGGACCCGCTGAAACTTAACCTGGATTATTTAATATTTGTGATATGCTGTGATAATAACAAGAAGGAATAACAATGTCTTTTACTTAGATGCAATCTTTTGACATTTAAGACAGCTTAACTGTCCTATGTACACATTGATTAATTTTCAGGACTTGGGGAGAAAACAGAACAAATAAAAATAATGCCCCTGGCAACTATAAGTCCAAATTGTGGAAATAGTTACATAATAAGTGAAGGGTTTTAAAATAATCCATTTTTGAAAAAGCAAGGCAATAAGCTAACCAAACATCAGAAACTCTCAAAGATTTCTTAATTCCAGCAAATGATTGGCATATATTAGCATATCCTTAATCATTTAGCCACTTTTTAATCATTAGCCACTCTTTTTATTATTGCATTCCTTTACAATGTGCAATGAGGACTGAAAGATATCTCAAGTGAGGGAGACTAATCACAAAATGCAAAGCATGGAATAGTGTCAGCTTTAATTTAAAGAAGATCAGTTGTGTCTATTAACACCACTTTATTAAAAGTTTCATCTATTTGTCACCTAAAATGCTCTGCTTCTATAGTGAATAGCCTGAGGAACGAACCATGCTTCTAGTGATATCCATTTTGATGGAATGATATTAACTATAAGTATAAAATTAAGAAAACAGAATTCTAACACTGTGAATTCCATCAAAGAATGAGCAAGATGCACTTATGTGTAAATGACTTGTGGGTGAAAGTGAAGACCTATATGGGGAGGTGTGTGGGTGAGCATGCATTTGTGTATGTCTACCACCCACGTAGTTTTTAAAGACTAGACAAAATTTATGACAGAAAAGAATCTTACATTGAAGGCAATTAAGTCATAACCATGAAGTCATGTCCTTTACAATAAAAGGGCAAGAATGACATCAGGAAATATTTAGATAAGCAAGATATTGATTTCCTTTATGGTTAATAATCTCTCACTAATCCACATCTACTGCTTATAAAAGTCATTGCTAATGAGCTTTTCAGACCCATCACGGCCTTATACTGGATTTCTGAGCTTTGGTGCATAGTTAGGGAAATGGTCTAAGCCTTCTCTCAATGAGTGGCTGGTAGGTCTGATGTACCAACCTTTTCATTAAGAGGCTAGTGCTGATACTGTGGTCACTTTATTTTGATGGGATGATTTGATTTGAGGATATTGTTACTAAATGGAAGATTTTATTTGACTGATCTTTTTTTAAAAAAGTTTTCATCTCAGAGGTGAAATAATTTTCTCCCAGAAATGTGTGCTCCCTGTAAGTTGTTCTACTTGCAATGAGTATTTCAACAACTCAAACGTTATTTATTTTAGAATTTAAAGAGACATAAAGTGTCTCTTTTTTCTCAAAGAATGAAAATTTATAACATAAACCTTTTATTTTTTTATTTGAAGTACTCTTATTATTTTGCTTATTTTTCTTCTCCAGTTTTCTTACCGCAAGATTTAAAAAATTCAGGTGCCTCCATATCCTCACAATAAAGGTAGATGTGAAATTTTACAGCAAATTGGCAACAAACAAGAGGCAGGTTATCAAAATAATTTCAGAAAGAGCTTATTTCCAAAGACCTGAGTCAGAAAGACTGCCCTTCACTCACAGAAATCCGAAATCACCAGAGAATACAGTAAGAAAGATTTGTGATGACTTCCTTTGGAAATGAAGTTGATTTGTTTTAGATTCGGCATACTACAGCCCCCTAGAGAAAAGAAAGGGGATTAGCAGAAAGGAAATCCTGGATTTGAGCAAAGAAACGTACACACCACATTAAATAAAGACTCATTTTCTCTGAAGAATGAAACTGCTGTGCAGAAGCATGGCCAGTGTGGGTTCTCTATCTCTGGAAGTCCCCGAAATACCAGGAAACAAAAGAGAGCCTGAAACCCTGACATCTTGGAACATTGCAAGCCAGGTTATGAGGCTACTAATTGACACTTTTTTTTTCTTTTTTCACTCCTACCTTATCATAAACCAAACCCAAGTAAAAAGTCCCACTAGTCACTTAGAAGGGGAGCATGTTGGGAATTAAAAAAAAAAAAAGAAAGAAAATTAGAAAACTAAAGACCACACGTAATGTTTTCCCTCACTGAAGCATTATCTGACATATTTTTAACTTTAAATTAAGTGTGGAACTCTAATTTCAATGAAGGAAGACAATAACTTCCAAATTTGAACTGTGACAAAAATAATGATGGATAAGTATTTTATAAAAGGGAACTGGAAAAAAAACCATCAAAGGAAGCATAATGTTGCCTCTGTATAACTTAGAAAGACAAGGAAAACAAAGATAAAACTCAGTTGTTTAAAACTATTTTTACAACATACACATACAATTAGTCAACCTCCTATTTACTATTTATAGATGTTTTAGCACACTAACATTGATGCTATTTAATTGTGTCAGGCTGGGTTCTCTAAAGAAGAAAAACCTATGCAGTATGGTAAATAGAGATAGATGATATCAATGTAAAGAACCATAGATATCAATATAGATACAGACAGATTTTTTCCAAGAAATGACTCACATTATTGTAGACACAGAGAAGTCTAGAGCTGTCGGCTTCAAGGACGTGTAGCAGCTGGGTGCTTCTCCTGACATGTCAAGCATCAGGGTCCAGCGAACACAGGACCCACACTTACAGCACAGGCTATAGAGGTTTATGATACAAGATTGGAAGTGTCATTGGAGAGATGAATTAGATCAAGGTTGGCAGGTCAGAGGGCAGGCTGCTGATAGTTCTCACAGTCCACTGATATCATGGTGATCTGTTGTCTCAAGTCCGAAGAACCAGGGGTTGATGAGCCACGTGCACAATCTAGACCCCACAAAAAGTGAGCAAGTTTTCTCCCAAAACCTTTTTACAGGACAAACCTCACACTGCCAAGGAAATGGTCCTTCAATTTAACCATGACTTGACTGGACATTCCTTGACAAAAAAAATGCAACAAAAAACATATCTCATGCCATCTACAAAAATGAACTCAATTTGGATCAAAGGCATGGCTGCAAATTCTAGAATTGCAAAGGGTGCCAATGGGGAAAAATAGGAAGAAACTTAGACTGCAGAGGTGAATGGATTCATGGCTAATGACATGTCTCATATTGCCAAGCAATATGGAAGATTACTTGCTCAAGTCTACAGACCTGAAAATCAGACGAGGAGGCAGATGCAGGATCCAGAGCCCACAATCAGGCAAGCATGCCTACTTATGTTAAACTGGTCCACACCCTGAAATAACTCTCGTCAAGTCTCTGGCTGCTTATGAAAGGTAATATCATGGAAGTGAGTATGTCAAATTTTATCTTATGACTGTGTCATACTGCCAAACCACTGAGAATCATAGCTCATGATCATAATTTCACAAAAATCAGTGACTTAAAACTACAACCATCAAAGAAGGTAAAGGTAAATTTCAGGGTAACAGAAGGAATGTGAAGAAACACATTCAACAAATAAAAAAGAACACTATAAAGATTCAGAAAACATAAAATTAACAAAGTAAAGACTAAGAAATCACGCACAGTTAATTATGGAAATTTAAGTGGAATACAAAAATTTTCTGCACTACACACGCACACTTTCTGTCAACATATATTCAATTATATCTGCATCATTTAATAAAGACCTGGTTAGTCCTTCATTAGGATAACTTATGTGTGTACAGACATTTTTTATGTTTATGTTGATAGTTTTAATGTTCCAGCTCTGAATGAAGTTTGTAACATACCCTCCTGACAGAGTAATTATATCCTGAACATGTCTCACCTGCATGGTAACCACTTAACTGGTTTAATAGCCTGGTAATTATGAATCTATCTATCATTTCTGTCTGACCACTGCAGTGGATTATAGAACTAAGAAATAAAAACCAAAGAATACTATGAGATATAGAAAATTACAGTAGAGAATAGTGTGTGAGATAGGACAATGCTGAAGACCAGAGAGACTGCAAGTCTTTGTTGAAGATCTCTGTGCATGCACATGTGTTGGGACATCCCTTTAATACCCAGCTTTGTAGATAAGAATTCCATCACAATCTTAATTTCCTGCAAGCACTAAGTCCCAATGTTGGTCATAGATGACAGAATTCTATCAGTTATGGTCTTTCCTGAGTAGGCACAGGGTTCTGCATGAGTATGATCTTTTAAATATCTGTGACTATATTAAAGCTAGTCAAAGTTCCATACGGGGGAGATCTCACTCCCTACTTGTTCACACTAAGCAAGTTTACAGTCAGGTGAAAGAACAATATCCTTCTCATTCAGAAAGCCTTCATACAGATGCAATAATGATAATTCTCTGGGACTAGGGATTTGCTTTGTTTTTTGTCATGATAAATGCTACTAAATTTTCTGGTCTAGAAATAATTACTCTGGGATTGGGTATCTCACTATTGTTATCATGATTACCTAAAACAGTGGTTCTCAGCTTTCCTAATACCATGCCTCCTTTGTCACAGTTCCTCTTGCCATGGTGACCTCAAACATACAATTATCTAACACCCCATTTGCACTTTTGAGCAGCCCATTCACAGTCAAATTTGAAGATGTTCCTTAGACCACACAAGAAGAGTTCCTTGAACTTATTAACAACAATGCAGAGAGAACAGATTTCTCCACAATTCCACTTGCAAAATTCTGGATCAAGTGTTTGCAGTCGGGTCCTGTTCTGTCTCAGACTGGGTTGCACCTTCTTCCGTTTCCAACAATGTATCTTTGTCAAACAGGGTTTTCCAGTTTATTGTTTATCAAGTCTCCATAGAGAAGTAGAGCTGTTGTGAAAGATGATCTTCATTGTGCTCTTGCAAAGACTGCCCTGAGAGTTTCTGATCTGGTAAGCAAGAAGCTGTCTCAGCCTCTGCACTGATGTTGGCTTTTTACACCCAACAGTCGCACAATGTAGCGATGTAGTTTACTGTTCCATACATATCTTGCTAATGTATCTCTGTGACTGCTGAAGTCTATCAAGGACTTCTAAAGTGACTTCAAGAAGAGCCTACTGGTGCATTGGTTAGGACTAAGTTACTAATCAAAAGTTTGGCAGTTCAGAACCACTGTTATTTGCTTCCAACAAAGAGTGCCCTTGCAGATGAGGTGACCTTATGGGTCAGTTCTTAGAGGCCCTACGTCTTAGAATAACTTGATGGAAGTAAAGTTTCTCTAATAGAGATCATGCATTTGTGATGTGTTTTTCTGTATTGCTATTTTTTTATTTGCTTAAACTCATGAATGCCTACTCTAGGCATGGTTTTATTTTATCTTATTCTTTTATTTTTTTCTATCACATATGGGATGACTTAAGTCTGATATATTTAATACAGTAAAATATATGAAACAATTGTGTAACTTGTGTGCATTCTTACCTATCTAATTCAGATTTTATCAAGAATTCTTCTTTTTTTGTGATATCTTTCAATTAGCACGATATTATTTAGGTGACCTATATGTACATGTATACAGGTTGCTATTCCTTTACTTTTGTGCATGTATGGGCAGAAGGGTGGATTAACCACTAAGTATTTTATATCACTCATTGGCATAAATGTTTTGTATCATGAATATATAGGGAAAAGTACAAAATATATCTATCTGCTGATATTGTAATCTTAAGCAAATAAAAAACATCTGGTACATAATCAGAATTGTTTTGTTGCAACACTATACTATATTCGAGGAACTCTGGTGACCCGGTGATTTTGTTTGGGTTTGTTAATTGCAAGTTCAGCAGATTGAAACCACTAGTCTCTCTGATGAAGAAAGATGGGAATTTCTAGTCCTCTAAATAGTTAAACTTTCACAAACTCCTAAGAGCAGTCCAATACTGTCCTAGAGGGTGGTTATGAGTCAGCGTTGACTTTTTGCTATTCCCTAATGTAATTATAGCTTTAAATATGATAGAAATTGTAGGCCCCCCCCAATAAAATGATCAATTTTTTTTAAAAAGAGGGGGAGGGAAAGGGGAGGGTTTTTTTTTAAAAGGGGCTTGTATCAAGGGCTCAGGTGGAAAATATTGGGAAATGTATGTGGAAATATGTGTGCAAATGTGCTTGATACAAATGATGTACTGAATGTTGTAGTAGCTGTAAGAGCCCCCAATAAAATTAAAAAAAATACATACCAATACATACTTGGATATCAAAGAGTTCAAGAAGAAAGAAAATATTTTGAAACTGAGGATGGAAGCAATTGTAAAATTATAATTCTAATAGAATTATGGATTGTGATAATATTTGTAAGAGCTCCTAATAAAATGTTTAATAAAAACAAAACTTACCAACAAAAAAAAATGACAGAAAATGATCAAGGAGCATTACATTTCTTATTTTCACTGGCAGAATCTAGAGTTATATTTCTGTGGGACGTAACCATGGCTTTCCCAACAGTCAAATGGACTCTCTGCAGATTGCCCTGTTTCTTTAAAGGTGGATGACACCCCCCGGTTCTCTACACCACAGGAGCATTCCTTCTATAGCACAATTTAAAGTCATGCTTTTTAAAAAGGGACATGGTCATTAAGTGAGTGACCCTTATTTTTGTATCTATTATAGTGAATATACCCATTGACAAGTGTTTGTGATTTGTTACCAGGGCCTCAATTGAAAGGTATTATACAAAATTATTTTGTGCATTAATGGGGCAGTCATGTGTTTATGTTAATTTTATGATTGAGATGTAGGGGTAGAGTCTAGCCTGTTAATCTGGAGATAGCCATTGAGTAGCCAATGAGACCTCTGTGTGGGCATGACTTTCTCCTGATATGTCTGTGAAATTTTGTGATATTTTCCTTATGAAGATGAGAAGCTACCTCCCCCGTTGTTGGGAGTTAGTCTCAGAGATGATGAACCACGGACAAGACAAGATGGTAGTGTCTGAGGAACCAGAGGAGAAGTTACATGACTTTGCCCTGATGGAGCCAGACCTCTGAAACTGGAGAGGCCATGTGGGGACTCCTGCCAGTGATGAGTTGCTTCTGCCACCACTAGATGCTGTTGATGGACCCTGAGCCCTGGAAGTGAGGAGCCATGAAGGGACCCCTGCCAGCACCAGGAATTTGCACCCACTGCCCTGTGACTTCATGAGTCAGAAGGAGACCTTTTAGACTGATATCGGGCATATGAGTTAATTTTGGACCTAAGCCTTTGTACTGTACTGGATTATGATGCTTTCTTAATGTCTTATTTCTCTTATATATGAACCTTTTCCTTATATCCATATTATGTGTCTATGAAATTTGTTCCCCTAGTTTACCCGGACTAACAAGTGATTTTTATAAAGATAGACAGAATAAATAATCCTAAATGTGTACATAACTTAAGACTCATATTACATTCTAGTTACAGAATTAGACTATCGTTTCCAATTTAGCATTTATATAAATAATACTGAAATGTATTTCTGTCATTTATTTTTCTTGTAGATTATTTCATTAGGGTCAAAAGAAAACCATATTTATATATAAATACTTTTTTTCTTTTATATATTTCACAGATTTCCTTGTATGAGATTGTGTGTATGTACCAGTATATGCAGTATTGTTATAAATCAAGAGAATTTTTATCAAGAATATAAAATGTGAGGCTATTGTTTTACTTCATATCTTCAGTCTAGCTCTGTACTCTTCTGTAGGTAGAATTTCCAACGCTAAAATATCTCCAAGAAGTCTTGGTTGTACTCTTAGACAAGTGTTGGATTGCTAAACGTAAGATGGGCATTTCATACCCAGAAGACACTGGGTGGAAGAAAGTAACTGGAACCTTAGCAGCAAAACATAGATATAAGTATGTGTGTGTGTGTGTGTGTGTGTGTGTGTGTGAGTGTTTGTGCTTTGAAAAACCAAATCCATAGCCAATTAAGCCAACTCTAATTCTTATTGGTTTTATAAGACAGAGGGTCCCTGGTGGTACAGCAGTTGTTCATTGGGCTGCTAACAGAATGGTGAGCAGTTGTAGACCAGCAGCCATGCTATCTGAGAAAGATGGAGCCTAAAGTGCTTGCAAAGGAATGGTGTTGGAAACCCACTGAGGGCAGGTCTCCCCTCTTCTACGGGGTAATTATGAGTTGGTATCAACTCGATAACAGTGAGTTTGATTTGGTTTGATAGGTTTTCGAGACTGCAATATTTGCTGAAGCATATTCTCATCATTTTCTCAGATGGATCCGCTTATGGATACAATGTCTAACTTTTCACTTGGTAACGAACAACTTAGCCACTGTGCCACTAATGTTCTTACCTATATGTCTGCCTATCTTAGATTGCAATGAAAGATGGAATGACAGACTATAGAAATTATCCAAATATATGATCATTATAACATGCAAGTAAATGTTTGCTAAAAATAATTCGAAACAATTACAACAGTACATTGAAAGGAAGGTACCAGAAATTCAACCTGATTCAGTAGAGAACAGAACACACTACTGACATCAGATGGATCTTGGGGACTCGTATGTTTAGATATCTTTGTATTTCTATTATTTAAATAGAGTAAGAAGGACTATAACAGTTAATTGTTCTATAGAGCAGTACAGAGGGCTCAGTTCAACTCACTTTTGTGGAACTATAAATATAGTGTAGATCCTTCAGTCCAGTCACTGATGGTCAAAGATCAAGGAATCAGACAGTGCCGTCTTCCCTCTTCCCTCAGGCAAGACAAGTAAAGTTGGCCTTCAGGCAGCACACTGCAGGGTGGGGCAACAACTGTCAGTAGGTTGAGAGTGTAATGAAGTGGGTCTAGATGAGGTCTCAAGATTTAGCAATGCACATATGGTGATAGCATCTATGGGTTGCCTTTGTCCACAGGTAGTTTAGCACACACTAAGACAAAGGACCAGCTCAAGCCACACACACTGGTTTAAACACCAGAGAGAAAGCAAGAATGGAGGCCAGTCTTGGAAAACATTTAGCGTGGTCACCCTTCAATCCAACTGTGGCCTTATTAAGCTCTGCCCACATGTGCCTAAACCTAATTCTCACACAAGCTATGAATAAAATTGTGGATAGAAATAATTCCTAAGGCAGTCGATTATGATCATGAAGAACCTACACATAGGTCAAAAACTGGAATATGGAACAAGGTATACACATGGATAGAAATTAGGGAATGTGTGTGTCCTGATTGCATTATTTCACCATAGGTTTTCATTATGTATGCTGGAAAAATAATTTGAACTGTGCAGAGATATCAGTAAGGGATTGGAGAAAGACTAAGGACTAAAGATATGCAGATAACACAACCTTACTTGTTGCCAAGTGTAGAGGACTTGAAGCACTTATTGATAAAGATCAAAAGGTAGAGCTTTCAGTTTGACTTATAAAGAAAATCCAACTGCTCACAACTGGACCAATAGCCAATGCCATGATAAATGGAGAAACTTTTGAAATTATCATGGATTTCAAATACTTAGATCCACAATCAATGCTCATAGAAACTGCAGTCAAGAGAGCAAATAGTATATAAAATTGGTAAATATGAGTCTGAAGTCTCTTTTAAATGTTAGAGAATAAAGATATCACTGTGAGAATTAAGGAACTCCTCTCTCAATTTGTGGTATTTTCAATCATATCATATGCATATTGTGTTATTCCAGGTACACAAGTGAAAAAAAAATCTGGAGACTTTCATATGTGTGTGAGAGAGAACTTTATATCAAAGAGCATTGAATACTAAGAAAACATTCCAGCCCAGCCTAGAACATCTCTATAAGTCTAACATTAGCCCCTATGTCCGATACTAGTCCATACATTCCTCTTTAGACTCATGGGCACATGCAATGATGCTGAATGCAGGAAAATCACAGACTAGTGGGTGAAAAGTCTTGTGGAAACATCTAAACACTGGCTCAGCTCTCCACGTGACTCCAGGGCTCTGACTGCTTCAGAATAGCTTCATGTGACCTTTCCACAGAATGTGTAGCAGAGACAGACTATGTTCCATCTTCAGAGAGGAAGATAGGAGGTTGAGAGGAAGATAGGAGGTTGAGAGTCCTCAAGAGAAGGATATACCCATACTGAAACATCACTGACTGCGCTGATTGACAGGCTAGACTCCACCCCCTCACTCAAGTTGACAACAGAGTATATAGCTGCCATACATATGAAAGCTGGAGAAGGATGAAGGAAAACCTGGACAAAGACTGGACAAGATTTGATACACTTGAATTCCTCTGTTGTTTAAGAATGCTGCAAGTAACCTGCGTTGCCAGATGAAAAACAAATCTGTCTTGGAGGATGTACAATCAGAATGTTTTGCAGATCCTCAGGAAGATGCATTGCTACAATGGCCACAGCGGTGGACTGGAGCATAAAGAGTGCTCCTGAGGATGGCAGGGGCCTGCATCGTTTTGTTTTCTGTTATACACAGGGTTGGGGCAGATTTGAAGTCAGCTACATTCAACATCCTCTCTGAGGTACATTATTTTGATTTGACCTTGTTACCAAAGTACAATTTCAAGAACATCGACAAAAGTAATATTCTGCATAATTTTATTTTCTTTGAGAAATTTCTGAGCTTTAGAAATTGTGAGTTATGAATAAAAGTGAAATCACTAGGCAATTCAGGAGCATTGGTTAGGGAAGCTAGATATTTACCTGTTAGAAATCTTAGGAATTAAGAGCTGTGAATTTATACCAGCCAACCTAGAAATATTTCACAATTTTAACTATTTATTGAATATCAATATTGGATCCATCTTTCTGCAAAGGCTTAACTTTAAGAGATACTTCAATGTAACACTTACATGGAATTGACAGGAGATAAATAACAGCACACTCAAAAATAAACCATGGAAAATATATTGCTCATATGTATTTTATGGAATCTAAATTCTTCTAGCTGGATCACTGTAGACCCTGGGCCAGGGAACCTACTTCCATTTATTTATCTAGTACTTGCTGTGAGTGCCTGTGATGGGTAGGTTTGTTATGCCAACATGGCCACAGAAAATTGGTGGGTCTGTTGTGATGGCACAGCCAATGAACACGCGGGATGAATTGAAGGGCAGATATAGGAAGGGCTTGGCAAGTCCTGCCCCCTCTCTCTCTTGTTTCCGGATCTTCAGACCAGAGAGCTGCTTTGTTCATCCTGTGCCTCGATCTCCAAGCAACACTACCCATGGGACACCTAATCATGGACTGTGTTACTATGAGTTGAGGATCCCTCAAGCCCTACTTCACCACGCTTCTGGGATATACATCTCTTGAGCTGGGGACTGTTGGACTCTGTTATCTGGCTGACTGTTGGTGACAGTTGGTGACTGTTGGTGACTGTTGCTCTGCCATTTTCTGCCTGTAACCAGATAGCCTGGATTGCTCTACAGAGGACTATTTAGCGGCCCTCAAGAATTGAAGGACTGCCAGTCTTCTAGTTGCCTCACGCAAGTGAGTTGCACCGAGCAATCTGTATTGCTTTATAGTTAACTTTTTCTCTTTTTATCTTATATATCTTTCTCAATATATAAATATATAAAAAAGCATTAATAGTATCCTGAATTTTATTTCTCTAAGAGAACCCTGCCTGACACAGTGCCTCTTTCATGTTAAGCACTGTTTTACGCAATGAGTACCCCAACATAATTGTAACAGAATATTTCAGCTATATTTACTTTCTAATGTGGAAAAGTGGTGAAGCAATACATAGTCTGCTGTCTGATATGCTTAGACTCTAAACTTGAGAGAGAGAAAGCAATCTACATAAGAAGCTGTGCAATTATAAAGGGATGGGGATTACATCAGAGACACCAGTGTCTGGGAAGATACTCTGGAGGAGGCAGACAAAAAGAAATCAGAGAAGAAGAATTTAATGAACAGAGAACAATCAAGAAATGTAATGCGATCCAGGATTTGATATCAAAAAATGCAAAATCAATTTGGGTTTTTGTCCTATGGATTATATAGTGAGGCTAAGAAAGATGATAAATTATTACAAAATTTTGCAAAGATCATTATGGAAGTACTATGGAGAATTGTTCAGTGAAGGAGAAATATGTGATAGAGGTGAACAGATATTATATTATAATTTTAGTAATTCAAGGGGAAAATGATAATGCTGCAATATGAATGAGTGGCAATACAAGAGGAGACAGGTTAAATAGGTAGAGTATGTTCTATTTAATCATTTTTCCTTAACATTTACTAAAGAATAAAGACTCTTTAGGACAGTTGAGCATTTTTTAAGATTCTGAAACAAATTGGTACATTTAAAAAATATTTCTATTTAGATACAATTTAATATAATCTAGAAGACATTGTACAGCAAATTTTCCTCAAAAGATATCAGGGCTGTCCATTTTACAAGGAGGATCAAGATGCATTGAGTATAATTCCATTGCCTTTACTTAATTTGTTCTACAAAATTTTGACTCATCCTTATATTTATTTGATAAATGTAACTAAATAGATAGCTGCAATATAGAATATAGAATCGTCTAATACTGAGGTCTTTGTTTTCATGTGTGAGAAGCCATGGAAAAGCAAAGAAAAGGAAACTGGACAATTTGGTGGAGAGTCCCTTGAGAGGCAAATGAAATCCAGATGGAATAAAATGAAGTAACTATTATGTTTATTTCTTCTGATCACATGTGGAAAGAGAGATAGTTGTTATTGATATTTTCACTATGGAAACATTACTTAGCCAAAAGTAAGAGACATGTTGAATAGGGAGCACATTAAGAGAAAACAATATTCTAGAAAGTTGCTTGGTGACTTTCACTCCAAATGTAAATAAAAGCAAAGAACATTTCCTTTCTGAACACAAAAGAGAGATGGAGGAAGTGGTTAATATATAAAAGGTGCATTCATTTTTATTGGATTGAATATTTTCAAACTGGGGCAAATGCAATATTGTGGTTAGGTGATGTCAGTGGATTTGGACTCATAGAGACAGACCCCAGGCACCATGGACCAAGGCTTATGCAACAATAAAACCAAGTCTCCTTGGATTTCCTTGATAACATGTCTGAAGTTTATGAGATGAATCTAGCCATTCTAATGAGTATTTTGTCTACAGTTTTTCCAAGATCGATGTATTTGTTCTTCGGGTTGCCCACATTACTTAAAATATATTTCATTAGCACAATATTTAGAACACCTCAGTCCTTCTGTGGTCTTCCTTATACATTCTCCAACATTCATATGCATATGGTATTTTTGAAAATGCTATAGTTTGAGTCAGTTCAATCTTAGTGTACACATGGCATCATTACTCTTTAACATTTAATGAAGTGCAGTAGATTTGCCCAACAGAGTACACCCTTTGGTTTCTTGATTGTTGCTTTCATGAACATTGATGGAGACCAAGCATGAAATGTTTGACAATTGCCAAATGTTCTTTTTCATCTTGATGTTGTCTGCTTGTCAAGTTGTGAGAGCTATTGTTTTCTTTAGTTTGAGTTGTAATCCATACTGAAGACTGAGACTGGAATTTGATTATCAAATAGTTTCAAGTCCTCTTTGCATTTAGCAAGTATGGTCACATCACTTTCATAATGTAAGTTGTTCATAAGCCTTTAAATAATCCTTATACTGCATTTTTTTCATATAATCCAGTTTCTTGGATTTTGTTCTCAGTATGCAGAGTATGGATGAGAATGACATGACCTTGATGTATACCTTAATTTTATATTTTTCAATTTTCTACTGTACCAAAAACTGCCTCTTGGTCCATGTACAAGGTTGAACATGAGCACAAATACAGTTTTCTGGGTACCTATTCTTCTGATATCCATAGATTGTTATGATCCACACATTAAAATATCTTTCCATTGACATTAAAGCAAACATTTCTGATCTTTCTATTTTCAGCCAAGATTGATCTGAAGGCAGCAATGAAACTCACATTCAGCATCCTCTTCTGAATTTAGCATGCATTTCCATCAGATGCAGGCCTACTGCTGCGACTGTATTTAAATGATCTTAAGCACATTTTTACTTCTGTTCAGTTTTGCTCTTCATGCTGTCATTTAATATACCCATAACATGGCTTCCAGCACCACAGGAATCCACAAATCACCACAAAACAACAAACTAACAGACAAATGTTGGGGTTTGATCTTAGATCTATATAAACTTTTTTGCAAATACCTTTTATTGTCTTTGAATTTGGTAATGATAACTCATACCTATGTTGTCTTGTGCATTAAAAGCTAGCTATATAGTACAGAGTTTTCCATAATGTCCATGATGAGAAAATGAGACAAGTATAATATGTTGGTTGTCATAGCTAACTCTGAATGTCTTTATTTTCACATAGGTGCACATATCAGAGTGTTGGTGTGTTTTTTTTTTCAGTGAATCACATTTCCCAGAAATTTACCCTCCTCTTCACTGAAGACATAAGACACTTTCTGTATCTTTAAGGGTTTTGTCTCAGAAAAATCTAAAGAATAAGCCTGCTCTGTCTTATGGATTGCTATTGATCAGCATTGACCCAAAGAGCAATGAGTGTTTGTTTTTTTTCCATTGGCTGTTAGAAACTTAATCAAACAAACACTAAAGCAAGAGTAAAATAATCTAGAAAAAACTCAAAAGAAACAAAATAATTAACATGATTTTTATCATGTCAAGCCCATATTCAAATTGTATGCCCTCTGTTCGGGATTTTAGAAAGAAGAGGGAGGATCTGCTAACTAAAATGTCATCATTTGTATTTGATGAAATGACATATTCTTTTTTTTTATAGGCATCACTGCCCCCTGGTGGTGGGAGTAGGAAGCCCAGCCATTGCTCCTGTGAGCGGGAATTGAACCTCCATCCCAGTGGGCCGCAGTCCCGTGCACAACCACTATGCCACCGGGGTTCAGCCCGAAATGACATATTCTTTTCTTTATTTTTTTTTTTTTTTTAGTGTTCGTCATTGACTTTTAACACCATGCTTGCATATAAAATGTGGTAATTCAGGGGCTAGTTTTATTGGCATTTCATTAGCATTATATAGATGACATTTCATAAGTAATTTTTCTTCTATTCCCATTCAATCTTGTGTCATTTCCTAAAAGTGGCTAGTCTTACAAATTTGACCTTTGGCACATCTTCATTACTTCTTTACTGAATAACCCTTCCTCCGTTTCTGGGGGTGGCATTTGAAGCCTTCTGGCCTTTTGAGACTGATTGCCATAGGCCAGGGTCAGAATTCTTCTACCTTCCAACCCTCTTTATCTTTTTCCATCCTCCCCAGGGTGCTCTACTTTGGAAGTTGCATCTGACAGTCCACTGCAGCAGCCAAACAGAACTCACAATTATAGCTTTTATTAGGGGATTTAACAGATTAGAATTCAGGTGAGAAATGCTCAAGATATCGTTAGTTATTTAAGCAGGATTGATGTCTACTATGAATAAAGGCGGGCATCTCTCTCTGGTCCTCACCCACTTGGCTAATCTCTGTCTAGACAATGTTAAAAATAGCCTTCAGGGTTGCCAATTAATGCCCCAAATCAAAGGCACCCTGCTCTAGTTCTAATTCTGTAGATCAGCAAACCTAGTCCCCCAATTAAGTGTCCAGTGGCACCAACCCACTCTCTAAGTTAATCTCCTTTTCAGCCCTTCTTGCTCTTTGGGTTGGGGGGTACAGGATTCGGTCAAGGCGCTGGCTCCTGTTACTTAATACTACTCATATTCCATTGTCATTTCTCTGTTATCAGAGCTGTTTCCTGGGTAAATGTGGTTCAGTTCACAGGGATATTTGGGTGAAGGAATGTGTTTCACTCCTTGCTCTTCTCTCTTGACAGTAACATCAGCCTTCTACACCACCTCTCTGCTCTGAGATGGCCAGTTGTATACACAACAATACAATTACAATACAATACAAGCCTATTACAATAAAGTGCTAACAATCATTCATAGGGGAGCTATATAATTCAATCATTCTTCTTGCCTCACTTTTTAACCTAGACTCTCAAGAAAATGAAGGTCATTTTGTGCTTGTAACAAAGTCTATGGCCGGAAGGGTTATATTAAACCACTAACTGAATTGCATGGCCTTTATACTGAGGTCCTCTGGTTCTAAATTTTGGTTTTTCATTTCACTCATCTGGCGGCTTCACTTTTTTTTCCCATTTGATGCCCAACCACTACTTAAAATATTCTCCAACAATAACAAACAAACATATTCCTGTTCACCTATTTCTATTTCAAGGAATCTTGGCAAACCGGTGAGTTAATCACTGAGGCACTAAAATTGGGCAGTTTGATGTCACAAGGTTGTCCAGAAGTAAAAGAGTAGGTTGTCTGCTGAAATATTAAGAACCTCAGAAACACACTGGAGGGACTCTATTCCATAAAGTCACTACAGGTCAGAAGAAATGCAGGGAACAGGGTCTGGTTTTGTTTTTGTGTATCTGCTGCATCAGCGTTTTCCAGTCTCCTCAGTTTGAAAGGAGAAACTGTTCTTTTATGCATTATTTTCCTTCAGGTTCTACAGCTACTGAACCAGCTTCTGCAAGGTGCATCAATGCTCCTCCATCTCTCCATTTTCACTCCTCTGATTCTGCCTGAGAATTATATGACTTCACAATGAGATTAGGGCAATGGTCAGCAAAGTGTGACTCTCAAACCATATGCAGCTCTTCCAAGAGGAAGGTGCAGTTTTGAAGTCACATTGAAAATATTTGAAGGTGATTATTTCAGATCATGGTGATTTCATTTGTTTGGAAAAATGTATTTAAGGCTCTTGAGTGATATTAGGAGGCACAGTACTGGCTTTTGTTTGGAGGAACAGTATTAACTCTTCGGTCTCAAGACTTTGCCAAACCATGGGTTATGGAAAGTATCTTTCCCTTGACATCTGAGCCTAAACATGTTTTATTGCATATTGCTTGTAATTTTCAGCTTCCTCTTCCAAGATGGCTTAATATTAAGTTACGTCTTACAATGCCATGTTCCATTTCCAAAAAATTCTCAAGGGATGAGTACTGTCATTACCTTCTTCTTCGAGAAGCTACTTGCTTTAGAGCGCACACCAAGTAGTGCCACACACCCTTGATTCTACATCTACAGCCCAATTGTCTTCCTGAGCCCAAGTCCATTTCCCACTTTGCTTCACCTACTTTGAACTGATTCCTTCTGTCCTCCCATTCTCACAGTTTTTTTTTTCTTGGTAACTGCATCTTTACAGGATTTTCTTTTCTCTCATTTTCACATTCACTGAATGTATAAAATGCATTGGTTGTAGACAATGATTTCTGCTCTTGCTTGTTGCAGCATGGTACTCTGAGTGAAAAATGTTACATTGGGGAAGCAAAAATTAGCAACTGCAATGATGAAAACCCACAAAACAAACCACATCTTTTATTGCGCAGTTAAGAATCCTAGACATGGCACATTTAATATTGCAAGAGGATAAAGCCCTTAATCTTTTCCTCTACAGCTCAACAACTGGTTAAATGCTGAGAATACACTACTGTTTCTAAATTTTGAAGTAATTCTGACATCCAAACTAATTTTGTTTGTTTGTTTTCTTTTTGTTTTTTGGGCATCACTGAAAACATTTTCCTTATATTTTTTCTGTTTGTTTTTGGGGGCTTCACTGCCCTCTGATGGTCCTGGGAGCTACCCAGCCTTGCTGCTGCTGGATTTGAGCTGTCAAGCCAATGGGCCGCAGTCCCACACTCAGCCACAAGCCACCGGGGCTCAGCCCTATCCAAACTAATTTAATAGCTTCATAAAATCTAATTAAAAATAAGCTTCCTGATGGCAACACTCTCAAGCATATTTACTTAAGAAATGGTTAATTAATTTTTTCCACTTCATGTAACCCTTATGTTTCATATTTATTTAGATGTGTTTAGGAAACAGAAATCATGTATGAACCTGAATACATATATATTAAATCTGGTATATATTCACATATATGCACACGTGTGCTATATTTATATTCTTTATGTATGAAAAACAAAATTATCCCATGCTACTGATAGGGAATTTGTATGGTGATCAATTTACATGGTGTTCCATTTATAAAAATAAGTCAGATACCAATCTTCTTATATTTCTAGTAATAGTAGCTATGCAACTAGTCTACTGCAGTTGTTGTTAATGACATACAGTCTGTTTCAACTCATAGTGACCCACATTAATTCAGCCCAGTCCTATGTCACCTACACAAGTGTACTTAACTTGGAGTCCATGGGTGTAGTTCACCTTTTAGGAGGTATCCTCTTCTTCACTGGGCCCTGCTTTACCAAACATGATGTCCTTCTACAGGGTCTGTGATCTTCTGATAGCTTGTACAAAGTATGTGAGATGAAGTCTTTTCATACTTGTATCTAAGGAGCATTCAGGCTGAACTTCAGGTCTTGAGGGCTTCCGGGTGTAGGTCAAGGAAGCAGACAGCTTAGTTCTCTCTAGAGCAATTCCGGCTATCTGGTCACAGGCAGCATAAAGCAAGCAAAGTCACCAACTGTCAGCAAGATGACAGGATCAGACAGTCCCCAGCTCAGGAGATGTATATCCCAATATCATGGTGAAGCAGACCTTGAAGAAACCTTAAACTACAGCAACACAGTCCATGGGTTAGGTTTCCCACAAGCAGTGTAGCTTGCAAATTGAGGCAGAGAATAAGCTAAGGCAGCCACACACTGGTGCAATCATCAAAGAGGAAGAGACAAAAAATGTGAGGCTCACCGAACCACTGAACTTTCTGCCTTTCCGTTACTTTCGCATGTGTTCTTTGGCCAGGTTGGCACAATATGCTCTCTTATCACAGTAACATCCTTGCTTCTCCATACCCTAAAGAGGTCTCATGAAGCTTATTTACCCAATACAATGCATTCTTTGAGATCTTGTGTGCCGCTTCCATGAGCATTGATTATGGATCCAAGTAAGAAGAAATTCTTTACTACTTTTTCATTTTATCATGCTGTTAACCATTGTCTTAGTTGTGAGAATGTTGGTCTTCTTCACACTGAGTCATAATCCATATTGAAGCCTACAATCCTTGATTTTCTTCAGCAAATGCTTCAAGTCACCCTCACTTTCAGGAAATAAATGCCATCTGCACATCAACAATTGCTAATGAAACTTCCTCCAACACATAATCCAACATTTCTGATGATTTGTTCAGTGTACAGAGTCAATAAGTATGATGAGAGGGTACAACTGTAACACGCACCCTTCCTGATTTTAAATGATGCAATATTTCCTAGTTCTGTTCCTTATTCTCGTCTCTTAATCTGTAGTCAGGTTCCTCATTTCAGTGGAACTGGTTTATTTATTAAATTGCTAAGATGTATTCAAATAATTTACTTGGTCAATATGTATATTATAATCTATTCTGGTGTATCTCCTTTGGAATAATACATTCATTGAATATGGATTCATTGTCCTCAATAGAATAAGCAATACACTAGTTTTGACAAATAAAATTATTCTCCAGTGGTCATTTCACAGGCACATGGTATCTTTCATATTCTGAAATAAAATATTCAAATATATTTGGCAACTTGTTTTCAGGTATTTGAAGCAGGCACATTGTACAAAAAGATTCCAAGAAAAAGAATTCCAAAATTTTAAATCAGCAGATTGCCAGTGTAAGTACATGACTTCCTATGGTGTAAAATTATCCAGAATATTTTGTATTTGTATGCAAAACATGCAGCACAACTTACATATATATTTAAACTATACATTCATTTGTTTTATATATATATATCTATATATAGTCATTTGGGGAAAAACATCAATTGTATCAAACATATCTTTACATATATTGCCATCATTATTTTCTAAACATTTACTGTCTGTTTGAGTCCAAGGTGTCAGTTTCTCTTTTTCCCTCTCTCTCCCACTCCCACCCATGTGACCCCTTCATAAATTATAAATTTTTATTATTTTCATATCTTCCATATACTGCTGTCTCCCTTCTTCCCACAGTTCCTGTTGTGACCACCCCACACCACCCCCCCAGGAGTGTGTGTGGTTAGTGTGTTGATCATGATGATCAGTTCCCCTTCCCTCAAAGAACCAGAGGAGTATTGTGCTTCATGAGAACTATACTCATTCATTCCTGTGACTTTTCCTTGAGAGGAGGTCCCATTGTCTACAGGTAGGCTTTGGCTCTCTGCTCCGTCTCTTCTCATTCTCAACAATATTTTTTGTTATTTCTTTGTTTGAGTCTCTGTTGCCTGTTACCTGATCTCGCCAACCTCTCATGATCACACAGGCTGGTGTATTTTTTCAGGAGGCTATTTGATTCTCTGCTAGCTTGTCACTTGTCTAATTTCATGTTTTTAAAACTCCAGATACTATATCTTTTAATAGCCAGGCACCATCAGTTTTCTTCACCACATTTGCTTGTGCATACATTTTGTCTTCAGCAATCAGGTCAGAAGGGTGAGCATCATAGAATGCCAGGTTGTTAGAACACAGTGTTCTTTTGTTGAGGGAGGACTTGAGCAGAGACCCATAATCCAGTCACAATTTTAATATATTGTTCTATAAATATATGTGCATAGGTGAATACCTCTATTTTTAAAATTAATATATCTACATATATTCACACTTATATTTACACCTCTAGTCATAGCTTTATTCCTAGATCTTTCCACTGCTTCCTTTTATCTTTCTCCTGTCCCACCATAACACTTACCTTTCTACAGACTCTTGTAATTCCTCTCAGCTAGATTGCTGTTGTTCTACCATCCCCAGAATATCTATGTCCACTTTCTTATTGATTTTATTACCTAGTGGTTCCCTTGCCTATGGTGTTGATTGCTCACTATGCCCTTCTCCCGCCTCCTACTTCCCCAAGTCCCTCTGAACCATTGATCCAGTTGCTTTTTCTTGGACTGTTTTCCATGCCTATCTTATATGAGTAGGCAAAACAGTAATAAAGGAGACAAGACAAAAAGAAACCAAAGTTTGAATGAAAATAAAATAAAGTAAAAATACATAACTAGCAAAAACAACAACAACAAAAGCAAACATAATTCCAGGTCTGTCCACTGACCTTCATGACTAATTCCCGACTCTTCCTGGGGATGTTCCAGGAACTTTCCTTTTTAACTTGGCATCTTTTGGGGGGACTTCTCATGAGCTCTGTGGCTTAGCTTTGCTCCCATTGCTGATCTGTTATGCTCCCTTCTTGGGGTCTTCCATGCTCAGCCACCTGCAGGGACATCCTCCTCAGGGATTGGTGTGTCTATATGGGTTCTGGACCCACACTTTCTCTTTTCCCTTATTAGTCTGCTTCTGTATGGGCATGACAGGCTGCCCCTCCAAAAGAACCAACAGCCTGTAGAATTATTTTGTCTGTAAACAATAATTTCATCTCCTCCTTTCCCAGATGGACAACTTTAATGTCCTTCTTCTGCTTTATGTTGTTAGCTTAGTATGATACTGAAGAAAAGTGGGGACATGGGGCATGTTTATCTACTCCTCTCTTCTGTGGAATTGTTTTAGCTTTTGTTCATTGACTATGAGGTTGACTATTGGATTTTCATAAATAGCTTGCATTGTAGTTTATATTTTAATATCAATAGCTCCTAGAAAAAGCTGCACATTGATTTCTATGTCTTAAATCTGTGGGTGCATTTTGACATTTGGATGAGTTTTAAATCAGTGTTCTCATTGATTTATGTAGGTATAATTGACAAAATTGGGCTGTGTTAGTCCAGGTGGACTAGAGGAATAAATTTCAAAGACATGCATATAAATATAAGGAAAGGGTTTATTTACAAAAGGAATGTGACACTAAGAAGGCATCCCAATCCAGTCCAGTACAAAGTCATAAGTCTGATATTAACCCATAAACCCGAAATCAGTCTACAAAGTCTCCTTCTGATTCACAAAGTCACAGGTCAGTGGGTGCAGAATTCTGGCACTGGCAGGGATCTCCCCATGGCTCCTCGCTTCCAGGGCTCAGGGTCCGTCAACATCATGGCGCTCCAGCTTCAGAGGTCTGACTCCATCAAGGCAAAGCCGTGTGGTCTCTCCGTCTGCTCCTCCAGCCTCTCGGACTCTGCCATCTTGTCTTTCCCGTTACTCATCGCCTCTGAGACTACCTCTCAACAACTGGGGAAGATAGCTTCTCATCTTCACTAGGGAAATATCGCGGGATTTCCCAGAAGTCTCAGGAGAAAGCCATGCCCACACAAAGGCCTCATTGGCTACTAAGTGGCTAGCTCCAGATTAACAGGCTAGATAGACTCTACCCCTACATTTCAATCACGAAATTAGCATAAGTAATTGCCACATGGGCACTGAAAATTTGAAATATTTTTTTCAATTTTAAAATTTAAAATGTTGTGATTTTTCTCTTTTATTGAGTTTCTGTATCAATTATCAAGAATTTCTGTAGCGAATTCATAAAAATAGGTGGCACTTATAAGATGTTTACTGGGTGACAAGAACTAATCAACATAACTCAGATCAATAATTCACTTAAGTGAACATAGGGGATGTGCACAAATACTATTTCTATTTTGTTGATTAAGTGTAGTTAGCAGATCTTAGATAAGACTTGCAGAACTGGCAGTGCTAGCATTTTCACAGTCTGATTTTATCTTTTGTGTTCCTGATCGCTATGTTAGGCGAACTCTCAAGA
Organism: Nesogale talazaci; assembly: GCA_004026705.1. Taxonomy (NCBI): domain Eukaryota; kingdom Metazoa; phylum Chordata; class Mammalia; order Afrosoricida; family Tenrecidae; genus Nesogale; species Nesogale talazaci. The sequence continues at coordinate 60,724 of PVJH01001567.1, read as the reverse complement.
GTTTGGGAAATGAAGAATATGTATTCCTGACTGCATATATTAGTTTCTCTAGCATATTTGTACTTGATAGTAAACAGATTGACCCAGATGGATCACTGTGTGTGTGTGTGTTTTACCTTTTTGATGTAAAAGACAACTGACTAGAGATATCCCTGTAACAAACCATTGAGTATACATTGCAACAATACTTTGACAAGGAACTGCCAAGAGATCAGGCTGCATTTAGAAGAGGACACGGAACAAGGGCTAACATTGCTGGTGTCAACCGCACCTTGGCTCGAAGCAGAGAATACTATAAATATGTTTACTTGTGCTTCACTGACTATCCAAAGACGTTCAACTCTGGGATTAAAACAAAACTAGGAATAATCTAGAGAAGAATGCAAATTCTGAAATACTTCATTGAGCTCATATAGGATCTTTAAGTGGAAAAAGAGTTGGGGAACACAGCAAGGCAATAATGCATGATTTAAAATAAAAAAGGTGTGCATCAGAATGTTCCCTCTCACCATGTTTTGCAAATCTGTATTCTGAACAAATAATGAGAAGATCTGGGTTATATTGGGAAGAATATGGCATCAGGGTTGAATGAAGACTTTATAAACACTTGTCATGTACAGATGACACAACTTTCCTTACACAAAGTGAGGAAGACTTAATGTCTTGAAAATGAAAATAGAGGACTGTGGCCTTCAGTGAAGATTATGACTCAATATAAATATCAGACTCCTCACAACTGTCAATAGGCAACACCATGATACAAGGACAGAAAGTTGGTGTTGTCAAGGATTTTATCTTACTTGGATCACAATCAATGCACATAGAAGCAGTAGTCATGAGATCAAAAGATATATTTATTGAGGTAAATCTACTGCATAAGGCCTCTGTATTTTTCTTCTTTCTAGCTCTATTAGGCCAGTTTTCTTTGCTAAGAAATTAATCAATAAACGTTTTGCCTTTTGAACTATGCTTTCTTTCATAAATGTGCCTTTTCTGTTTTCTCTTGAACATAAAAGATGTATTATTAATTTAAATGTTTTTTTAAGTAAAACAAAAAATAACGAAGACCATTGAATTGTGGGGCTGGGAAAGAATGCTGCAAGTACTATGTAATTTAATTAATAAATGAATTAATTATTTCAAAATTATCAATTTATAAATTACTTATAAATTGATTATAAATTATTAATTTATGCTTGTTTTTCTGAGTATAATGATAGAAATCGACCATCTTGTATTATCCTCAATGTTAGAATGCAGGTATTCTCTGAACAAATATTTCAAATGAAGCAGCAATGATTAAAAGAAAAAAAGCAGGCTGAGCCCCAGTGGCGTAGTGGTTGTGCCCAGGACCGCGGTCCACTGGGATGGAGGTTCAATTCCATCTCCTCAGGAGCAAAAGCTGGGCCTCCTACTTCTACCACCAGAGGGCAGTGATGGCTAAAAAACTACAAAAAAAAAAAGCAAATCTCTCACTGCAGCAGAGTAAAATTCCATCATATAGTGATCTTATTAAACAGAAAAGAACTGTACCAGTGGGTCTCTGACACTACAAATGTTTATGGCTGCAAGTACCTTAATTTTTCTCATAGGGAACAACGGGTAGCAACTTTGAACCAACCATATGACCACCAGCCCAGTGCTTAAACTCTTTCTCTATCAATTTCTTTCAAAAATAGAAAGGAAAGTGTGGTAGTTAATCGCTTGTTGATTTGAGGATGAAGAGTGAAGGGGTTAGAGTCTAGTTTGTTGATCAGTGCATAGCCAATGCAGCATGTTTGTGGCTATGGCTTTCTCCTGAGGATTCTGGGAAACCTGGCTTTTCCTTCTTGAAGGTGGGAGAGAGTCTCAGTTTTCTCCAGGAGAGAGAGCACCTACAAGACACATAGAACTACACTAGTGTCTGAGCTGGAGAAGCCTCAGGGACCTTCCCTGCTGCAACCGGATCCCTGAAGACAGAGACCCCACATATAGGCCCTGCCAGTACTGAGCTGCCTCTACTGCCACTAGAATCAGAAGACTTCCAACCCAATGGCCTGTGAGTTTTCTGCCCTTGGTTTCATTGCACGCATTTCATGAGTCTGAGGAGGACTTTTCGAATGGTATCGGACATATGAGCTAACATTGAATATATGGGCTTGGATTGGACTATGTTGGAATGCTTTCTTAATGCACAATAATCCTTTACATAAAACTCTCTCTTTATCAATTGTTTTGTAAATTTAGATACATAATTTTATAGAATCATTTTTATAAAATGACTTTTTTTAAAATATAGATATTATTGGGGGCTCATATAGCTCATTTTAAAAAGTTTTTTTATGATTTTTACTTTTTTCTTATAGCTCTTATAACATTCAATACATCATTTTATCAATCACACTCATACACATGTTCCCATACTCATTTCCAAATATTTTTTGCTTGAGCCGTTGGCATAAGCATTTCTGTCCCCCTTTCCTCTAGTTATTTTTCTTTAATCCCAGCTCCCCATATTTCCCCCTTCTCCTCCCCCACAACCCCCTATAATTTACAAATTGTTATAACCTTTTCATATTGTACACTGTCCAATATGTTGCTTCACTCACCCCCCTGTTGTCCACACTCCAGAAAGGAGGTAATATGTAGATCCCTGAAATCAGTTTCCTCCCTCTATTCCACCATCCCTTTATCCCCCAGTATAAAGCTCTCTCTTATACACATATGAATTCCTATGGATTTGTTTCTCTAGTCTACCCAGACTATAAAAGAAAGTAAAAATAAATGAAAAAGCAAAAGCAAGCATAATGTATATTATGAAAACTTTAAAATATATATTATTAAGAAGGAAGGTCATCTTTTCTACAATGAAAACATTACAGAAGGAATAAGAAGCATGATTTACATATACTAGTAGTAATATGCATTCCAGACTTATTATGAAAATTATTTTATGGGAGGTAAATATTCATTCAGCTACATTAGTTAAGGGGCTCCAATATAAATTAATCAGAACAAGATCTTAAAATTGAAAATAAACAGACTTACTGATGGATTGGATGTGTTGTTAAAAGAGAGGAAGAAATCACATGCAACCCTTTTTCCTGGTAACTGAATAAAGTGGCATCATTCATCAAAATAGAGAACAGTCAAGAAACAGATTTGAGTGTTGAATTTGAGATGTATAACCTCTCTATATATACACATGGTATAATTATTGTAATATATATATATAATACAATGTGATAAACCTACATGGAAACAAGTGGTTAAGTTTGAAATGGGCATATATATATATATTTTTTTTTAAAATAATTAAAATATTGCAATGCCAAAATGTACAACAAAATATAACTCTCAAACCTTGAGAAAATCACCTCTCATAGAGAAAATAAGGAACAGATATTTTCCAAGATGTTTGGAATTTCAACAGTTTGGAGAATAGAAACTAAGAAAGCATAATCGTCCATAGGTCGTCTTTTTTGTGCCATGAGGGAAAAAAAAAACTAGCTGATTTGGTTATACAAACTTGATGAACTTTCTTAACTTCACATAATCTTTATATGAGAAATTCACATGCATTTTTGGCTCTAGTAGAAAAGAGAAAATATCAAGTTATTTTTGTTGCTCTGTTGTAGTTTTGCTTCTAACCTTTTTCTAACAAATAATAAAAATAAAATAAAATTCTTCTTTTCCTCCAGAAGGCAACATATCTTAATAACTAAAATATTGAATATTGCGAATTTAGCAAATTTAATGAGGAAATAGAAATAACTTGTGTGTTGAAACTAATGACACCCTTTCCAATTCTAACTTCAAAATTAGGACTCAAATATTGAACTTCTCCAGTTGAGTGTGGGCAGATAGATAGAATTTTGATACCCAGTTCCCATGACAATTTTGCATTAATGACAACCAAGTAAAATAGCTTGTCATTTCCTATTAGACACCAAACTCAAGCTTGTTGACTCAGTGACTCTGCTGTTTTCAGAGACTGCTATTGTTCAGAGGAGAAGAAGCTCCAGACTTTCTTAGATTATGTTTTACAAGCTCAAAGACTCGTTAAATGAAGAGCTAGTTTTTCATTTCACAGATCAGAAATTGAACTCAGTTATGCACCTTTGCAAGGAGTCCTGAGAGCACAGGGGTGTCACTGCAGGCCAGTGTGGGGCTGCATGGGAAGGTCAGCAGGTATGATGCACAGGACTGTCTGCAGGAGGGATACGAGCTGACTGCTCCCTTAAAGGTGGACAGTGTCGGAAACTGAGAGATTTCCCCTGTCCCAAGGGTTCAATGCGAGCCACAACAGGTTTAATGGGAATGAGATAGGATGAGATGTCTTAATTCTGATTTATTAGAGGAAAAAATGACTAACAGTACTTCAGCTATGAAAAAAACAAATTGATTCAAAATGAATATTTTCTTCATTCTTCACATACAAAAATTAAAGAATGAACTCAGGGTCCCATAGCTCCTATTTGGTTACTCTATTTTTTATTTATCTATATTTTTAGATACCATATCAAGAATCTAATATTTTTTATCTCTTTGTCTCCTATAGAAGCAGTTTTTCTCAAATTTTGAAGACTTCATGAATTTTTCCTCCCTAATTACAGATGCCATGCTCTCTTTCCTTTAACTCTCTATTAAGTCCCACATTGTGCATGGTCTTCATTCAATTTTTAGTAAGGGAAAATGGAAAAAAATCTTATTTAAAAGACAGTAAAATTCTAAGCTGTCACAAAGAATGTGTCTTAGTGTAATCTAACTAATATAATATCGACAAATTTGTAAATTTCAGATAATTTGAATTCAAAGACCATTTTCATATTCCTCAGGTCTGATACCTTTAAATAATTGGAAAAGCTGGGGGGGAGGGGGGTTGTTATTCATTTAGAACCTTGTTGCAATCATTTGTAATTAAAGATTAATATCATTATTGCATACTTATTTCCTTGACTTTCAAACAGTATGCATATTAATTTAGAAATATGAATGATAAAGCATGCATTTAACCAAAGCTTGACTAATGTCCACATGGACTTGAGCTAGGGATGGCACAAGGGCAACAGCACAAGACCCTGCATAACAATTGTGAACATGAGCTGCAACTGAGTAGGGTTTGGTTTTGTTATACATTGTTATAGTCAGAGTTTGGTTTGCTATACATTGTCAGACCAACTTGCTTTCACCTAATAACAATTCAGGAATCTTAGTAAGATCATTCAGGGAGCTTAGTAAAACTCAAACTCCTTTCCCATGTTTGATGGAAGAGCCTGTGCTGCAGCAGTGGGTCTTTCTTTTCCTGTTTCCTTTGAAATTGATTGTAGGTCCACATTCAATCATAAGAAAGCATAAAGGGATGCCCCACATCCCTTGTGCCATACTGGTAATTAGACAAGTGTCAAAAACCAGGAAATTGACCTTAATCAAATGTACCTAAAAGCCACCTACCTATTTTACACACCACACTCTCTTAGAAGAAACAACAGCAGGGGGCTCCATAAAGGAAACTGTGGTGAGGCTTTGTCTTGCATCCAGGAGAGATCAGTTCCTGAAGAAAGACACCTGGCTCAGGAAAGTGGATAGGGAGAAGAAAAAAGACCCTCAAGGAGATGGACTGATAAGGGGCTGCAACTATAAGTTCATGCACAGGACCAGTTGTGAGAATAGTGTGGAACTGGGCAGTGTTTCCTTCTATTGTGCATAAGGCTGCTCAGGGTCGGAACTGAATGGATGGCACCAAACAACAACATTTTATGCATTACCCTTTGCATGAATGAGCATAAGATAATTTAGTCCTGTGTAATTTTATGACATGCACAGATTCAAGCCACAAAAGCCAACATACATAGCATATAACATAATCAATATATACAATAATTCCAATAAAGGGTTTTTTCTTGCCATCTATATTCCATTATATATAAATGAGACCCTTATAATCAGGTAAGAAAATATTTGTGTGTATGTGTTTGAGTGTGTGTGTGTGTGTGTGTGTGTGTGTGAGAGAGAGAGAGAGAGAAAGAGAAAGAGAAATGGGTAATGTGCCTGCATCGTAACAAGAATTAAGGGAGGTACATATCACACAGATGTGTGAGGACTCGATCATCATACTTATGAACTGGAAAAGGATCTGGCAAGAAAGTATTTATGAAACATTTCATTCAACTCTCATGTGCCAGAAGTGCTAACAAATCTAATGGCTGGCTTCTATTTCTAAGCTGGGGAAACACACTTGTTCCCCAAAAGAGGTGATTATTATAAAGTTTGTATGTGATGTAAACTGACTGAATATTGAGTTGTATGATTAGTTTTCCAATGTTCTGACAGTCTGACTTCGGAAATAGATTCTTAATCTAAAATAGAATTTGTGACATCAATGAACATTCAAAATGGAGTCAATTGGTGCTACCGAACTGTTTTCCCCGGGAGTTTGCAATAATCGAAAGTACTCCGACAATACATCCAAAAGAGACTTGTGTTGTTTCCCCCTCCCTCTGGGAACCTGAATCTAATAGATGAATTAACTTTGTCCAGAAAGTTCTATAATCTCTTAGATTGAATGAGCACCAATTTATGGTACAAAATTGTTTCCCCTCATGACATAGTTCCACACTTCTCATGTGATCATTCAGAAGAGCACATCTTTAGAGTTAGATTTTTGAGTCTAGTTGTTCTTCAAAGTTCATATCAACCTCCTGTTTTTATCCTCCCATGCTTTATGTGTCTTATCAAATCTGAGACTTTGCAGAGCTATCAGAAGTCTATCAATTTAGTAATATTCTTTTCTTCAGGGACCTAGTATAAGCCCCTTATTTTTATGAAGTCATTCACATTCTCTGGTTATTTTCAGTCTTTGCATACTGTGATTTAGGTGTACAACTACCTGCTATTTTTATCAAAGTTGTTCATGTTTCTTGTGTTTTAGGCAATTTTCAAAGACTATGGAATATAATGCCTTACTTTTAAATTAAAGAAATAATGTTGGAGGGATGGGTACCAGACAAGGCAAAGGGGGCTTTTGATAAGGGGAACACTCACTCTGCTTCTTCTGAAAGCAGAGCTTTGTAAAATACAACTTTTAAAGGTTAAAACAGCTAGGGAGAAAAACTTACAATTATGTCTAGCTTCAGGCACAAAATAAACATCAAATAGAACAAAAAGGAGAGAAAGTGATCAGGGGCCAGGTGACTTAAGATGAATAAAGATTTTATACTTGGTTTTGAAATTTGGATTAAAAATAATGCAAACTTCTGGGGAGTTTCTTTGGGAAGATTTCTGTGCCTAATAGAAGTTTTTAGACCCAGATAACTATAGCTGCTTCCCCGAGATGTAGTCCGAGGTACCCCTGTGATGGTGGGTGGGGTGGGTAAAGAGCTTGAATATCCATGTATAATCAAATGAGTGTGAGTTTAGTTTAAAATAACACAAAATCAATATAGCTCTCCCGATTCCTTATAGGCTGTTCTCAAACTAATATATTTCAAAGATAACCTGTGAGCTTAACAATTTCAATGAGCTTGTTTGGAAACTATACCCAGCTCATAAAATCAGTCTCTTGCACATACTCTTGTTCCTTCTCTTCAGATATATGCATAGATGTATATAGGCACACATGCACACACACACTGCTTTCATCTTGCTTCCATGATATATTGTATATCTTTTCCATACAGTTTGTTCGAGCTCTTAACATCTCTTTAAGCATCTGAATTTTGGTGCTGGTGAACTGCTATGGCCTGAGAAAGAACATACAAATCAGTCTTGGATAAAGGACAACCAGAATGTTCCTGAGAGGCTAGGATTGTAAGACTTCATGTCTTGTACTTTGGACATAGCAGGAGAGACAGTCCTTGGAGAAGCGTGCCATGCTTGCTAAAGTAACAGGGCAGCAAAGAGGAAGACACTTCATATGATGGTTTAGCAGAATGGCTGTGGCCATGCACTCAATCATAGGAACTCTTGTGAGGATTGCACACGACTGGGAAGTGGAACCTTCTGTTGTAATTAAAGTCACCATAAAACAGTGGCCTCTCAATGGTAATAAATAACAACAAACTCTGGTCACTCATTTGACTACGCGCTTGACGACCAAGCATGTTTTAGGACTTTATGACCTTCCTTAAAATGCTGGATCTAAAATATATTGTTTGGTAATCATAAATTTGTTATAAATGTTCATGATTTTGGTAGTTGGTCACTTGAGATTTGTTCAAAATAATTGGCATTTGCCTTCATCTCAAAATCATTTCCTCTCACAACATATACAAAAATTCTCTTTTGAAATCATTCTAATGAAACAACAAATATATTACTGAAGAATTTGTCTACAGCAGGTCACTAATGAAAGATGCCTACTTACACATATTTTGTGTGAAATAAACCCAAACATTTAAGCAGTGGAACCCTAGCAGGAATACCTTTAGATATCTTTGCATAATATAATTTTGTGACATGCTAAGTTTAGCAGACATAATATCATGAAATATGGAAAAATGAAGAGATTTTCCATCAGTGTCAGGTCATATTATTATTTTTTATAGTTGCACTTGGTCTTTGTCCTGTTAAAACCTATTTCCCCAAAGTTCACTCAGGCCATCAACATAGATGTATTTAATTATGTTTAGCACTTAAGACACAGGAACAATTTTAAAGCAATGAAAAGGGGATGAATGAAACAATATTATGATTGCTTAAATTTGTTGGAATTTTTTTTCCTTATTGCTAAACTAACCAGATGGTCCATGTATTTGAAGCAATTGGCTAAGAAGAGCCTCATGATCTATTTAAAGATGATAGGAATATATATATATATATATATATATATATATATATATATATATATATATTTCCAAAGATGCAGTAAGAAAACTACTGGAACTAATTAAAATGATGAGTAAAGTGACAGCATACAAGATCAACATACAGAAACCAATCATATTTTTTTACATTAACAAGGAGAACTCTGAGAAGAAAATCAATTTCAAAAATTGCCTTAAATGATGCCACTCAAAGTGTAGAATACTTATAAATAAGTCTAGCCAGAAAAATAAGGGGCCTATATGAAGAAAAATACAAAATACTACTATAAGAAATCACATGATACCTATGTATGTGGACTAATAAACCTTGCTTATATATAGGGAGACAGGGCATTGTGCAAATATCAACATTAAGCAAAATGATCAGTTTCCAATACCAATCTTTAAAGCGATAGAAAACAAATCACCAACTTTATAACAAAAGTCAGGCGACCTCAGATAAGCAAAGCAGTAGTGAAAGAGAGAAGCAAATTAGGAACTCTCACACTTTTTGGTCACAAAACCTAATGTTGAGTCACACAGAATGCTGGAACCATGACAAAAGCAATTACAGAAGGAACAGTTAGAACCCAAAGTAAATGCACCCACTTTTCTCTAGCCAATATTTGACAGAAGTACAATTATTAATACATGGGGAAAGGTAGTTTTAACAAAGGGCACTGGACAAATTCTTTATTACTTTGCATAGATTTAGTCAGCATACATGTTTCATATCTCATACAAGCTCAAGATCGTTAAAGATTTTATGTGAAAATTAAATGATAAGGCCTATGAATAAAAAATAGGAATAAACTTAGGGTCCCTAAAACATGACATAATTTTACTAGCAAACACACCTGAAAACATAAACAACAGAAAACAACTCTATGCCCCCCTAAAAATTAGACATTTAGGTACTTCAAAAGACTTTACCAAAACAATAAAAAAGAAAATGCTGCGAGTGGAAAATAGTATTTGTTAAAAAACTTATCTCACAAAGAAGTCTGTTCTATAATTTTTAAAAATCATCAACACATAAAAAAGCCATACAGGGCAGGAAGGGGTAAAAAAAGACAAACAGAAAACACAGATGTGACCCTCTGTGACACTTCGCCCTAGAAGAGATTAGGCATTGCTAAAACATGAAGTGCAAAAGGTCATCAGAGAAATATAAATGAAATCTGCTTTCACCTCATAATTTACTGCAAAATTCAAAAGCAAGAGAAACACAAATGTTGGCAAATATATAAACAGAAATGGTACAATCATATATTGTTGATAGTATTGCAAAATGCCAAATTTGAAAGGGAAGTATTATAGCACTTCTATAAAAAATTATAGATAAAAAACAGGGTTTTATTTAGTACATATACTAGATAACTAATGATGATTCTATATATAATCAATGGAAAAGTAGATAAGCAGAATAAGAATTATGTAGATGATAAAACATTACATAATGTTGAGGGATGGGGGTTGAAAAAAAAAGAAGTACTACATAATGTTAAGGAATGACAATGAACCTACAAAGCATGTCAACTGTGGATGAACCAGAGGGCATTATACTGAATGAAATAATTCTGAAATGTGTTGGCAAACACTATGTAACAATTTTATGAAAAATCAAGAAAGAAGGTTATCTTTGGTTACCAAGTAAGCAAAAACTATTAACTAGATGGTAAACACTTAGTATGCTAAGTTTTTTGTATTTTTATATCATAAGGACAATAAAAATACAATTTTCTGTTTGTTAACAACTCAGGAAGCAACCCATTATACCAGCAGATTTCCTTAAATAATATATTTCCTTATATGTAATATTGTGAAAGCAAATTTGAATAGCTTTATTCTAGAACAGTTCATTTTGTTATTTTTCTTTTGGAAATTTTATTTGTCAAAGAGTAAGACCTATGTACTGACAATTTAATATTTACCGAGCATTGTTCAAGGTCTAGGAGTTTCTAGTAGAACAGTGGATAAAAGTTCCAACTGCTAACCAACATTGTAGATGAACCACTTGTGTTAATCCGGGTAGACTAGAGAAACAAAGTTCATAGACACTCACATGCATGTAATTGAAAACTTTATATCAAAGAGTAATTGTATATTAAGAAAGCATCTGAATCCAGATCAGATCAAGTTCCTAATTCTGATATTAGCCTATATGTCTGTGTGTTAGTCAGGGTAGACTAAAGGAACAAATTCAAGGACACCCATATCAATATAAAGAAAGAGTTTACATACAAAAGGACAGGACATGGAGAAAACATCCCAGCCCAGTCTAGTTCAAAGTCATAAGTCCGAAATTAACCCGAAATCAGTCTAAAAAGTCTTCTTCCAACTCAGGAAGTAACAGGTCAGAATCCCAGTGCTGGAAGGGCACCTCGCCTCCAGGGCTCAGGGTCCATCAACAGAAGAAGCAACTCATCGCTGGCAGAGGTCTCCATCTGGCTGCCTCAGCTTCAGAGGTCTGGCTCCCTCAGGGCAAAGCTGTGTGGACTCTCTGCCAGCTCCTCCAGCTTCTCGAACGCTGTCAGCTTGCCTTGTCCATGATTAATCGTCTCTGAGACTAACTCCCAACAACTGGGGAAGATAGTTTCTCATCTCCATGACGGAAATATCGTGAGATTTCCCCAAAAGTCTCAGGAGAAAGCCATGCCTACATAGAGGCCTCATTGGCTGCTCAATGGCTATCTTCAAACAGGCTATAGACTCCACCCCTAAATTTCAATCATAAAATTAGCATAAGCACATGACTGCCACAGTCTGATACCAGTCTTTAATTTTCTCTTCAGACTAACACAACACAAGCAATGATGCTGAATGCAGGGAGGTCACAGACCAGGAGTTGAGAAGTCCTATGGATTCAATGGTGGTATAAGGTTCTTTGAGCTGTCCTGAATCTCCATGCAGCTCCTCCAGCTCCAGGGGTCTTGTTCCATCAGGGGTCTGTGGCTTGTCAGCAGGAAGGCAAGGAGAGAATGGGTCTGTCCTCCACTGCGCTATTGTTCTCCTTTTCCCCTCCAAGTGAGGTCATCTAGCTGTGACCCGATTGACAAGCTAGACAGCACTCCTTCATAAGTTGACAAAGAAGTTACATAACTATCACACTCCTTCATAAGAAGAAAACTTTTTAAAGTTTGCTTTCCTCAATTGCAAAAATAAAAAAGAAGAAGAAAATGGGGATGAAGGAAGACATGGAAGAGGAGATGGAGAAAGAAACAGAAGGGGGAAGAAAAAAATTGTAGTTTTTTTTTTTTTTAAGAGTCAGTTTCAGTTGGGATGCTGCCTCTCAGGGAGGGGAGGGGATTTGGCCACAGAGAGACATGTTCAGTTCTAAAAATTGCGTGTGGTGGGATGTTGCTGGCATCGACTTGGTGATGAACAGCGTGTGACACTGAACCACAGTTGCTGCTGTCAAGTCTTATTTGATCCATTTGGAAGTTGTTGTCAAGGTTAAACTGATTCTCTGGGTTTCTGAGGCTATAAATCTTTACAAGAACAAAAAGTCTCACCTTTTTTGTCTGTAGAGCAACTGGCAAATGCACGTTGCTAACCTGTGCCTAGTAGCCCCACTTGTTGCCTTTTATATCAGCACACTCCTGAGAACAAAGTTCCCTTGGAAAGAATCATCTGGTTCACGGTGTCAGAAGTGCTGAAGCTGACAAACTCTGCCTTAAATAAATATTTGGTGTGAATTAAATAAAGGTGACTCATTTAATTCATTATTCTAGTGGTGTAATAGTTCCAGCTTACAATGGCATATTTCTTAACAGATCATGAGTTTTCAATCTCAGTACTACTGGCATTTTGAACCAAGAACAATGGGAATTTTCAAGTGAGAGAGTTCTTATCAAATTAAAATTAATAAATTACAACTCAGGTACCAATCCTCGCTCTCTCCAAGACCCAATACCCTTAAACCTACTTATCATGCCACTAGATGACAACCACTGCACAAATATAAGTTATGATGATTATTTTTAAGCTCTAATTAATTTGGGAAATTAACTTAGATTTTGATCTTCCCTCTCCACACTGTATACAAGCATAATTAAAGTCTAAATTGCTACTGTTGTTGCTCATTATCTCTAAGTTGGTTCTGGTAGCAAACCTGCATTAAAAGTGAAACAGCCTGCACCATCCACACAATTGTTATATTTGGCCAATTTTTGTAGTCACTGTGTCAATTCATCACATTGAATGTCTTCCTCATTTTCACTGTGACTCTGTGTTACCAAGTGTGATGTGCTTTTTCAGGTATTGATCTCTCCCAATAATATTTCCATAATATCTGAGATGAAGACTCATTTTCTTTTTTCTAAGAAGCATTTTAGCTGCATTTTTCCTAAGACACATGGTCAACAATTTGAAACCACCTGTAGCTTCACAGAAGAAAAACTTTATACTTCTATAATCACATAGTCTCAGAAAATCACAGGAATTGCTGTGATTCAGCCTTGATTCCATGACAGTGAGTTTGGTTAGGGAGGTTTTGGCAGACTGTGATATTTTCAATATTCTTCCAACAACTTTAATTTAGATACATAGATTCCTTTTTTAATCTTACTTATTCAATGTCCCATTTGACATGCATATGAACAGATAAAAATACTAAGACATTAGGCTTGGAAACTGTAGTCTCAAAGTGATGTTCTGTTTTTTTTTTAACATTTTAAAGAGGTCTTATACAGTTGATATCAAAGTAAGGCATCCTTTGATCTCTTGACTGTCTCTGATCATGAATTGTGGAACCAACCAAGACAAAAATCTTGGCAACTTCAATCTTTGTTCCACTTATCGTCATGCTATCTATTGCTCAAATTGTGAGAATATGGGTTTTCTTTACACTGAGTTGTAAACCACACTGAAGGCTGAAATCCTTGATCATCAGCAAGTGCCTCAAGTCCTCCTCAATTTGATGAAAATAGGTTGTGTCTTCTGAATATTGTAGTTTGCTAATCAGTCAAAGCTACTCTATGACAACCAGCAAGTGTCAGTTTCTCCTGACTTCTGATTTCTTTCTTATTTTAATTGTTTTTTGTTTTTTACTTTCTTTTTTGTTATGTTTTATTTTTGTGGGTATCACTGCCCTCTGGTGGTCGTGGGAGCTACCCAGCACTGCTCCTGAGAGCCGCAACTGGATTTGAACTGCCAAGCCCGAGGGCTGCAGTCCGGCACTCAACCACTTACACAACTGGGGCTCAGCCCTTGTTTTTTACTTTCATCATAAATGATTTTCAGGATATCCTTCTACAGCTCATCAGATTTTCTGACCTTAATGTTCAGTTCATCAAAAACATTCTTGAGCTATTCTGGAAGTTTGGGTGAGATATACTCTAGGCCATATTTTTGCTCTCATGAACCTGTAATTTTCTTCAGCTTCAACCTGAACTTACATATGAAATATATGCTCCATAGTTGGTCCATGACCTCCTTTTGACTGCTGATATTGAACTTTACTAGGGTCTCTTCCCACTGGTGTGATCAATTTGATTTCTATATATTTCATCTGGAAGGGAGAAGTAAATCTCCCTTTTGTGTTGCTGATAAAAAAGCTCTCTGCAAGGAATAAATAAATGGTTTTACAAAATTTTGTCGTTTGTTTTAAAAGACCTCTGGTTTCTTTTCTATGACTAACTCCATACTTTCCAAAGACATTTCTTTCATATTTCTTTTTAATTTTTGCCTTCCAATTGTCAATAATTTTCAGTGCATTTTGATGTCATGTTTGATCAATTACAGACTGTAGATGTTGGTAGAGTTCATTAGTTTCTATTTCACTAGCTTTGGTGGATAAAATTGAAACCAGTTTTATTTAATTTCCTTGAAAACACATAGATACAATCTTATCATAGGCAGCATTGTGTTTCACAGTGGAACTTAAATCTCTTTTTGACAATAAGTATACCACCATTCTTCTTGTTTGTTTTAATCCTGGCATAGTAAGCATATGATTTTCTGATTCAAAGTGAGTGATGCCAGACTGTGTCAGCTTGCTAATGCCTACGATGTAGATCTTTAGCATTCGACTTTATTTTGAATGGCTTCATTTTGCTAACTTCATATTTTGCACACTGAAAGTCCAATTATAACAGATGTTTTGAACTAATTCTTCTTATTTGAGACATGCACCATAAACTAACTAGAGTCCCAAAGGACTTCCCCCACAAAAGTTTTATGCTGTCCCTGTCATCAGAACTGTCTCAACTTTTAGAAGGCAATGCCTCCTGAGCTATCTTTTAAGTGACCTCCACTTGAAGGTCTCATGCTCTAAAATTATATCTGAAATGTCTGTTTGTTCTCTCTTAGTTCTCATTGTTTGGCAATGTGCTTATGCTATCCAAAGAGCTTTAAGAGACTAATTCTCTTCATAGTCCATTCTTTTGTCTGGAAGCCTGTGAAAATCTGTTCATTTTTGGTGTCTTTGCTGGTATTTGAAACACTAGTCACATACCTTCCAGCTTCACAACAACACACAAGACACCACACACAGTAAAACCCATTGAAAGTAACCCATTATGTTTGTTGCTGTTGCTATATTTGACTCCTTGTTGCTGTCATGGTGTCAATCCACCTAGTAAAGTGTATCACTGACCCTCTAGCTTACAAAGTAAGATGCAATTATCCAAGGACTGGTCCCTCCTAACAACACATAGAAGAACATTAGACAAAATCTAATGTGTGTGTGCATGCATGTGCAATGAAATTGTTTGTCAATGAAGACTCCGTGCCCTTTAAGCTTTATTTTTCCTTCTCCCTCTCTTTTGTAAGCCACCCAGAGGCCATCTCAGGAAATGAAATTAACACTATCCTGTTAAATATCCTCTCTGTTCTCTGTGGTTCTTATCCTGTGCACCCCTCTTACCATTCTATGGGATATTGTGCCAGATATGTTATGACAGATTTATTCGTATTTCTGACAACTCATAGTATATTCAATACTCTTTACCAAAGCCATACTTTACAATAATACAACGAGTTTATTTTTGTCACACCTCCTTCATTTCCCACTTTTTGCATGCCTATGGGGCTTTTGAAAATACCTTCGTCCTCAAGGTTACAACTCTAATTTTTAACATTTTCTTTTGGTTTTTACCTGATGATTCAATGGAGCCTTACATTTCAGATAATCAGTGTTTTATTCAACAATTTTAATTAATAATCAACAGCCCCCAGAATTGACCCTTCACTCACCCTCAACTCCCCCTTTCCCTCTAGTGCATTACTGTCATCCAATCAGCCAAGTTAACTTCCACCCCTGTCTAGGTCATAACCTTCTCTTCTCTCCTTGTCCTTTCAAGCTTGGCTATGACCACCTCTGCTCTCTTTGGAAGGAATGCCTAGAAATATAGTTTTAGCAATAGAAAAGCCTAATGGAATACTTTCCTGGATTTCTTAACTGGTTTTTTTTTATGGGCATGTGTGTATCTCTATTATATGTAAATTACCTTAATCAGGCAGCCCAATGAATACTGGAAACCAGATATGCTAGATGTTATCTCAGATTAAAAAAGAAACACTGATTCTATGTTCATATCCAGTCTGAATTTATTTAGGAAAATATCCATTTAACCAAAAACATTATTTTGAAACTTAAATGCTTATAATCCTTAGCTAACATTCACGCATCTTGAGCAGCAATCAACAGAAACCAAGGTAAATGTCTTAACCAGGACGGATAATACTATGTCATATGAATTTTCAATTGCAGTCATAACATTAAGAAAATAATTTTATGAATCTGAAATATACATATTTTTCCCAAAGCCCAAACTTGCTTCCATTAAATTGATTCTTTTTCACAGTGATTCTATAAAGGAAAGAACAGTTCCATGGGATTTCTGAGACTTAAGCCTTAACTAAAGCAGACACACAGCCACATAGCTCTCTCTAGAAACAATTGGTGAGTTTAAAATACTGATTCTGTTGTTAACAATCCAGCACTTAACCCAATGAACCACCATGTCTCTTTTTTTTTTCAAAAGCAGAATACAACTAAATTACGTGTTGGAAGCTACATACAACTGAAGTTACCAACATCAAAAATAAAAATAAAAAATTTAACTAACTGTTGAAGTTGTCAATACACATTTCAAAATACTAGAACTGTTTTCTAATTCAGTGAAGAACACCAGAAATTGAATTTGTGCCATTTCTAGTAAAAATCATGCCTCAAGTTCAATGAATATTTTTGATATAATCCTTTAAACCAAGCATATTCAAATCAGAGGAGTAATGGAATTTTGAGCATTGATAGTAACATGCTTGCAAGAACTGTCTATGGTTATTATCATTCTGGGATGATTCAAAAAGCCATACTAGCTCATATAAAAAGCCCATGAGTTTCAACCATCAAACATTTATTGAGCATCATAAAATGCCAGGGCAGAAAAATAAATAATGCATACCCTTTGCCCATAGGAATTCACAGGTCGTGGAAAAGATGGTATGGTAAACTAATCACCATAACACAATATAATAAATATTATTAAAATAAACTCAACTATGTGATGCCTTAGAGTAAGAATTTTTTTAAACATAAAATTCAAATTATAAGATTAAACACGGATTAAAAAGTGATAAAGTGACATATTTTACATTTTAGAAATTAAACAACAACCATTATCTTGAGAAAATAGTTGCAATTAATATTAAAATATAAACACAAAATATATATTCAAATACATATTCTATAAGCATTAGGCAAAAGATGTTATCACATGGAGAAAGGGGATGAATGTGAACTCACAAAAATTTAAAACACAAAGCAGCTAAGAATATATGAAAGCTGCTTGAGTTTACTATCCCCTAAGAATGACAAATAAAAGTACATGGAATTCCATTCCACACTCATGTTCCTAGAGAAGGATAAGAGCATTTGGTAACAGAAAGGGACAATAGTCATATGAAGAATTCTTGAGAAGTTGTAGACATTGATAGTGGAGTTTAAATGGTACAGCACTTAACTAAGGTACAGATGTGCATGCTCTAAATTCTAGCAATTCGATTTCTTGATATATAACCTAGAGAACATAGTTCACACAAAGGTATAAGTTTATAGATGCTATAACCTTCAAAAAATTAGAAATATCTGAAAAATATAAATATGTTTTATTAGGAGGACAATGATAAGCAATGCATGTATAACATATAGAATGGAACTATAAGAGCTTTGGGGTCTTTTTGTGACCATATACCAAAAATATTTTCCTTCATCCTCAAAATATGAAACAAGGACACAGACATATACTCAAAAATGACAAAAAGGGTTGTTGGTAGATTTGTTTTCCTCAGTTTACACATGTATTACATACAGTAAAGGTACAAAGACATATATGAGAACAGTACACACTAACATTAAAATTGTAGCTGAGGATAATCTTGCATTAGTGTTGATATTATTTTGTGTTGTACTTTATATATGATCATGGATATCTGTTTTATGATTATTATAAAAAACATAAGGAATAAAATAAACATTTTTGAGGACCTTTGAACGTGAACTGGGTATATTAAATAAGTTAATATTACAAGGACAGCAAAGAGGAGAAGAAAACAACTACTTGCAAAAATAAAAGACTTCATGTATGTCTTCAAGAAAGATTAATATATACATCTAAAGATTAATATATATATCTAAATATATTTTGAAATACAGAAAGAGAGAAGGGACTAGTGTTAACACATTACTGAATATTGAAGGGGGAAAAAGGAGCATTCGCAAAGACTAAAATGGCATTAAATAATGACAAATGCCTAAAAATCAATGACCTTTTACCCCATTGCATATTTACTCCAGAGACAATTTTTTTGGGGAGGGTCAATATTATTGAAGGTGAAGATGGGCAGGAAAGTTTAAAAAAAAAGTCTTATTTATTCTAAATAGCCTGGAGACAAATTTAATAGATTCAAACTTTAACTATTTCTTCTTGATGCTAAAAAACTTTATTGGACAGGTACTTTGACATTGATGGCATGATTAGTTACCTTTCTCACTATCTAGTTGATATCTAAATCACTGTCATTAGCAATTGAGGAGACATGAATCCAAACTCCATGTGTTTGAATTACAGCTCTGAAATTTACTTCAATTAGATGCTAGAAAATTCACTTAAAGTTCTTGTTTTACTTATTCCTGAAAGGAAAATGATAAAACTATCTACTGGATTCCTTATTTATCCCCAGCCTTTGAATCCATTCCAAGTCTTCCACAGGATTTCAGAGATTATTAATCATTAGCAGAGAAGATGGTTTCCTCTTTTTTTTCTGTTGAACATCTAGTGAACAACTAACCTTGTCACTAACAGTCCCACATCTATCCCAAGCCTCCCTTAGCACTTGAACAACCCATGTGTTTGATGGAGCTGAAGTCTCTGGATGGTGGCATTGGACAAAGACTGCCAAGACTTTTTCTCAGAAAGTCATATTGGTCTATGGTTCATGTATGATTTTCTCGCTTTGGCTTTACTTGATAAGGACCACGTTATAGAATACCTCACAAAGACTAGAATGCTACTTTATTTTTTACACCAGTTAGAATCTTTCCTTTAAAACAAGAGTTTAAGCATATTATTTAGTTGTATGTAAGGTCATCTTGCAGAAAGGTAACTATATGTTGTGTTATTTTTGTCGAGGTATAAAGAGGCATGTCTATTTTAGAGAGGTTACTTACTTACATGCAACTCTGTCTACTTCTAATTTCAGGATATCAGTCTGTTCCCAGTGTTTTAAACACTACATTTTTAAAATAATTTTATTGGGGGCTCTTACAGCTACTATAACATTGAGTATATCATTTGTATCAAGCACATTTGCACACATGTTGCCAAGTACATTTCCAAACATTTTCCACTTGAGCCCTTGGTACAAGCTCCTCTTAAAAAAAAAAAATTCCCGCCCCTCCCCCCTTTTTTTAATGAATCATTTTATGGGGGGGTTCATACAACTCCCATCACAATCCCTAACAACATCAGTTGTATGCAGGCCACTTTTACACACCCATTGCCATCATCACTCTCAAAACATTCTCCCTCCCTCCAGGCCCCCATTATCAGCTCCCTATATTACCCTTCCCCCCCATCCCCTTGAACCCTTAGTAATTTACAAATTATTTTTTCATTACATTTTAAGCAAATATAAATATGTGCTTTGGCACAAGTTATTAAACAGTATTATACTGAAATAAAAATGTATGGTGAAGGAAGCAGTAACCAACAGCACTGTAGACAGAGGAACAACTAGGGAGTTAAACTCAACCACAAGGAGCACAGAGAGATCCTGGGGGGTGTTGAGGCAACGGCAATCTAGCTGAAAGGAATTACTAAGAGACAGAAGAAGCATGAGCATGATGGTGGGACAGGAAGAGGTGAAAGGAAATAGAGGAAATATCTAAGAAGCAAAGCTATGGATAGAGGTATGGACATAGGTGTGTACATATGTAAATATACTAATTCTTAAAAATAGAGGTATAGACCTCTGTGCATATTTTTATGTGGCAATACATTGAGGCAGTAGTCAGACTTTGGACCTCTGCTCGAGTTCTTTCTCAATACAAAAACACTTTATTCCAACAACCTGGCCTTCTGATGCTCACTTTCCTGGTATATTCACTGGGGACAAAATGGATGCACAAGCAAATGTGGTGAAGAAAACTGATGGTGCCTATGGTAGTTACATAATCTGTTGTCAGTTTGAGACTTAAGGACGAAGGGGTGAATTTTAGCATGTTAATCAGATTTCAGCTTGATGATCCCACTTGGAAGTGTTAAGGAGATATTAGCTCTCTTGAAGTGGGACAAGGGCTCACTCCATGGGGGACATGCTGCTGACAAGACACATGGAGCTACATTAGAGCACTGGAGCTGAAAGAGCCATATGGAGGTTCCATGACAGCACTTAGAGATGTCTCTACTGCCACTGGATCCACAAGACTTTCCCTCCACTGACCTGTGTTCTTCCTGCATTTGGCTTCATTGCATGTGTTGTGTGAATCTGAAGAGGATTTATAGATTGATATCAGACATAGTGATGGGCTATCAAAAGTGTCTGGGGTCTTAAAGGTTTGAAGCTAAACAAGTGGCTATCTAGCAGAGAAACAACAAGCCTACAGGAAAGAAGTACCTCAGCCGGTGTGATCATGAGTTGTCAATAGGAGCAGATGACAGAATTCAGAGCACCCAAATCAAAGAAACCTGCAAAAAAACATATTGTTGAGAACAAAGGAGTTTGAAGCAGAGACCACAAACATATCTCTACACAATAGAACATCCCCTCACAGCAGGGTCACAAGGAAGGGCTACACAATACTCCTCTGGTTCTCTGAGTAAAGTCTCATGACTCTAGTCCTGCCTTCCACTTCTGAGTATACCTAAGCATGTACACTGGTACAGATAAAAGCTCTGGATACTGGAATCTAGAACAGATACATCCCTCAGGCAAAAAAAAATAGGAGTATCAATGCCAGGAGGGTATGGAGATAGTGGGGGAGGATGGGGAGGAAGGAGGAAACAATTGCAGTGATCAACACATAACACCAACCCTAACCCCAAAGGGGCAAACAAAAGAAACATGGGTGAAGGAAGAGAGTGAACAGTACAAAATATGAAAAAAATCATCATTTATCAAGGGATAATGAAGTTGGAAAATGGAAGAAAGGAGGGATAGAAGAGGAACTGATACCAATGGCTCAAAAGAGATTAAATGTTTAGAATATGATGATGGCAAAATATGTGCAAATATGATTGATATGCAACTGATGTATAGGCTGATATAAGAACTATAGGAGGCCCCAAAATAAAGATTTTTTAAAAAAAATCTGTGTTAAGTAAATGACAGCACGTTGCAGGCTCAAATATCAGTGGACTCATATGCCTGTGAAAACTGGGGAATGAATAAAGAAAGTCACAGAAGCAGGGGTGCATGATAGCTATGGCTTTGATGAAGACCAGTGAAAGTACCATGAATTGACAGAAACACTGAAAAATCTTCCCTGGGAAAACTACAACCAGAGTGAGTTTTAGAACTGAAAATGGTGAGACTTTCTTTCACCTACCATATACCGTATAAGAGGGCCTGAATATCAGCCTAGGTACCTAACTTTACCACAAAACTGCATTAAAATGTGCTTATTATGAGTATTAATGGTACTTTGGACATTTTCTCAGAAGAGATCAAACTTTTGCAGTAAGGGATGGATAAACAAGTCCCATGCTTGATAAAGTAGAGGGTCGCCTCAAATAAAGGAAGATCCCAAAGGAGATGGGTTGATTTTTAAAAAGATGGGGAAAATATGGCAATAGTAAGATTGGCCCAAGACCAGCCTGTGTTTTTTTTTTTTTCCTGATGTACAAAGTGTCACTATGAGTGGCAGCTGACTCGATGTCACTTCACAGCAACCACAGTGATGAAGCAGCTGCAGGAGAAAAGTGATTAAACACTCAGCCACTAACGAGAATGTTAGCAGTTTGACCCACCCACTGATTCCACAAAGAAAAGGCCTGACACTCTACCATGGTAAGCACGCCAGCTAAGAAAGCCTTATGAATCGTTTCTCTGTCAATAGAGTCAGTACAAGTCCAAATCAAATTGATGTTGTTCAACAAAAACAGTGCTTCTTCATTTTACTACCTTTTGCATTTCATTGCTGCACACAGCTATTTTGTGGGGCAGAAAAGAAGTGAATCAAAGAAGAATTTTGGATTCTAGACACCAAATAATGTGACCTTGGGTGAGTATTTAATGGATGCTTTAAAAAAAAAAAAGGTTTTTCCAATTAAAGGAAATATTTATCACCCTAAGTCAAATTTACTCTTAGGTATCAAAACTTCTAAGGACAAAAATAAAGTTTAAGGATAGAATTATTTTGATGTTAATAAAAATAAAACATTTTTTATACATGAGGCTTTGATATATTTATCAATGACTATTATGCTCTTGGTAATTTTCTTTGACTTCATTATCCTTCCCTGTGAACTTTATCACGACCTGGAAGGTGGAACTCCTCACAAGAAAGCAGAGAAAATAATTCTGGCTTAAAATCCATGCATTTTATGATGTTTTATCTTTTAATCTTGATTCTTTAATGTCTAAACCCTGAGGGAGTCAGAGCATAAATGACCACCCTTAGAACATAAGCAAGTCCATGGTGAAGGTGAGATTTATTTGTTCCTAGTGCTTTGCTAGATTTACTCATTTTGCATCTGAAGATTCCATTCTTGGACTTCTCCTGCTTGTCCTGTGAACCAGAAGCGTGAACTACATTGACTGTATCATGGTCCCTCTCTCACTGACAAACTATCAGAAGTAGGGAGTAGAGGGAAGTCAGGACGTGGCTCCCCAGAGCTACATTGCTTCCCCCCAGTTTCAGATACTTCAGTTTGCTAGGTTGGCCTTCTGAAGACCACATGCCTGAAGTATATGATAATACAGAAACCAGCTCTTATCTTATAAATCGAATGGGTTCAAGAAGGTATGATCTGCCATGAGATAATGCATATATAAAAGGGATAGCCAAAAGTTGAGGTGCGGCATTCCCTGCAATGTAAACACTTCCCTTATTTGAAGCAGGTTTTAAATATTTTCAATGCACGCAGCCTGTAATAGGTGGCAGATTTAACAACGGGATAGTTCACTATTTTTGAGTTTTACAAAGAAGTATTAACATATCAGCCAAGGTATTCATGGACAGGAGAGAAGGATAAGGTTTGGATTATGAAGTCACTGATAAGCTTACAGTGTGCTTCCTTCTGCAGCTTTAGGCAGGGAACAGAAGCTAGAGTCCCTTTATCTCAAGTGGAAAGACAGGACAGCCTTGCTTTTTCAGCTCCCGTAACTGAATCATCAGCATTCTCCAATGGCCATGAACCCTTTATATGGGTGGTATGCCTCATTTGTCTACTGAGCAAACAACTTTAGCCACAGGGTCAATGTTAGCCTGTAAGAAGAAGGGTCATTCTTCCTAAAATAATGTTTGTTTCTATTTTCAAAAATGATTCCCTTCTAGATATCACACTTAGGCTGCTAATATAATCCACTGTAACATTTTTTAAAGTCATTCTGAAAGCCTCTTTCACCAAACTGGAATGACTGACTTTAATTCAGTTCAGTTCTTACTGAAATAAACTGTCCCTTACTGATCAAACTACCTTAGATCTAGGTCTCAATCAGTTCTCTAGATCTCTTAGTGACTAGAAACCAAGAAAGTACAAGATAATTTCTCTTTGTGTTTCATTCAGTTTATGAAAGAATATTCTAAAGAATGGAGTCTTGGAAAAGATGTCTCTGATAAATAATAAATATAATAAATAATATAAAATATAATATAATATAATAATAATATTATTTTATATACTATTATATAATAATATATTATATACAATAATATACACAATATTGTAATAATTATATTATATTATATTATTATATAAATAATGATAATATCATTTCTATATTATTAATAATAATATAATAATATAAAAAATAAACAAAAAATAATATTAACATAATAATTCATGTCAAAAAATCTAATGAAGGGAATTGTCTGAAATTTTTAGATGCAGTTTTATCTAAAATTTCCCAGATTATGCAAAAGGATTTTGTTTGACCAGGAATTCTCATGCCATGACCAATTTCTTTATAAATCACTGAAACTCATGGCCAAAACTATATAGATATTCACCAATGATATTTTGAGCAACTATCTGAAAACTCTATGATTATGATTAAAATTCTCTGTAATTACTTCCTAAAATCAATCATTATAATTTGTTCTATTCAATAATAAAACAGAAACATGTTTCTCACCATTAAACCAGTTTACTTGTGACTTTGATCAAAGATTAACCAACCAAACAAGCACATTATAATTTACTTCATTCATACATTATGTTCATATGAGGGATTTTATCTGGAGTTTATGTGGGTTGGTGTCTTCTCTGCAGGAAGAGGCAATTTTCATTCATTCTTTCTAACAAACTCACTGCCGTGAAAGCAATCTGACTGATAGTGGCATGGAGGACAGAGAAGAATTTCCCCTTGAGCTGTCAAGTCTGTACATCTTGACAGGAGCAGTAAGTCTCATCTTTCTCTCCTGAACTGATCGGAACCCAACTTGTGGTTAGCAACCCAATGCAAAATCCACTATGCCATCCAAGCCTGCTGTTTGTTTGCTTTTCTGAATTAATTCTCTTAAGATCAGTATTTTTTTTGTTGTTGTTTTTTATTTCATCTGTACCGAGTGTATTTTTCCTTTTCACACCATAGTTTCTGAATCTGGGGCATCCCATAATCAGCTAACTTTTCTTAAGACTGTTATCATTCCCTGCCTGGTCACTGGCTAGAACAAACTCACATGATTTAGATATTCATAGGTCCCTGGTGTGTAGGCTGATAGAGGAGCAATGAAAGAAGCAAGCTGTAAGTTGAAAGTTACACCCAGATAAATGTTCATTGTGAAGAAATGAACAGCTCCTTTTTCTGGCAACTGAAGGGTCAACAGTTTGAAGCTACCAGCGACACCATAGAAGAAACTTGAGTCTTTAGAGGGTAAGATTTGCAATTTCAGAAATCCCAGAGGCAATTCTAATGTATCCTCTCGAGTCTATGAGTTGGACTTGACTTGATGGCAGGAAGTGAGTATTTTTCAGGATTTTACTATGTAGGGAGACAGGTTAAAACAGTGGGCTAAGAATTAAGCCACTAGCCACAAGATCACTGTTTGAACCCCGTAATTGTTCTGAGGAAGAGATACGAGAGTTTTAGCATCTGCAAACATTTATAGCTTAAAAAATGTGCAAGGGCATTTCTAGTCTGTCCTGTGGGGTTATTTATGAGTCTGCTATCCTACCCATGTTATGTCGCAGAAACATAAAGGGGCATTTCTAGTCTTCCTAGAATTGCTATGAGTCCCAACATCTCCAAACAATGAGTTTGATTTGGTTTAGCACTGGTGCCTGCAGGACACAGATATCTCCTTAGGACATGATCTTGCTAATTAATAACATTGTGTCATCTGCATAAGTGGATAATGTGCTTTTATTAACGCTATGGAGTTTGGGGACAGTTTGTACCAGCTTATTACCATTGCTTATTGACAACATTTAAATTGAATATCTGTACATGATTATAGAGAAAATACTGCAGATAAAAAATGACATCCCAGCTGATTCTACATTTTGGACTCTCTGAATCCAACATGTTTTGTGTATTTGAAGTGGTGTTAATTTGAGAAGGAAAGTGTGACAGTCATATAACCTAGTGTCAATTTCAGGATTGGGAGTGTGGAGGTAGAGTCTAGTCTGTCAATCTGGAGTTAGCCAATGAGACCTCTGTGTGAGCATGGCTTTCTCCTGAGAATTCTGGCTGCATTTCCCTCTTGGAAGTGAGAGACTCAGTCCCTTGGAGATGCTCTACTGACAAGACACAAGGCTCACGGCCTGGGAGACATTACAGCTGACAAGACAGTTGGGAGAATGCTGATAGACCCTGAGCCCTGGAAACCTGAGGAGCCACCGGGAGACCCCTGTCAGTGCTGAGTTGTTTCTACCACCACTGGATACACCACTGGATACACCTATTGGCCTGTGATTTTCCTGGTGTTATTGCATGTGCTTTGTGAGTCTGAAGAGGATTTATGGATGGGTATCAGACATATGGGCTACTATTGGACTTCTGACCTTGGCTTGGACTGGGCTGGGATGTTTTCTTAATGTTCCATTCCTCTTATATATAAACCTCTTCCATATATATGTCTGCTTATTAATTTGTTTGTCTAGTCTACCCAGACTAACACAGAAAATGTATCCTGCGATACCCTAAAAAAGGAAAAAGAAGGAAAAATTCTGGAGCTCACACTTGGCTTCTCTGAAGAACTTGATGTGAGGTGATGGTACCAGAAGGGCCTGAATATTATAGGTCCTTCTTCTCTGGTTTCTTGTCGTGCTATGAAGAACTAATAGAGATAAGAGAAAAAATGTCAACAGGTATGAGTGATTTTTTTAATTGCCTCTCACATAATAATACAGATTGGTGTCCCAGCTAGTTAGAGAGCAGCTAGTGGATGAAAAATGAATATTTTTAAAGTGGTTGATGGCAGAACTTCCATAATTTGTTATTTATTTTTTTTAAAAAATTGCTTTGTTTTAGCATACCTCACTTTTACAGGTGATGTGTGTGTTCCCAAAATTCCTGCTGTGTCCCTTAGTCTTTGAGAATGCTGGCTGGATTCACCAGGCTAATTTGAGGTTCAGCTCAATCATCTGTGGGGCTCGAAGTCCAGTCCTGCCAATTTCAGCCACTGTTCTCCATCTCCTTTTGTACTGGGAGCTATTGATAAGGAAAATACCCTTTAACTTCATCTGTGTTTCCATTGTCTCACCCCCTTTGATCTGACCTGTTTTTCTTTGATGCAGTTGCTGTATTTTATTAGTGTAATGCAGCATAGGTCAGTTATTATTGACATATTGAATGTCAAAAAATCTTTTAAAGTAGGCAAATTCTACCTTATTTCCATTTTCCTGCTAGAGTTGGAAGGCATGCTGTTGGTATACTGGGTTGCATAATGACTGTTGTCTCTAAGATGAGCAGTTAGATACCACCAGCTATGCTTCAGGAGAAAGGAAAGGCATTCCTTTTGTGTAAGGGCTGGGAAAGTGAGTGGGGCAATTTTACATGTAATATCGGGTTCCTTTCAGTCAGAATCTCTGTGAGCTTGATTTGGAACCTGCATTAGCAAACCACATTGTATTTGTCCGTAACTGTTTCTGAAGCGGTAACATAGAGGTGGGCTTTGGTTTGGGTTCAGGGACTCTCCTAGGTTTGGTGTTCTGGCTTGTTATTGATTTAGCTCTGACCCTTTTCGATCCTCTGCACAACAGAACAAAACACTGTAAGGTCTTGAGCTATCCTCAGAATCAATTGTTCCTATGCCTGAGCCCCTTGATGGAGTCATTGTGTCCATTCAACAGTTTGAGGGCCTTCCTCATTTTCTGTTACCCTTCCACTTTACAGAACATGATATTTTTTTTCCAGAAACTGGTCTCTCCTGTCAACATGTCCAAAGTATATAAGCAGTCCTGCCATCTTTGCCTCTTAGGAGGATTCTAACTTCACTTCTATGAAGTAACTATGAAATACATTCACAAGAAATATATCCAAAAGACAGCAGGTGACATTAATGCAGGTTCTTTACTCACAATGTGCCAAACTCTAACAAGCTTACATTTTTAATATATAGTTCATTTTTAAAACATTAATTATCCAAAGTGATGTGTACAATATTCATAAATATGTTTACATTGCTTATTCTAGGAACCATCTAATAGAAGGGACCTTCATTTTATCTTTATTAACAAGATAGTTTATGAGCAGATGTGGTCACAGGATTGTTTCCTCCAAGGGTGCACATGTCCCTTGCACTTTTGTCAGAAAACCTGACTCAGTTTTTGCTCAAGCCCCTCAAGATCTCCATCTCTATGCCACAAGGGAAGCTGCTTAATGAGCTCTAAACAGTGTAATCTAATCCTAGTAAACCTATTGCTCCTTGCCAGTAAGTGACTTGCAAAAAGGCAGGGCTAAGCAAATTTGGTGAGTTAAACTGAAGGATAATTTGATAAAGTCTTCCAGGAAGAAGTTCCCTTATTATTAGAATAGAGCCTAGGGAAGGGAGACTCTTGTGCTCACATCTGTGAATGAAAAGAGCACAAAGGGTTATTACTGTCACTACCTGTAAGGAGATCCACCTTGAGGCTAAAGCAAAGAGGATGAAGTCAAAGTGAAAGGAGAAGGAACCTGTTTGTTTGAGCCATTTAGTCATGCAAGGAATGATTGGCATTATCTCCCAGCTTTTGATTCTCTATGTGAAGTCAATTTGAGTTCTAACTTATTTATATTTAATTCTTTTACATCAAATGATAAGTATTTAGAAGGGTGTTTGCAAGCAAAAAGTAAAGAAAGGATGATCTTTTTAAAGATCATTTTATTGAGGACTCTCACAACTCATAACAATCCATACATCAGTAGAATCAAGCACACTTGTACATGTATTGCCATCATCGTTTCCAAAACATTTTATTCCTACTGGGCTCATGGTATCTGCTCCTCTTTTTAATGTTTCCTGACACAGAATTGAAGAGCAAAGAAGGAAACAATTTTATGAAGATATATGTAGATTGTATATATGTATACACACATATGTACACACATGAT
Source organism: Nesogale talazaci (assembly GCA_004026705.1). Classification (NCBI taxonomy): domain Eukaryota; kingdom Metazoa; phylum Chordata; class Mammalia; order Afrosoricida; family Tenrecidae; genus Nesogale; species Nesogale talazaci. Next base: position 31,736 of record PVJH01001567.1, on the reverse strand, counting down.
TCAAAATGGTCTTCAAAAAATTCAATTTTCTTTTTTTTAATACAGATTTTATTGGGGGTTCTTACAACATTTAATTCCTCGTTCATATTAAGCATATTTGTACACAAGTTGACACATTCATCTACATTATCTACTTGAGTCCCTCCAGCAGAAGCTCCTCTTCCCCTTTTCCTCTACTTCTTTATTTTTTTTAATTCCAACTTTCCATATTTCCCCCTCCACTCTCTCCTCCCCCATGAATTTCCAGTAACTTACAAATTGTTATTACCTCTTCATATTTTACACTGTCTAATGTGTCACTTCACTCACCCATCCCCACAACCTAGAGAGGAAGTCACATGTAGATCTGAGAAATTTGTTCCCCCTTTCTACTCCACCATCCTTCCACCCTCCCAGTGTCACCACTCCCCACTAGTCTCAAGGATTATCTATCCTAAATTTCCACATTTTTGACTACAATGAGCATCCCCTGGTCCAGCCAAATCTGTCTGGCAGAATTGGGATAATGATAGTCGGTGGGAGGAAGTATTTGAGAACATTTCATTGCTACTACACTGCACCTAGACTGGCTCATCTCCTCACTACAACCCCTCTGTAAGAGGATATCTCTCCACTCAATGCTGGGCTTTGGGTCCCCAATCTGAACTCGCCCTCACTTATAATGATATATATTTTTAGGTCTTTGATGCTTGATACCGGATCCCTTTGACACACCATGGTCATACAGACTGTTGTGCTTCTTCCACGTGGGCTTGTTTCTTAAGCTATATGGTCACTTATTCATCTCCATGTCTTTAAAACAACAGACATACATCTTTTGGTAGCCGGGCATCATCAACTTTCTTCACCACATTTACTTATGCACATATTTGTCGTCAGTGATCATATCAGGAAAGTGAGCATATAATGTTATCATTATTAATTCTTGAAACCTGATAATTGATCCTTTTTATATCTCTTGGTCCCATAAGCTGGTGTACTTCTTCTTGATGGAATTTTCTCTTAATTACATTTTCCCTCCTCTCCGCTTCCCAAGTTGTGAACCTTTGATATATTATAGATAGTGATTACTTTCATATATGGGGCTGTCTGCTCTCTCCCTTTGCCTGCATTTCTGTTGTTCATCCCCCCAGGAGGGAAAGGGGGGTTATATGTTAATCATTGTGATCAGTTCACCTTTTAGCTCCTTTTCTCCCTACCTTGCCCCTACACTCATGGTATTGATACTCCCATTCTTTTACCTGAGGGATTAATCAGCTCTGGACTCCATGAACTGGAAGCTCTTATCTATTCCAGTGCACTTGGTTTGGTGCAGCTGGATTTGTGAAGTAGAACCAGGGTCATGATATTGGCGGGGGGGAGGTAGCATTAAGGGATTAGAGCATTAAGGAACTGAAGGAATGTTGTGTGTTTAATCTGTGCTACACTGGACCATGGCTGGCTCATTCCCTTCTGTGACCCCTCTGTAAAGGGAAGACCACATGTCTACAGATGGGCTTTGGGTGTTCAACCGTACCCCCCTCATTTGCATTGATATCTTTGTTTGTATTGTATCTTCTGATGCCTTAAAATGAATCCTGTCATCACCTCTGATCAGACAAACTTGTGTACTTCTTCCTTATGGGCTGTGTTGCTTCTCTGCTAGATAGCTACTTTGCTAGCTATAAGCCCTGAAAGATTCCAGATGTTATATATTGTAATATCTGGACACCACCAGCCTTTTTCACATTTTTTATGCACCCCTGTGTCTTCAGAGATCTTTTGAGAAGATGTGCATCACAGAATGCCAGGTTATTAGGGCAAAGTGTTTTTCAGTTAAAGAAGAATTGAATAGGCAACCAGTAAACATATACTGCCTTGATACCTAACCTTATATAGAAACATATACCTATCATATATTAATATACTTACATACGTGCATGACTATATTTATACCTCTATAAATATCTCTGGTCTCCAAGTTCTTTCCTCAATTGTCAGAAAGGGATATTTTAATTAAAAATATAAGGAATCATAGGAATGTATGTCAAGCATTCCAGAAATGGAGGAATTTCATTATAGATGAAGAACACTTCAATTGAAGTGGAGATAGCTTAGAAGTTTTGGAGAAATGGTCAGGTATAATTGATCTTTCAGAAAATCTCAATTAAATATTCTTCTTTTAAATGTATATGTAGATATGTATATTAGCTATCAATGTTTCCTGACAGAGTGGAAGACCAAAGAAGGAAACTATTTTATGAAAATATATGCAGATTTTATATATACACATACACACATACACAAATGATTCAAAGTGTTCTTCAAACTGTTCAATTTTCTTTTAATTTCTTTAGAATACAACAGGGAAATAGACCTGGAGACTGAAAAAACAAAATAAGATGCTTTTTTCACTGAACAGTGTTCAATATATTAAGTAGTATGATTAACTCAGCCACATGGAAAAGGTTTTATTCCTAAAATATATGCTTATGTATGCATTTGTCTTTGCATATATACATGTGTATGTGACTTTTATAAAGCAAAGACAAAATCTAAATGTAATAGTAAAACATTTTATTATATCTTAGTTCTTGTCAGATAATCTAGTAAAATGATAATAAATATAGATAGCTATATGGCTGAAAACATAGGCTCACATGCTAGCTCAAGAATACCATGCTTTAATAACCTGGCATTTTGTGATGACCACCTTCTCAACATGATTGCTGAGGACAAAAGTTTTCATAAAAAAATGTGAAGAAGGCTGATGGTGTCCAACTAATAGGTAACATCATGAAAGGGGGGGGGTAAACGTTATAGTTGCTAAGGTTTTTGTCTTTTTTGGATCCACAATCAATGCTCAAGGAAACAGGAGTTAAGAAATCAAAAGATCAAGTTGAATTAAGTAAATCTGCTACACAAGATATCTTTAGAGAATTGAAAAGCATGGATACTACTTTGAGGACTAATTTGTGCCTGACCTAAGTCACCATGTTTTCAACTGATCTATATCACATGAAAGTTGGTCATTGAATAAGGAAGACCAAAGATGAGTGTATGCATTTGAATTGTGGTTATTCAAAGAATAATGAAAGTACCATGATCTGCTAAAAGGAGAAACAGATCTGTCTTGATAAAACTGGGCCTGCAATGCTCCTTAGAGGTTTGGGATATGATATCAGGAGAGAACAGTTCCTGGAGAAGGGTATCATGCTTCTAAAATGGAGGGCAAACAATAAAAGAGGAAAGGCTCCTGAGAGATGGATTGACAGAGTATATGCAAAATGGGCTCTGGGTAGGTACCATTGAGAGGATCGTACAGGACTGGGCAGTACTTTGTATGTTGTGCATGGGTTTGCTGTGGGTCAAGAGCAACAAGGTGGCAGCAAACAATAAAAACAGTTTTTTGAAAGTTGTAGTTTTTCTTTAAATCCTGATAACACGGTTATTAAAGCTTTCTATTGAGCTAAAAAACTAGCAATTCAAAACAACCAGTCACTCTCCAAGACAAATATGTGGTAGTCTGATTGTGTGATAGGTAGGACTGTTGTGCTAACGTGGGCAAAGAAGATAGGTTGGTTTGTTATGACAAGTTGGCTAATGAACACATGTAGATCAATTGAAGGGTGGAGATATAAATGGCTAAAGTATCCCTGCCCTTTTGCTTCTTGCTCTTGAATCTTCAGACCAGCTGGCTGCCTTGCGTGCCCTGTGCCTCCATCTCCAAGCTACAATGCCCATGGGACACCTAATCTGTGGACTATGTTGCTGTGTGTTGACTTTCCTTCAAGCTCCGCTTGGCCATGCTCCTGGAATATATTTCTCTTGAGCTAGGGACTGTCAGACTCTGTCATCTGGTTTACTATTGGTAACCTGCCTTGCTGTTTGCTGCTTGTGGCTGAATTGCATGAATTGCTCTACAGAAGACTACACGGTGGCCCTGAAGACTCGAAGGACTGCCACTATACTGATTGTCTCACGTACATGAGTTGCACTGAGCTATTTGTACTGCCTTATAGATTAGTTAACTGAGTATTTCTTATGTTAGATATCTACATCTATATCTATCTATATCTGTATCATATATATATATATATATATATAGAGAGAGAGAGAGAGAGAGAATTATTAGTGTCCTGGTTTTGTTTCTTTAGAGAACCCTATCTAACACAAGGGGTACCAGGAGTACTTCTAGAGAAATAAAATCATAAATATGGGTTTCTTAGATTGGCTCTCCAGTCTGATTAGTCTTAAGAGCACTAATGATGCTAATTCTACACCTAAATCCATGAATAATTCTGCCACTCTTACCAATCCATGGTAACTAAACTAAAGTAGCACTAACTAAAGTAGCACCACCAATAGATGGGATACTGCTTAAAGGAGAGCTGTGGAGATCATGTTTGATATTTTCCAGCAGTTTTCTCAAGATAGAAAGCATAGGGAAGCTCGTTGACTAGTCCTCTGTACAATGGACTCTGTGATTAAAGAGAGGGATAATCTCAGGGCCTCAGAAACTCACCTCAGGTGCCAACTTATAATCTTAAAAGCTTCTGTCTATGCTACAAAGGGGACCCTTCTTGCCACTAGTAATAGAGCTAACATTGCTGAGAACCAGGTCAAGTCTCATTATGTGAGTGGCTAAATTACAATGTCAACTGAATGGCAGATCTAGAGCAGTGTCTCATACCAAAGTGAGGGCATTGATAGGAAAAATTCGGGACCCTGAACCATGGGAAGGGAACATATGGGCTGATTATCAAGAAGAAGAGGATATTGTGCCACCTCTAAAAACAATTGAACCAGCTCAGTCAATAGATCCACCCCTCCCAACAGAAGGTAGTAATCCACAATCTACAAAACAACCCACACCTGAGCAGACTGAGCAGATTAACCAACCTGTTCAAGGTGAAATGCATCTCTACCATTGCCTCGGGAGATGCCTTATACGATAGTGCTGAGAACACCCAGGAAACACCCTCACCATTGATAATTTCTTGCAGAACTCTAACTAAAATTAAGGCTAAGAAAGCTCCTAAAGGTGAGGTTGAAATGATTATCCAAGAGGAAGTGCACTATACTTACAAAGAACTGCTCGAGCTTTCAAATACATATAAGCAGAAGCCTGGGTAATATCCCTGGGAATGGTTACTGAGGGTGTGAGATATGATGCAAGAAATGGAATATTAGACCAGTCTGAATTTCTGGATATGGGACCTCTAAGCACAGACTCTTCTCTCAATGTCTCAGCGAGATTGGCTAAGAGAGGATCTAACTTCTTATTTGGTTGGTTCACTGATGCATGGGCTGCCAGATGTTCTCGATTAGACCAACTTGAGGTTCCTCACCTACTTTGGTACACTGTAGAAAAATAAACCCAAAAGCTTAGGGAAATTGGTATGGCGGACTGGATCTATCAGGGTACTCTGATAAACCCCAAAAGGGGGTCTCCTGAGGATATACCCTTCATCACAACCAAAAGGAACAAGTATGCGAAGTAGATCCCAACATCTCTGAAGACTCTTATAATTGCTAATTTATGTGCACCAGGATTAACAGTGGGAACTGCCCTAAGTGAGCTCTGATATTTGCCCGTGATGGGGATGATTGGACTCCTTGGTGACAGAGGGCGAGTTCAGCACTGAATCTACAGAGACAGGATGGACATGGTTAAAATAAACAAGACGTCTGTAGTAATCAAAGCACCCTGTCTCAGTATGCACTTTTTGCATTAGTTACTTAGCCACGGTGTCCTTAAGAGTGAAATACATGGGGAACCTACTAAATATTTATGTGAACTATACAGGCAGAAGAATGCTGGATCAGGTGAACAGCGGGATAGACAGTTACAATCACTCAATCAATTCCCAGACCTGACCCACTTTACAGACCCACAGCCACTTGAATGAGGATAAGGCCGGGTCCCTTGGAAGGAGGACCCTGCTGCATCACTGAAGATTTATGCTGTCAGTCTTTCTTCTAACCTTCCCCAAAAGGACCTGTGACCTTTCACAAGAGTGACTGTTCATTGGGGAAAAGGAAATAATTGAATTGTTCTAGGATTATAGATACTGGCTCTGAAGTGACACTAATTTCAGGAGACCAAGTGTTTCAAAGGCCTGCCAGTGAGTGGGGGCTTATGGATGTCAAAATATCAAAATATTTTACTTTAGCTCAGATATGCCTCACAATGGGTCCAGTTGATCTCTGAACCCATTTTGTGATTATTTCCCAGTTCCAGAATGCATCATTGGAATAGATATACTTAGTAACTGGTAGAACCCCCATACTGAATCCCTGAAATGTGGAATAAGGGATATAGGAATATCTTGGTGGGAAAGGGCAAATGGACACAATTAGAATTGCCATTACCTAGGAAAATAGTAAACTAAAAGTAGTACTGCATTCATGGAGGGATTGCAGAGATCAGTGCCACCATCAAAGACTTGAAAAATGCAGGGTGGTGATTCCTACCACATGCCCATTTACCTCACCTATTTGACCTGTAAAGAAGAGAGAAGGATCCTACAGAATGACAGTGGATTATCGTACGCTTTACCATGCGGTGACTCCAATTACTGCTGTTGTTCCAGATGTGATCTCATTGCTTGAGCAAATTAAAACTTATCTTGGTAGTTGACATGTAGCTATTGATTTAACCAGTGATTTCCTCTCAATACCAGTCTTGAAGGATTGCCAGAAACATTTTGCCTTCAGCTGGCATGGAGCAACAATACATTTCCAAAACTCTTCCCCGGGGTACATCAACTCTTCCTTCCTGTGCCATAATTTAGTACAAAAGGACCTCGATTTCCTGTCTATTCCATAAAATGACACACTAGTACATTATATTGACAGCATGATACTGATTAAACCAACTAAGGAGGAGGTGTCAAAGACTTTAGATTCTTTAGTACAACATCTGCATATAAGTGGTTGGGAAACTAACCCAATGAAGATTCAAGTACCCTTCACCTTGGTAAAATTTCTAGGGGTTCAGTGGTGTGGGGCATGTTGAGATATTCCTATTAAAGTGAAGAATAAACTATTTCATCTGGCTCCCCCAACAACTAAACAGGAGGGACAACGCCTAGCGGACCTTTTCAGATTTTGGAGGCAACATATCTCTCACTTGGGTGTTCTACTTCAACCTGTTTATCAAGTGACACAAAAGGCCAGGAACAAGAAAAGACTCTGCAACAGGTTTGGGCTGCAGTGCAAGTTGCTTTGCCACTGGGACCATATGACCAAGCTGACCCAATGATGCTAGAGGTGTCAATTGTCGATTAAGACAATTGCTTTATGGAGTCTTTGGAAGATCACTATTGGTGAATCACAGCGTAGACCATTGGGATTTTGCAGTAAAGTAATGGCATCCTCTGCCGACTACTCCCCCTTTCAAAAAAAGCCCTTGGCCTGTTACTGGGTCTTCGTGGAGATTGAAGGCCCCACCATGGGCCACCAAGTCACCATTAGGCCTGAAATACCCATCTTGAACTGGGTATTGTCTCACCCACAGAGTCATAAACTTGAACACACATAGAAAGGATCCATTGTTAAATGGAAGTGGTACATATGAGATTGGGCCAGAGCAGGACCTGAGGATACAAATAAGCTGCATGAAGAAGTAGCCCAAATGCCCACAGTCCCCTTCTCTCTCTCCCAGTCTGTTCCTATGGCCTTCTGGGGAGTTCTTTATGATAATTCAACTGAAGAACAGAAAACTCATGCTTAGTTCACAGATGGCTCTGCATTTTACGCAGGATCCACTCATACAGTCTCTTTCTGGGACCTCCCTAAAGGACAGTGGTGAAGGGAATTTCTTCCCATGGGCAGAAATTTGAGCAGTGTACCTGGCTGTTCAGTTTGCCTGCAAGGAATAATGGTCAGACTATCTACAGATTCATGGGCTGTGGTTAATGGCTTGGCTGGATGGTCAGGGACTTGAAAGGAACATGAATGTTAAATTAGTGACAAGGAGGTGTGGGGAAGAGGTATGTGGATGGATGTCCCTGAATGGGTCATGAAAGTAAAGGTAATTGTGTTTCATTTGAATGCTCACCAAAGTGTTACCTCTGAATAGGAGGACTTTAACAATCAAGTGGGTAATATGACACGCACTGTGGAGACTGGCCCTCCTCTTTCTTTGTCACTCCTTTTATTGCCCAGTGGACACATGAACAAAATGGACAAGGTGGCAGGGATAGAGGTTATGCATGGTTGTAAAAACATGGACTTCCACTCACCAAGGCAAACTTGGCCACAGCCACTGCTGAGTGCCCCATTTGCTAGCAGCAGAAACTAATGTTAAGTCCAAGATACAGAACCATTTCTCAGGGAGATCACTTGGCAACTTGGTGGCAAGTTGATTATATAAGACCATTTCCATCATGGAGGGGGCAGCATTTTGTTCTGACTAGAAGACACCTATTCTGGATGTGGATTTGCCTTCCCTGCATTCAATGTGTCTGCCCAAACCACCATTAATGGACTTACAGAATGACTCATCCATTGACATGGCATCCCACATAGCATTGCTTCAGATCAAGGAATTCACTTCATAGCAAATTCAGTGCAGCAATGGGCCCATGCCCATGGAATCCACTGGTCATATCATGCTCCTCACAGTCTTTTAGAAGCTGGCTTGACACAACGATGGGATGGGCTACTAAAGACACAGCTGCATCACAAGCTATGTGTCAACAACTTGTAGGACTGGGGCAGTGTTTTCTAGGAAGCTGTATATGCTTTAAACCAGTGACCAATATATGGTTGTGTGTCTCCAAAAGTCAGGATTCATGGGCTCAGGAACCACGGGGTGGAAAGTGGTGTGGCACCACTCACTATTACTCCTAGTGACCCACTTGCAGTATTTTTGCTTCCTGTCCCAGCAACACTATATGCTTCAGGCCTGGAGGTCCTGGTCCCAAAGGAAGGAACTCTCCCACCTGGAAACACAGCACAGATTCCACTGAACTGGAAACTGAGAATGTCCCCTGACCACTTTGATCTTCTCATGAGTTGGATCAACAATTTAGGAAGGGTATCACTGTACCGAGTGGTGTGATTGACCATGATGACAAAGAATAAATTAGACTGGTGCTACATAATGGGGGTAAAGAAGAATATTTTTGGAATCCAGAAGATCCCATAGGTTGACTCAGCGCTACCATGCCCTGTGATAAAAGTAAATGGTAAATTGCAGCAACCCCATCATGACAGGACATCTAATGACCTAGAACCCTCAGGAATGAAGGTCTAGGTCACCCCATCAGGCAAAAAAACCACACCAGCTGAAGTGATTGCTGAGGGCAAAGGTAATTCAGAATGGAAAGTAGAAGAAGGTAGTTCTATGACCACATGATCAATTGCAAAAGTTATGTTTGTGGCTGTTCATGCATTTTCTTTATATGAGTTTGTTGAATTTTTTTCATGTATTATATATAAAATACAATTGGACTCAGTGTGTCTCATTTATAAGTGTGATAAATATTTGATATTTGTTATAAATTTGATTTCATTGATGTTTAGAAATTTTATGTCTAAAGAGTTGTGTACAGGTGCTAAGTTGGCAAGGGTTAAATTGTGATAGGTAGGTTTATTGTGGCAACATGGCCAATGAACACATGTAAGCTCAATTGAAGGGCAGAGATATAAATGGCTCTGTGAGCCCTGCCCTTTCTTGCTCTGGGATCTTCAGACCAGCAGGCTGCCTTGTTTGTCCTGTGCCTTGATCTCCAAGCAACACTACCCATGGGACACCTAATTGATGGACTGTGTTGCTGTGATATGAGGTTCCTTCAAACCTTGCTTTGCCATGCTCCTGGAATATACATCTCTTGAACAGGGGTCTGTCAGACTCTGTCATCTGGCTGACTGTTGGTGACCTGCTGTGGCAGTCATGTTAATTTTATGAATGAGATGTAGGGGTGGAGTTGCCAAGGATTTTAATTTACATGAGTCTATAATCAGCACACATCTAAGCATTATTCAAGAAATCAAATAATATTTTGAATATAGTAAAGAGTGAATATTCCCCTTTGAACACTAAGGTATTCCTGAATTAAACAATTGTATTTTCATTCACTTAATTGGCCTGTGAAATGCATTAAACCATAAATGAGTTTATGTTTGAATTATGATGTTAGTATAAATTATTGAAAATTAAATGGACTGCTAGTAGAATGATCAAATCTCTTTTGAAAGAGATACAACCATAATGCTTCTGAAAAGAGAGGATGGTGAACCTTTTTCTTATGTACACTGCATATGTTATCACCAACTGTATACTCAGAATAATCCAAGACACTGCATTGTATGAAGAAAGAAGTAGCATCAGGATTGGAGGAAGGCATCTGAGCACTGAGATGTGTAGACGGCACAATGTTTCTTAGTGAAAGCCAGGAGAAATTGCAACACCTGCCAATGAACACCAAAGATTGCAACCTCCAGTATCAGGAATGATTCAATGTAAAGAAGACAAACATCATCACCACTATGCCAATAGGTAGCATTATGAAAGGAGAAAAGGTTGAAGTTTTAAAGAATTTTTCTTGGTTGCCTTCATAATTGATGTGGCTTCAAAATTGATTCTTTCATAAGGAAGCAGGAGTCAAGAAATCAAAAGATGAGTAACATTAAGTGTATCTGCTCCACAAGACCTCTTTAGAGTATAGAAAACATGTTCTCCAAAGTCATGTAGATATAAAATGCAATGCCAATTCAAATGCTAAAAATATATTTAATAGGATGGGAAAAAATTTTGCCTAGAAAAGCTGATGCAAGATATGAAAAGCATTATTAAAGAAGAGGTACACCCCAATATACAACTAGGGTAATAAAAAGCAGCAGGTCTCTAGCACAATGAAAGACCGATCACTGAACCAAAATTGAGAATACATTATGTATGGAAGTAAATCCATACAGCCATGGATTGGATTTTTTTCAACAAAGGGTAAAAGTCCATTAAATGAGAAAGAGAAAAGCATTTAGCAAATTATGATTCCCAAACAGCATATCTATTTGCATAAAAATGAAATAATTTATATCTCACACCATAAAACAAAAACAGTTTTAAAATGCATCAAAATCTAAATATAGATCAAAATCTGTAACTATAAAGATTATGTAAGGAATGACAGAGGTAATATTCTGGGCTCTGCTACATAGCATGAAAAGAAAGCCAAGCATAATTAAACACAGACAACAAAAGATAAATTAGGAATTCTTATAAAGATTTATAAAGATTTATTTATATCAAAAAATTTTGCCAAAAGTGCAAAAGGAAAACCTATTGACAGAGAGTGAGCTTTGACTTTGAAATATCTGACAGGAGACAATTATTTACAATTTATAGAAATGTTCAATATCTCACAATAAAAAGACATACAATCTAATTTTAAAATAGAAAAAATAAATAAACATGCATGTTATAAAAGAAAACATCAAAACAATTAGCAAAATATTAAATGATGCAATCATTAATCATTAGAAAAATACAAGTTAAAATGACAATGAGATGTCATATCATCCCAGCAATTATTGACATTCAAAATTCACACAAGGTATTTATAAATGTATGAAATGTGAAAGAGATAAAATGTGCCTTCAAGATGGATTGACAATTATGAGTGGATGAAAGTAGAAAATTACAAGCCAAGAAGAAATAAGTGGAAAATATGGCCATAGTGATAGAAATTACACAGGAAAATTTTAATAGAAAGTTGCAAAATCCGTGTCTTTTACAAGACAAATATCTTTTCAATAACCTAAGCGGTGATTGCATATGAACCCACTGAATGGATTGAATCAATTATATAGACATGGAGATCAATAGACCAAAGAAGAACTCGTATGAAAACTCAATAATGAAGAAAAATTAAAAAGTCAATGAGAAGTATGTGGCCACCCTGAGTATATCACACATGAATTTAAAGACCAGCAGCAATTTCAATATTGAGAGTTCCATAGGCAAAATATTGACTCATTCAGGAAGCATCCAAAGATGAAATTAATAAAGAGTCACTATCACAAGGAACTGGTCAATGTTCAACCATTTTAGAAAGTTAGAATGGCATCAATAACCAGAAATATTAGAGGAATAAATATAAATTTCATGGAAGCCATTTCTGAAAAATTACACTCCCAAATCGACAGATACCAGTTAGTTGCGATGTTTTTAACAAATGTATGCCAGAGTGAGGCACTTGCTACTCTATGCTACCCAATCCACCAAGCAGAAGAGATTTGTTTTATTCCCAGTTTAAATGAAAGTGATATAACAGAATGTGAAAATTGTCAAGCACTCCCAAATATCACAGAAGGAAAATTGTATTGAAGACAAGTCAGAAATATTTCCATTAGTTCACTGACCAGGACATAACAAGCATTCAAGCAATGATTGAAATGAGGGATAACACTGCTCACATCAGTCGTTTACCTACTTTAATTGACTCCTCTATGGGTCTTTGAAAACAATGGATAACATGTGTAAAAATAGAAATTCTAGAACATTTTAATATATTTATGTGGAAAGTATGTATTGACAAAGGGAGAGTCATTCTTTTTATTTTTGTCATTCTAAGATCCAGTGCACACTGTGTGTTGAAAACACAAAATATGTACATTACTGCTGTATTCTTTCAGAACATTAATTTAATCTGTATGCTGTTCAATCCAATAAATTGAGTCCATATACAACATGGCATCATGACTAATAAAAACTCTTTATCAATATGCCACAGAGAGATAAAATAACTTTGCTTATGGAAGTAAGTTGGGCATGAAATACTAATGGACTTGGAAAAACACCACATTCAGTATTATATTGTCATATAAAGAAAATAACATTTCTCACAACTGAACCAATAAGTAATGTCATAATTAATGAAGAAAATATTGACATTTTAAAAAATATGGCTTTGCTTGTATTCACAAATAACACAAAGAAGAGGCAGTTAAGAAACAGATATATTGGATTTGGTAAATCTGTTGCAAATTACCTCGATAAAATGTTAAAAAGCAAATGTCACTTTGAGAACTAAGGTGTTCCTGACTTAGACAATGATATTTGGTACTTTTTCATAGTAGTGATGGGATTCAAATAATTTAACAACCAGTTTACTCTACTAATGAACATCATTCCAAATAGACAAATATGATATATTGAAGTGAGATCTATTATTTCATACAGTTAATTTTTAAATAAGAATAAAAGAACTAAAATCTAGATTATATGAGTTTTAAACTAGTAATGAATATTCAATAACACCTAACCAAAAAATGTTATTTAAGATATTTCCATATTGCTTCTTGATTGACATCCTTGCTTGTAATATTTTTTACTTCTAGTTGATTATCATGAGCTCTGCGATTTATTAACTAACTTTTCATTGTAGTGTAGGATCCTACTTTTTAATAAATAAGATAATTAGACAATAGCCATTGTGTGTGATATATCAGAAATCTTTAAAAAATTTTCTGCTGAATTACAACAATTCTACTTATAAGAGAATGAGCATGCTATGGGGACTCAGAATAGGCTGCCATGCATGTCTAAAAAGAGCAAGGAAGATGAATATATGATTTCCAACTTGGACTGCTGCCCAGCTGTACAACATAGAGAGAACACTGTTGACAAGTGTCATTTTAACAACCAGTCTGACAAACTCACCCAAAATGGAGGTATCTGTTCTGCTGAACCAGCGCAAACTGGCTGACTCTCATCTTGGTCCCTTAGGCATGTGATTCTTTTAATTGACGACATTGCTAAAGACAGTTTAATAGATTATGAATCACCTAATAAATGCATCAATCTGTCTTGGAAGAAGTAGTGCCAGAATGTCCCTTAGAAGTATGTGTTGGTTGTGTTAGCAGGAAGAGTCAGTCCACAGACGAGGACCTCATGCCTGAGGAGGTGCATTGAGTGAAAACGAGGAAGATCATCAACAAGCCGGTTGCTACAACAGTAGACCCAGCCACAGCGATGATTGTCAGCACGACACCCATCCAGACAGTGTTTTTGTCTCTTGTGCATGAGATCTATAAGAGGCAGAGCTCACTCCATGACACCAAGAAATAATGATAGGTCACTAAAACTGTGACTGTTGTTACAGTGCTTTGATTGGTTCATTTTGACAGTTCAAGGAACTATTTAATCCCATAGAGAAAAGATGCAGTAAGGGAGACATAAACTGGAAATGTTAACAAATGAAGTTACATGTTACTTCTGTCTCAGATGATGCAGTTTCATGGTAATTTTATCAATCTATCTGTTAATACCAACTAACATATAATCCAAAAGCCCCATCATATCAAGAAGTATTGTATGTTCATTACCACAATTCATTTTAGAACATTTTCTTTTTCTTGTACTTCTTATTTTGAGCTCCCCATCACCCCCCAGCTTCCCTTCCTCTGAGGAACCAATAATTCAATTTCTGTCTCTATAAATCTATCCATCCTGAATTTCATATGGCACTCCCCCCAAAAATCTCCAAAATGTAAACCAAAGAATAAGAAGTGCTAACAACAATAATGAATTAAAATTTCCTTTTGGAAATAAAACAGAAAATATTAAAAACTGAAACATCTTTAAATGGGTCGAAAGAAAGCTTGATTCATAATGTTTCAGATTTTCACCAAGTATATCTGTCACATTCCATTTTCCAATGCACTCTGAATGATAGCAAGACTATTCAAATACCTGATCTTTGTTCAGAGACTTCATCAACATATATTTCCCTTTCCTTTAAAAAAAACATGTTAGAGATTTTTTAATTAAATTAAGTTTTAAAAGATGGAGAAGAAAATCATGATAAAATAGTATATAATATTAAACCAAAATTACTCTTCACTTGTTCTTAGATTCACATTTTTGGGGACTTTCATAAATTTGTTTCATAGTATAGTTATCCAAATGTAGAGTATACTTATATTAAAATGAACTAATCTGATTTTTAGAACCCATTTTAAATCAAAGCTCCGCTCTAAGAGTGCCTGTTCATGCTGTCAAAAAGGAGCAAGCATTCACATTTTTTCATTCAATTCTTCAGAAGCATAAATCTCTTCAAAGGATCCAAATATAGTCACTGACCAGTAAGGATTAATCAGACTCTGCTCATGTTATCAGTTATTTATATACCATTTTCCCAACTGAGCCTCCCCACTGCCATAATGACCTGACACATGCAGTGCTCAGCTGCTGAGGCAAAACTTACAAGCTGATTTTATTGCTTTAGACACATTGAACAACAAAAGAACCCATCAGCATGGGAACATTAGGATGCCGAAGAATATTCCAATCACTGGCAATAGAAAACCACTCAACAGTATGAATATATATCAAACTTGAGGGTTTTTTTCCTTTAAAGGAAGCCTGTAGCACCCAATAAACTATACTTAAATAGCAGTGATAAAGTTATTGTCCTAACTGACAATAATTTCAAATGATCTCTGATTGATAACTACATTAGGATGAGCACCACTCCCTATTAATGCTTTCATAGTTTATTTCCCTGAATCCTTGGCACTATTGAAATTTGGCACAGGAAGTGGTATTGAATTGTATTGTATTGAATGGGAGTGATAACATTCATATCTATGGTACTGTATAATATTTTCATTTTTTTAGTTTGTGCCCCAGACCTTCCACAACATATTCTTATACCATGGTAACTGAAATTTTGTGCTATACAAGTTATTGAGTTAAACAGTTATTTATATCTTATTCATTTAGCCTTGAAGAGTTTACACATATATTTATACACATAATAGGGCCATTCCAGAAGTCAATATGAAAATAAAGTAATTGGTTCTAGCTTCCTTATTTGAGCTTAAGATTTCCCCTCTGTTAGAAATTCATATACATCAGTTAATGCTTACTCTGTTTGATGATTTCATGTTAACAAAAACTCATCTCATGCAGAACAAAAATATGCCAATTTTGTGTTATGTTTGTAAGCTTATACAAATAGAAAGCATAATTCATTTTGATATCACAATATATTTATTATAAACATAATAGCTAAGATCAGTACAATTATTTATTTATTTATTTTGGGGGGCATCACTGCCCTCTGGTAGTCGTGGGAGCTACCCAGAGTCGCTCCTGAGAGTCGCTGCTGGATTTGAACTGCCAACCCTGAGGACCGCAGTCCCACACTTAACCACTTACACCACCAGGGCTCAGTCCCTAGTACAATTTATTAGACATGATTTCCTTATATGGAATGATGCTATACTAAGGAATACCAAAAGAAAAACAGAATTTCCTTTTAAAAATATGCTTACATTTTTTTAACAAAACACACATATCACCTTCAAAGTACTCAGAATTATACTTAATACATTTGTCAGATCTGTGATTCCATTCTTGGAAACATTTTCAAACTCATCTGCTTGTATGGCTGACAGAAGCTCCCTTGTTTTTTCCTTCCCATCATCTATGTGGTCAAATTGCTGTCCTTTCATCTCCCTCTTCATTTGAGAAAACAAGAAGTAGTCACGTGGAGTGGTGGACAGAGTGTGGTTCAAGAGCAGCATGTTGTCTTTTTGCCCCAAACTGGGCCACTGATATGGCTGCATGCTGGCAAAACTAGTCCCCCATCTGCCACAAATCAGGATTCCTTTTTGTTTGAGGACACTAGTATGCAAACTTTTCAGAAGTACTAAATAGAAAGTTTGATCAACCAGCTGACCAGGAGGAACCAAATCCAGAACAAGTAGACATTTTCATCCTTTGGACACGTTGATGGATGTCCAGAATGAGGTTGGTCATCAATTTGTAAAATGAGAAAGCCACTCATGAACTTGAGGTTTTTCCCAAAGCATTGTCCTTGCAAGGTGTGCACAACATCACAGCCGTTTTTGCAGTATTTTTCCTAAGCAGGGATCAATGTTTTGCAGCTCAAATCATTCTCTTAAAGCAGCCATCATGAATAAACAAAATTGAAAGGAAACTATCTTTACTCACAATTCACTGTGATGAGAAAGAACCTTCACAGCTGATGTCACTACGTGCACTAACGCAGAGTGAGTTGCTCGATACTTGACTAGCATGAAGGAAAGATGTAATATGACAGATGCACCCAGCAGAGCTGTTATAGGTTTTCTTTGTATACCCTTTCATAACTTTTATTTTAAGTGGAGTATTTACCTATTGTACTTAAGCCTATGAAGTTGCTGGTTTCAGCAAAAATCAAGCCTTGTTTAATAAATAACCAAACAATTGTGAAATAAATCATTAATATTAAATCATTGTAATAAATAATAATTGAAAATGCCACTGATTCATTTATACTATATTTATAGTGAATACATCTGTAAAATTATTTTATTAAATTTTCCATTGTCCATAGATATCTGTTGCCATCACTTCTCTGTTAGTCCATTGTATTGTGATAGCTTGGATATTTCGGTGATACTGAAAGCAGTATCACTGATATTTAAAATACCAGAGTGATTCAACATAAACTGAATGAAGTACAGGTTGCAGACAAAGAACAGAGCATGAAGAAAGAAACAACTATTGACTTCTGAAGAATTAGCAACTGAATACCTGATGGATAGGATTGGAATATTGTCAAATATTGAAAACCAGACGAAAAATAGTGAAATTGTCATACATATTATCACTAGACTTGGTGTAGAAATGAGGCTGAAAATCATGAGATAGATTTTTGTAAGATCCATGACTTCTACATTACAAATACCTTTTTCAACAATATATTTAAAAAAAAAACTATATACATGAACTTCCCCAGGTGAAATACACAGGTATCAGGTTGACTATCTTGAAAGAGCAGCAGTCAAAACATGACCAGGAAGTGACTGTGAAACAGACCATTCTTTGCTCATATGCAATGTCAAGATGAAATTGGAAAAATTGCAGAGACCTCAAGAGCCTACAGAAGACATCAAGTACATACTTCCTGAAGTTTGAGATTATACAAACAATGGATTTGCTCATTGGAAATCATGATAGGAATGATGAGTTAAAGGATGACATCAAGAACATCACATATGAAGACAGCAAAAGCTGATTAAAGAAAGAAAATAATAATCAACAAGTATGTTAGAAGAAACTCTGAAACTTGTTCTTAATCATAGAATCATTAAAGCAAGTGGAAAAATGATGATGTAAAATCTGGGCAGAATTTTTAAAGGGCTGCTAAAGAAGACAGGAAATATTATAATGGAAAATACTATATGAATAATGTACTCAGCTTATCTTAAATCGAAAGAATTGAATAAAAAAGTCAAATCTCTAATTCCAATCATAACTGATAGTATAGGTAAAATAGTGAAAGAGCGAAATAAAATAAAAGAAGATGAAAGGACACAGAATCACTGCACCTAAAAGAAACATTTGAAAGTCACCCATTTCAGGTGGTAAAACATGAATTCAAATTAGTGAACTGGAGATCCAACCTGCTTTGGAAGCATAAGTCAAGGCTCCAAGATTGGGCAGATTTCCAAATGAAATGTGTCAAGGAACTGATGAAGTAATGGAAGCATTCAGTCACTTATGTGGGACAAACTGAAGACAGCTACCTGGCCACTAAATGTAATAGTCAACTAACTAAAGATCATTTACCAAGAACTGTGACAATACATCAATAGAGTGCTGGCAGAAACTAAAGTCAAACTCAGAAGAGGATGGGAAAACAAGGGATACCATTTGTGAAATCAGATGGATGTTGGCTGAAAGAAGAGCATACCACAAAAAGTTTTATTTACATTTCATTGACTATGTAAATATATTCACCAGTGTGGATGCTAACAAACTGTGCATAACACTGAGTGGAAGAATAATTTCAAATTTTATTGTATTCATACAGAGCCAGTACATGAATCAAGAGGCATTCTCTGAAACCAAAGGATACTGCATAATTTAATAATCTAGAAAGGTGTTGTTAGAGTTATATACTTTCACCATATTTTTTCAATCTTTATGATGAGCAAATAGAGTTGAATAATATACAGAAGAATGCAGCATTAGAATTCGAGGAAGACATATTAACAACCTGTTCTATGCATAGGAAACTATATGTTTGCTAAACCTGAGGAAGATGAGACACTTGCCAGTAAAGATTGGGCATTGCAGATTTCAATATGAATTACAACAAATAATAAAGAAGGAAAAATCCTCACCAATAGACCAACAAGGAACATCATCATAAGTAGATTAATGATTGATGTTGTCGAGGATTTAATTTTTCTTGGATTGCTAATCAATGGTCAAGCAAACAACAGTCACACCAAATGACACATTGCTTTGGGTAATTCTGCTGCACAAGACTTTTCACAATATTGAAGAGCAAGGCAACCACTTTGAAGGATGTCTAATCCAAATCCTAGCATTTTCAATGACCTCATATGTATGTAAAATATTTACATCGAATAAGAAAGACTGAAGAAGAATTTATGCACATTTAAATTGGGGTTGACACATACAATCGAACATCAAGGAGGTTAGTTTGAGGACTAAAGGGCATCTGTCCTAAGCCTTAGTGTTTTAATTTGCTTCATATGCATATAAAGGCCAAAGAATGATCATAATTCAATGTATTTGTATTGTGGTGCTGAAAAAGAATATTTAACATCTCATGGACTGCCAAGAACAACAAAAAGTAATCTGTCTCAGATCTACAGTAAGAATGTCCCTTAGAGCCAGGCATGGTGAGACTCCATCTCACTAACTCTGGAAATATTGTCAGGAGAAAGCAGACCATGGAGAAAGACATCATTCACTACAAAGTAGAGGGGCAGCGGAAAGTGGAAGACTCTGGAAAAAATGTATTTACATAGTGGTTGCATTAATGGGCTCAAATATGACAGCAGTAGTGGAGACGGCACAGGACAGGGAAGTGTTTCACTCTGTTGTCGATAGGATCACTGAATTAGAATGACTGGATTATACCTAAAAACAACAACGAAAACATGCAAGACTACGCCCAGAATCTATTTGCAGAGTCTCCAATTGGATTAAGTGTCTGGTGAAATCCTTCTGACCATAGCACAGGGTTGTGAATATCCTTACTACCAGACAGATAGCATGAAAGTTCATTATGAGAGATGTAGTTAGTTGTGTTAGTCCAGGTAGACTAGAGGAACAAATTCCAGGACATGCATATCAATATAAGGAAAGGGTTTATATACAAAAGGAATGGGACATGGAGAAAGCATCCCAGCCCAGTACAGGTCAAGTCATAAGTTTGATATTAACCCATATGCCCGAAATCAGTCTTTAAAGTCTTCATTCGACTCATGAAGTCACTGGTCACTGGGTGCAGAATTCCAGTGCTGGCAGGGCAGCTCGCCTCCAGGGCTCAGGGTCCATCAACAGCAGAAGCAACTCATCGCTGGCAGAGATCTCCATGTGGCTGCCCCAGCTTCAGAGGTCTGGCTCCATCAGGGCAAAGCTGTGTGGTCTCGCCGCCGGCTCCTCCAGCTTCTCGAATGCTACCAGCTTGTCTAGTCTGTGATTAATTGTCTCTGAGACTAACTCCCAACAACTGGGGAAGATAGCTTCTCATCTTCATGAGGGAAATATCACGAGATTTCCCAGATGTCTCAGGAGAAAGCCATGCCCACATAGAGGCCTCATTGGCTACTCAATGACTATCTCCAGATTAACAGACTAGACTCCACCCCTACATTTCTTTTTTTTTCTTTTTTTTGTTTTTTTGGGCTTCACTTCCCTCTGGTGGTGCCCTTTGCTCCATGGAGCTGGAATTGAACCTCCATCCCAGTGGGCCGCAGTCCTGCACACGACCACTACCTCAGGGGGCTCAGGGTACCCCTACATTTCAATCATAAAATTAACATAAGAACATGACTGCCACAGACCACCCTTGTTAATTTTATACTTTCACATAACTCTGTAACCATATGTAACCTTCAAATAAAAATAAAATCATATCTACATCTAACAGGATAAAACTAAAATGCATACAATTCAACATGTGTCACCAGCATTTAAAAATAGCATTTTATAAGTGAACAAAGCAAAATATATCCTGTGCCTTACAACTGTAGTTACAAAATATTACACCTTGATCCTCTAACCCCATGAATATATATATTCCACCATCTATAAGAGTTTGCAAGCCAACCACCTCATGCGTTTATTCCCCCACTTTGGGTATCTAATTTCTGTATTGCCCACTTATACCAACCCAGTGCTCTGAGGAAACAATCATATCTTTCAACGTGAAGAATCTTCATTCCAGTTGGAAACTCTTGAAGAGTGCATCCATTAGCAAAGTCAAATCAGGATAGACCATCGATAAAGTCAGCAATGATTTGCACCAGTTCACAGACTTAAATCGCTTCTCTTCCTCTGGTAGGGTTCTGGTCAACTCAATGTATTTCCCTTTCCTCCTCCCTCCCTTCTCCATGAACCCTTAACAACCTGCACCTCATTATTGCTTTTTCATAACGTACCCAGTACGATGTGTTCTTTCACCCACTTCCCCACTGTCCGTACTCCAGAAAGATCATATGTGGATACCTGCAATTGGTTATCCCCCTTCCACACCACCCTCCCTCTGCAATCCCGGTATCACCACACCCACCACTGGTCCCAAGATATCATCTTTCCTGAACTCTACATGTTTCTGACTCCAGTGTGCATCCCCTGCTCTAGCCCAACCTGAAAGGTAGAACTGGAATCATGATAGTGGGTGGGAGGAAGCATTTGAGAACTAGAGGAAGTCTTTTCATTTTGAATGGTCAATACTTGTACAATGCCCTGCATATAAAGTATTATAAAGTTTCCAGAGGTAACTAAAGAATATTAATTTATAGACCAACATCGCACATATTGAGTAAGTGTTAATCAAAAAGGATATCCACTATAAGTAAATAGGCCCAAAGAAATTGGTTAGGCACATAATGTAAAATAGTTATCCTAAATATGTTTAAAAGTATTAATGTAGTAAGAGATTAGCATAACTGTACAATAACTTTCTAACATCTGAACATCTAATATCCAGTACATGTATCCATTGCTTTTACACAGTATGCAATCTGGGAAACATTTTGTAATTTATTTTTTTTAATTTTAAGTTTACCCTCTCACAACATAATCAGTGTGGTTTTTATATATTACTTGTAATCAAAATGGGGTTTTCAACTAGACCATTCTGACCAATTGTTCTAGTTTTATTTTTAGCATAAATTATTTGATCAATTAAACCTAGTTATTTCAAAACCCAAAGTAGGTAATATAATTTGAAACTTAATTCTTCTAACTCCATACACACCATCTCTGGGGGATAGAGCAAGAATCTTCTGAGCCTATTTCTTAGACTCTTGGGAACAGCTTATGAAGAACTAGTGAAAACTGCTGCTCTCTTGGGAGTTGAGAAATATGATGCATGAATTTTTTTCATTATTGCTCTTCTTTTGGTCTGTTTTTCTGTGTAAATAAGCATTGAAAAATGCCTACTTTGTGAAAGGAGACAAGCAAGATTGTGTGCTTTAGCAAACTATATAAAAGAAAAACATTGTGTTACAATCAAGCTGAGGCAAAACACTTGCTTAAAAAAGTCTCCCATGTATTGCTTTGGTGATAGATCCTCTGTAAGTGTTCTCACCTTGCTGTTGGTATGAGGAGTTAGTGAATAGATTCCAACTTATAGGGACTCTATCTACAACTAAACTAACCATTGCTGGATTTATTCTGTAATGTTCACCTTACAGATAATCTGAAATGCTTCTAAAAATAATTAATCAAATATAATTCTGAAATAGTTTTATTTTAAGACATTTCCATTTAGGATATTAGTATAGAAACTACTCAGAAAATGCATGCATTAAAATACTCAAAGATCTCGACATATAAGGATGCTTAAAATGTGGGAGAAACCCATTATATTTCAATTTCACATTTTCATGAGTTTTTTGCAATCCACTCATATATTCTATGCTATATATATTTTAATAATGATGGAAAACATTTAAACATTCAAGCATTTTTTCCTTAGGTCTTTAATAGAATTAAATTGATTTAAGAAATAATATAGAACAGAATATTTGAGGCATTCTCAGAGTTTGTAAAATATTTATTGCCTGTGGGAGAAATGAAAGCAATACATAGATTGTTTTATTGTACAAACATGAAGTGAGGGAAGAAAGTCAAATTGTGGGTGGTTGAAGAAAACTTGATTAGAAAACTGCAGAATAATGGTATTCATGGACTTTAGTATTAAAGGTTTCAAATTTCAGACTAGAAAATATGTGACTATTTACAAAACACTAGCAAGTAAATTCTGCTCCTTTGAACTTTGGCCTTATTGATCAGTCTTGTTTGATATATACCCATAGAGAATATTGGTGGGCCTCGAAAGTGAGAGTCCAAATGATCAATCACTGCTAATATTGCAAGATTCTAATTTAATAATAGCATAAGTATTGTATTAAACATTCAATTATATTCAATTGATTGGTTTAAATGTCTAAAACTGATTATTTCATGCAAAGTGATAAAAGTCCATAAGCTTTGTAATTTGTAGGACTTGTAAAAATAGAGATAATTCCAATTTGTACGTATCCTTAGGTGGTTATATTTCTACATCAAGTCAATACTTGTCATCAGATATGGTACTGAAATTGTTATTCCAGAAACAGTCTGAGTTTGCTTATATAGTTTACTATGCAACTAACTAAGGAAATAAAGAAGCCATAAGTGTCAGCTTTACTACCAAATAGAAATAATCTGTTTTATAATAAAAAGAAATCTGATGGCAATTAAAAATATAACAAACATGGTATGAGAAATGCATTTCCAAAATATTGTTTGAAAATATGCATCTAGATATATCTTGCCCCTTCAAAGGACGATGTCTTCCATGTCCCAACGGCAGCTCACCGACACTGAGTCTATTCTAACCTATAGTGCCCCTCCAGGACAGGGTAGAACAGAGTAACCTCTTGGAGTTTCCAAGAGTGTTACTGTTTATGGGGATAGAGTGACTCTTTTTTCTCTCACAGAGCCTGCTGACCTTGAGGTTATCAGTCCGATGTATAGCCACTACACCATGAAGATTCCTCCTTCCTATTTTACAAATTAAAACATTTCATTTCAACTTAAATTTGAGAAGCTTTTGTCATTCCACAATAACAGTCCTGGTTAACCTTAATATTGTGATACAACATGGAGACCTTACACAAGTTGATTAATGAAACTCCTCTTGATGAATACATAATTGATGAACATGGTTTTTTAGGTGCCATTGAGTTGGTCCCAACCCATAGCAACCTCATGAACAACAGGAAAAAAAAATACTACCTGTCCCTGCAACATCCTTACAAATGTTCTGTGCTGGCTGAGTCCCAATGGAGTACACTGGGTGGTTCGCAGGACTGCAGGCCATTGGGTTGGAGGTTCAAATCCAGTCACAAGGCTGGGCCTCCTACTCCCACCACCAGAGGGGAGTGATGCCCAAAACACAAAAACAAAACAAAACAAACAAAACAAAACAAAACAAAACAAAAAAACAAATGTTCTCTGCTTAAGCCAGTGCACACTGGTGCAGCCTGTGTCAATCCATCTTGTCAAGTGTCTTCCTCTTTCCTGCTGCTCCTCCACTGTACTCAGCAAAATTTTCTCCAAGGACTTGTCTCACTGGACAATATATCCAAAGTATGTAAATCTTTCCATCCTATTAGTTGCAGTCTGCCTCTACTTCTTCCAGCACAGATGAGTTTGTCCTCTTACCAGTCCATGGTGCTAAGCATTCTTTACCAGGGCCAGAATTCAAATGCATCCATTCTTCATAGGTCGGTTTTATTCAATGTCATATATATACATATATACATATATATATATATATGTATATTCTCTCAATAGAGAGAATATCACGGCTTGGGTCAGGCAAGTATTAATCCCCCAAAGAACATTCTTATTTTGCAATACTCTAATGAAGTTTTGTGCAGCAGACTTATTTAATGTTACATATTTTTATCTCTTAAGTGCTGCTTCCTAGAGCATGGATGGTGGACTTAAGCAAGACAAAATCCATGAGAACTTTAACCTTTCCTCCATTGATCATTATGGGTTCTGGTGTGAGATTCTTGGTCTTCTTTGCATTGCACATTAATCCATACTCAAGGCTACAGTCTTTGCTTGTCCTCAGGTAGTGCTTCAATTCCAAGTCGCATTCACAAGAAATGTTTCTGTCATCTGTATGCTATCTATTAATAAACTATCCTCTAATTCTGATGCCACATTCTTCTTCATACCATTGAACTTCTCTGTATTCTCAGAACACATATCTGAATTCTCAGATGGATAAAGTCTGGAGAGGTTACATCCCAGATACCCACCTTTCCAGATTGTAAACCATGCTGTTCTCTTGTTCTCTTTTCACAATGGCAATAGTTAGTACATGTACAAATTTTGTATAAGCACGATGAGTTGTTCTAGAATTCCCATTCTTATTAAAGTTATCCATAGTTTGTTATGATCCACAAAGTCAAATACCTTGAAATAGTCAATTAAACACAAGCAAATATGTTTCTAGTGTTCTGGGCTTTGAGTCAAGATCCATCTGATATCAGCAACGATATCCCTTGCTCCACATTGCTCTAAATCTTCTCTGAAATTTGACAGCTTTCTATGAATGTTCTAATGCCGCTATATTATACATGGAAACATATGCATCAATAGAACATTTAGGAAAACATGGCTAGAAAAAAAACCAGGAAACAAAGACAATTATACTGAACACTCTGCAAAACAACGGGCACAAGAAATAAAAAGAAAAAAAAAAACCACCACCGCTGTGGCAGTCATGTGCTTATGTTAATTTTATAATTGAAATGTAGGGGTGGAATCTGGCCTGTTAATCAGGAGAAAGCCATGGAGTAGCTGATGAGGTCTCTGTGTGGCCATGGCTTTCACCTGAGACTCCTGGGAAATCTCGCGGTATTTCCTTCGTGAAGATGAGAAGCTATCTTCCCCAGTTGTTGGGAGTTAGTTAGGAAGATGATTAACCACAGGCAACACAGAATGGCGGCATCTGGGAGGCTGGAATAGCCAGCGAAAAGACCACATGGCTTAGCCCTGATGAAGACAGACCTCTGAAGCTGGAGTGACATGCTGTTGATGGACCTGAGCCCTGGAAGCAAGGAGCCACGGGGAGACCTCTGCCAGTGCCAGAATTCTGCACCCATGACCTGTGACTTCCTGAGTTGGAAGCAGACATTATAGACTGATTGCGAGCGTATGGGTTAATATTGGACTTATGACTTTGCACTGGGCTGGATGGGATGCCTTCTTAGGGTCACATTTCTTCTGTATATAAACCCTTTCCTTATACCTGTATGCGTGTCTCTGAAATTTTGTTCCTCTAGTCTATCCGGACTAACTCAAACACCAAACAAAACATTAAGAGAGTTACCCCTCTGAGCTGAATACAGATGGTCTTTGATTCTATCACACTGATATGGGATGGCACATAATTCACATGTCATATGTTGTAGAAAGGCAGTAAGACAAAGTGATTGGTTTTTAAAATCAAGGGATGGTTTGATTTTTGTGCTTCATCTTTTTATTCTAAAAATAAGTGGCCTTATATTGTTTTTTTTGTATTTTTACATTTATTTGTACAGTACAAAATATTTTGAGTTTCATAAAGGTTGCTGTTGTTGATAGGGATCATCCAGTTGATTATGATTCATTAGGTGCCCTTGTACAGCTGGAGAAAATACCACCATCCTCAAAATTCGCACCATATTTTAACCCATTTTGCTGTTACTGTATCAATTTACCTTACTCTATCATCTTCCTCCTTTTTACTTGCTGAGGGAGTGGCATTGGGTCACATCTGGCCTCTTCCAGTTAGAGAAGGACCAAGAGGGTTCAACTCCACATCTTCCAACAATTATTCCTTTGAGGCAGAGGGCATACATATCCCCACTGTGAATCCATTATTCTATTTTGATATCACACATACAGGTTTTTCCATGACACTCTATTTCTCTGCTAGGTTCAATAACCCACTGTAATTGCTACATTGAGCTTACAGGCAATATTAATAATTTGGGGGATTTTAATAGTGAACGGCTACAAATCAGGATAAAAAATAAGCAAACAAACATTAGGATATAGCCCTTTGTCCATAGCATCTCATCTCAACCATGCTGGCAGACAGGCACATTTCTGTCTAGTTCTCACATTCTGAGTCACATGACCGTGTGTCTACTTTTAGCTTAGACAAATATTACAGATCATATTTATCACTAATAAATGCCAAAATGAGTGATTTCTACCTGAAAGCACTCACATTTCCTCCTTCTCTGGGCCAGGCCGATCACTATGTCTCCTGTGTTGTCTGTACCTTTACAGCCATCGTCATTTCACACAGGACTCTTGGGCACATTTGGCAGTGCCTTTTTGTCTTGACAGTCACAGAATTCCCTATTCCTGCTCCTGAAGGGACTCACTTCATTTCATGCAAAATATCAAAACAGCCAATCATCTACAATTTATTTTTCCCCCTCTCACCTGAGTATCACACCTGATTATAACAAGAAATAGGGTAAGGGGAGGAAGGAGGCCCAAACCCAGGGAGATACATGTTAGATGCAACATGGGAGTAGATGGGAGTAATGGGAGAAAGATGAGGGGGTAGAGGGGATAGGGAGATAAAAGGGAGTTCAAAAATGAAAGGATAACAGAGGGAATAGGGCACTAATCTACCTGGGGGTGGGGGGAGTAGTGGTCTTGTCTCCACAAAAACCAGAGTGGGCAAGCAGTTCCTACCACAAAGCACCCAACCAGGAGGACAGCGTGGATGCATGGAAGGATGCAAGAAAAGAGAGAACTACAGATCCGGAAGTAAGCAGTCAAATGGACGCCTTTCATAGAAGAGGGTGTGGCAGAGAACAGGTTGGGGGAGGGCCAGCATCTGACACCCACAGGGATAAAGACAAGAAGGGAGGAAGAGGAAGAGGACTGGTCCAAACTCCACGCCGACTCATGATACTCAGAGGACTATATCCCTCTGGAGATGCTATGAGCCACAGAAAGGACTGGGCAAAGAACAATTCCTGGGGACTTGAGAGAGGGGAGGAGAAGGGGGTACAGACAAGCTCGTGGATGGGGGTGGGGGAGCAACAAATTGTCTGGAATCAATGGAAAGGAGCGGGTGGGAGGCCTGGTTGGGATTAAGCAAGGACAATGAATCTATGAAGAAACACTGAAACACCAATGAAGGTGGAACAAGATGGTGGGACAGGAAGGAGACAGAAGGAAATAGAGGAAAGAGATAGAAGGCAAAAGGTACTTGCAGAGATCTAACATAGGTATGTCCATACATAAATACAACTATCTGTTATAAGGTGGGAATACATTTAAGAACATATCTATAGACCAAATATTAGAGCAGCAGGTGGACCTTGGGCCCTCACTCTGGTGCTCCCTCAATGCAAGAACATCTTGTTCTATGAATCTGGTATTCCTCGAGGCTCACTGGCCCAACATGATCACTGAAGTAAAATGGGTGCATAAGCAAATGTGGTGAAGAAAGATGATGGTGCGCAGCCATCAAAGGATATATCGTCTGAAGTCTTAAAAGCATAAAGATAAACAATAGACCATCCACTTGAGAAGAGACCACACCCACACAGAAGAAGCACAATAGCCAGCGTGGCCACACAGTGGTGAAAGGTCTAGGCAATAGACATCAAATAGGGGGTTGGGGGGAAACACATATCACTGTGTGCACACCCCCCCAAGGTGCCCACTGAGGAAATGTGGGAGCATAAGCAAGAGTGGTGAGGAAAGCTCATGGTGCCCAGCTCTCAAAAGATATAGCATCTGAGGTCTTAAAGGTTTGAGCATAAACAAGCAGCCATCTAACTCAGGAGCAACAAAAGCCACCATAAAAGAAGTTCACTTGCCTGTGCGATCAAGAGGTTCTGACAAAATCAGGCATCAAAGAACAAAAATCAAAATCAATGAACCAATTAACTCCCGATATCACTGAAGACAAATAGATACAGAGGCAAACAGAGTAGAAGAAAAGATGGTGCCCAGTTACCAAATGAGTGAATGTCTAGAGTTTCAAAGACTTGAAGACAACTGAGTCGCCCTTCAGCACAGAGACAGTAAAGTCCGCAGGGAAGAAGCACATCAAGTGTGATCAAGAGGGGCCAAAGGGAGCAGGTATCGATTATCAAAGAACAGGCATCACTTCATTATGAGTGAGGGGAGGGGCAGGGTGGGGACCTAAGGCCCACTGGTGGGTAATTGTCCACCCCTTTACAGAGGAACCGCAAGGAGACACACTAGTCAGTGTGCAGCCAGGCAGTGATGATGCATACAAGTTTCCTGTAGTTCCTGAGGTCTTCCTAACCCCCGACCATCATGATCCCAAATCTACCCTGCACATCCGGATGGGTTGGAGAAGGTACACTAGTGGAGAGGGAGGCTAGAGATATGGGGAAATCAGGATGGATAAGCCCCTTCGGGCCTCTGGTTAGATTGGAACTACTGGATGGTTGGAGAGAAGGTGGGGTAGAGACGGAACCAACTACGAGGATCTACAAATAACATGTCTGGAGGACAGGCATGGGGGAGTGGGTTGAGGGAGGTGTCGGGCAGGGTAAGATATGATATAATAATAATAATTTATAAAGTATTGAGGGTTGATGGGGGAGGGAGAGCAGGGGAAGAGGGGAGGGGTTGGAGGAACCGACACCAGGGACTGGGGGAAAGGGCAAATGTTTGGAGAATGATGACGATAGCGAACATGCCAGGGTGCTTGCCACAGTATGTTTATTTATGTATTGGTAAAACGATGTACGAGCCCCCAATAAAATGATTTTAAATTAAAAAAATACTGTTTTCTTGGAGTGAGTGCATTAAAAACATTCATGTTCCCTGATGACATCAGAGACACATGTGCATTCCATGTCATTGTATGTGCTGCATGAGTCTGAAGAGGAATTTACAGATTAATATAGGACATATGTACAAATACTAGACTTATGAATGGACAGGGCTGGGATATTTTTCTCAATATACAATTCCTCTCTTATACACATATAAGTGTCTCTGGATTTGCCTGTCATGTCAACACAGGCTAACAATCCATTTCTTTAACAAGAAGTAAACTTTTAGTGGTTAAATGCAATCTCTCCACCCAATATATTCCCTACAGAGATAAAGAACAAAACACAGACATATATCTTAAAATAATTTAATTACATGTGGAGATAAAAAATAAACAAACTCTACTTGACATAGCCAACAGTATTTTAAATGGGTCACTTGACATTGCCTTATTATACATATGAAACTCAATTAGAATATTAATGGCTAGCATATAAGGTAACATTAAAAAATCTAAAAGTGATATTTCTAAACAAGCAAGCAGAGGCTCAATTGATACATCACTTTGATCAGTGAATTTGGAAGCCCTGTTTGCCATCTCATATTCTAGCACACTGTAGTTGTTGTGAGGTGCCACTGTGTAAGTTGCTGTTCATTGTGACCCTGTGGAAGAAAACTTGATTCTAAGCTGTTGTCACAGTTTCTGTTATGCCTGAGTCCTCTTTTGTAACCACTATGTCAATCCATTCCATCAAGGGTCATCTCGTTTTTCATGGACTCTCTACTTAACAAGAATAATGTCTTTATCCAAAGTTTCCCCTGTGCATGTTTTAAATTAAATAAGGAATGGTTTATACAGGCTGAATTTTAGTAAGAAAAAAAGGTATCAATGGCTAGTAAACATTCTACAATACAATACTGTATGATTTAAAAATCACCATATTCATTCCATCTGTATTTCATCTGAGATACTGGATTATACGAAGATAAGGATTAGAGGGAGACGTGTTAACAATATGCTCTGTAATGTTGTGATTACCTTGCTTGCTGAAAGTGAAGAAGGGCTTGGAGCACTTGAAGCATTTGTTTTATGAAAGTCAAATACTTCAGTCTTTTGTATGAAGTGCAACTCAATGTAAAAGGGGGGAAAAGCCTCACACCTGAACTGGTAGACCAGATTATAATAAACAGACAAAATGTTTAAGTTGTCAAGATTTCACTCTGTATGGCTCTACAATCAAAACTCATGAATGCAGCAGTAAAGAAATCAACATCTTATTGAACTGGGAAAACCTGCTGTTCAAGAACTTTTTAAAGTGCAAAGGAGCAAGGATGTTACTTTGTTGATTAATGTGTGTCTGACCCACGTCATGGCATTTTCAATCACCTCCCCTGCATGTGAAAACTTGATAATGAATAAGAAAAACCCCAGAAGATTTGATGTATTTGAAGCAGTGTTGGCAGAGAATCCTGAAAGTAAAATGAACTATAAGAAAATCAAGCAATTCTAGTTTCCAAAGAAATACAATCAGAATGCTCCTCAAAAATAAAATGAGACACCAAATCATGTACTTGTCATTCTGTATGACAATGAAGTTGACATTCTTGTAATATTCCTGTTCCTTCAAAAAAATAAAGTTATATTGGTTAAAAAATCAGCTTTGTATAGGAGATTTGCCCAATGTATTGGTTGTAGATTCAGGTAATATGAAACCCTTGACAATTTCAGTCTTTCTTTCACTTTTCTATTGTCTATTGGTCCTTGTATGAAAGTTTTTGTATTATGTACATTAAGTCAAAATTCATAAGAATGCTGAAGTCTTTGATTTTCCTCAACGAGTGTTGGGTTAGGCAGGATACTCTGGAGACACAAAATGAAGACACATGATGGATAGATGATGATGATGAT
>PVJH01001566.1:71775-203132 GCA_004026705.1 Nesogale talazaci | reverse complement strand
AACATTTCTCTAGTTTCCTACCCATCATCATGACCCCAGTTCTACCTTACAAGTCCAGCTAGACCAGAACATGTACACTGGTACAGGTAAGAGCTCTTGACACATGAAAATCCAAGACAGATAACCCCCTCAGGAACATCAATGGAGGTAGTGATCACATGAGTGTAGGTGAAAGGTGGGGAGAGAAATGTGAAACAGATTACAGTGATCAATGTATAACCCCTCCTCCCTAGAGATGAACAACAGTAATATGGATGAACAGAGGCAGTGGATGGTGTAAGATATGAAAATAATAATAATTTATAATTGATCAGGTAGCGCAAGGAGGAAAAAAAAGGAAGTTGATACCAAGGGCTGAAGCAGAAAGAAAATATTTTGAAAATGATGAGGGTAACATATACAAATAGGCTTGATACAATTGATGGATGTGTTTTTATAAGAGCTGAAAGAACTCCCAATAGAATGACTTATTTAGAATAATAATAGTATTTTTTAAAAGAAAATGAAGAATCAGATACAAGACCTGGAGTTGGAATACATGTGGACAGGCACAATTTGTACTAAGTATATTCAGAAATGTGGCTTCAGCACAAGAGGAAGTCAGTTCAGGAGGAGCTGCAGGGGGACGGGGTGGATAACGGCCTGCACACACACCTCTGGCCTTTATGAAAAACAGAATGGGCCTGGCGACTACTTCTGAAATTTTTGATCAATGGGTATCTGGGAAAATCCTGTTCAAAAAGCAGAAATGCACAGAACTTCAAATTCTCCTGCACTCCAGACATTTAGGAGTTATGAAGGGTGGCTGGGTGGGAACTATTACCCTGTGATAATCTTAAAACCTTAAGCTCAAAGTATCCCCTCAGTCACCTTAAACCCACGCCAATAGTTTAGTCCAACGACTACACAAGGTTTGCTTTGAGCAGTGCATTCTTTGAAGAACTATCTGTGTGGGACTGAATTGTCGAGAGCAACACAAAGATTAAAAAGGGACCTTAGGGGGATTGAGTTTATGTTCGCCAGGGGAGGGAAACTGAGAAGGAGGATGCTGGCACATCTTCAACATTGCCATGTAGGTCATTGAGTTTTACATGTAGACAGTGTGCAATTGGTATATGCCTTGGCATATATAGTCTCAACATCAACAACAAAAATCACTAACATTATGGAAATTTACAATCTGTCTTTATTCTATGTGAAGATGTTTATTTGCCTTGTGAAGACTTTTAAAGTCTACATAAAACCTCTAGTTTTAGCTGTCTGCAACATCTTTTTTTAAGCTTTTAAAGATATTGTACAGCTATAAGGTGGAAAAATTTTTAAATCAAGGGGATATATTGAAGTGACAAATCGAAACCAGGAGAATGATTTATGGGGCATTCTTATTTGAACAGTTGCATGGTTTGTCGGCATTCAGACATATACCACTTTTTCTGACTATAAAAATAAAATATGTTCTCTTAAACTTTTGGGATCGTTCAGAAAATTGAAAATAAGAAAAATGTATTTGTCCCACAAACCAGTTTAAATGACTGTTATTGCTTTGTGATAACCTTAAAAAAATCTGCTTAATGTAGACATTTCTTTGTTCTTCTTACTATATTTAACTTTATAGATGAGATTATATGTATCATATCATATATTATATCTCCATATTAGATAATATGGAGCTTTGTGACTAGACTTTAAAGCTGGGGCAATTTCAGATCAGAAGGTTTGGAAGCTAGGGAAACATGTTTCGTTTATCCTTGTATCCTTCTAACCACCAACATGTACTCTGTAGTATGCAAGCAAGCAATTCTTTTTTTTTTTAGTTTTTATTTTACAGCTCTTATCACAATCTGTACATATATTGTCATCACCTTTTTCAAAACATTGTCTTTCTACTTAAACCCTTGAGATCAGTTCCTCAATTTGTCCCCTTTCTCCTCCATGTCCCCTTGATAATTTATAAATGACTCTTTATTTTTCATGTTTTATACCGACCGCTATGTCTTTTCCCCCACTTTTCTGCTACCCATCCCCCTAGGAGAGGGGCCACATATTGATTCTTGTGATTAGTTTCCCTTTAATCCCTGTCCCCCAACTCTCTTATCCTAGTGTCACTGCGCCCCTTGTTGGTCCGGAGGGGTTGGTCTGTACTGGATCACTTGTGTTCTGAGCGCTTACCTGTACCAGTAAATGTTCTGATTTAGCCAGATTTGTGAGATAGAGTTAGGGTGATGCCCGTGTGGGGCTTGGGAGCATTAAAGAACTAGAGGAAGACTGTGTGTTTCCTCCATGCTACACTGTTCTTTGACTGGCTTGTCTCTTCCTTGTGGTTCTTCTGAAAGGGGGTGTCAAATTGACTACTGATGGGATGCGGGCCTCCAATCTGCCCAATCTTTGATAGGACTTTTTGTTTGTTTGTTTTGTATTGGGTGTTTGATGCTTGATACCTGGTCCCATCAAGACCTCATGGTCACATTGGTTGGGGTGCTTGCTCCACGTGGGTTTTGTTGTTTCTCAGCTAGGTGGCTGCTTGTTTATCTTCAATTCCTTAAGACCCCAGAAGCTATAGCTTTTGATAGCCAAAACCATCAGCGTTCTTCACTACGTTTACTCATGCGCCCATTTTGTCTTTAGCGATTGTGTGAGGGAAAGTTAACATCACAGAGTGCCATGTTAGTAAAACAAATTGTTCTTGCATTGAAGGAGTACTTGAGTGGAGACCAAATGTCCATCTGTTGCGGTAACATTTTACAAAGAAATATAAGTACATAGATCGATTCCCCTGTCATTATATATACCCGTATTTATATATAGTTATGTGGCTATATTTAGACTCTATGTAGATTCTGTTTGCCTCCCAGTTCTTTCTTCTATTTCTTTTACTTTCCTCCTGACCCACTATTATGTTTGGCCTCAATTCAGGCTTTGGTAATGTCTCTCAGCTACATTCCCCAAGCATCCTATGTCCTCCTCACCATCAATATCACTTATTTTTCCCTTGCGCCTGGGTTTGTTGGCACATCCCTCCTTTCTTCTCATGTCCCCCCAGAAGTGTTGGTCCCACTGTTCTCTCCTCTGGATTGTTTTTCCCACCTATCCTGTTCAAATAGAAATGCACAGACAATAATATTTTCAAAAACAAAGCAGAGTGAAGCATAAAAAGAAGACAAAATAAATCAACAACAAGACAAAAAAATAAAGAAAGCGAAAAAAGTCAAAAACAGCAGCAGCAAGAACTGAAAAGCCCTCACACAGTTCCAGGTCTGCCTATTGACCTTCATGAGTGTTTCCCAGTGGAGTCTGCTGGGGGCGGACTCCAGCCTGGCCCTCAAGCGCACCTGTGGCCTTCCTCGGGGATGTGGGGGGGCTTTGCTCCCCTTGCTGCTCTGCGGTCCAGCCTTAGAGTTCCATCCCAGGTGCCCGGGTCTGCCCGGGCCCATTTCTCACACTGTGTGTCCAGTGCTGCGTGCCTCGTGATGGGGCCCGTGATCCTCTCTGTGCAAGCAAGTAAGCAAGCGAGCAATGCTTGTTGAATGGAGGGGGTTTCTCCCCTGTACCATCCAGTAGCAGATATATTCCTATTATACTTTTTATTGGTGCTTCAAACATCAAATAATGAACAATAATAATTTTTTTAATTGCATCTGCGATAGCACTTTCAGAATCAAAAACCCTAAATTATTACAAAGAACAAATGAGCATTTCATGTCTCTCATATTTTAGAATGAGCACAAATACATTCTCACATGATAGTAATTAATTTGGTTTAAAAATAATGGTAAAATAAAATGAAGAAAGGCTTGTAGTGCCATTTAAGACCAAGATGTTGACTTTATGAGAGAATTCAGCTTCGTTCCTCCCTCCAGTTTCTTCTCTCGTCACTTCCAGGGTTGTTCCTGCAAAGGCACAGTACCCTTCCCTTCACAGGCCTGCAACTCAGGATCTCTTTATCTGTAACTCAGCCTGGATGGATTTAAAATCTTCACCTCATAGGCTTAAAGGCTGTTTTCTGAGATTTATAAAGAGCTTTATACCTAGCTGTTTTTCTCTTCTCTATGTTCTCCATAAAGATCTCTCTCATCTAGAGGTTTTCTTGGCAAGCATTACAAATACTGACTATTCTTGATATTTCAATGTGTTCTTACTTGTGCACCAAAGAAATATTTGCTTTATCAAATAGCGAATGAAACAAATGACACATAGGAAACAAAATACAATTAAATAAAAAAATCTAACTCTCTGAGTAGTTCAGTGGTTGTCAATCTTCCTAATGCCGTGGTCCTTTAATACAGTTCCTCTGGTTGTGGTTATCATAGTCATAAAATTATTGTCATTGCTACTTCATAACTGTAATTTTGCTATTGTTATGAATTATTGTGTAAATATGATATGCAAGATGTGTTTTCATTGTTAAAAAATTGAAAATAAGTAAAGCATAGTGACTAATCACAAAAGCAATATGTAATTATATGTTATGAAATAATTATTTCTAATGAAATAAATTTATTTCTAATGAAATGACAAATAAATGAAATTTTGTCTTGAAGCATAGTGTAGCATGGATAACTCTTAATATAACAACAGTTATAATAAAATTACAGATAAAACTATAATAAAACAGTTCATAAAGCTACATTGCTACATTGTGTTATAGTATATAAAAAGTCAACATCAGTGCGAAGGTTCAGATAGGTTCTTTGTCATCAGATCTTAAATCCTTGGGACAGTCTTTGCAAGAGCACAACAAAGATCATCGTCGACAGCCAGTCTACTTTCAAGAGTCCATCAGCTTGCTTCTAAAGTAGTTGGTATCTTTGCTGGCAAAGCTCAGATGCTTGCTACTAAAATGGCATTTTAGCTTGTTTGGCTTCATAGATTTGGCTGATAAAACTTCACAATAAATAACACATGTGATTTCCCAATTCCTGCTGTTATTATTGAGATAAAATCATGCTGTAAAAAATCCTCATTATATTTTCTTCTCTTACTGTTCTTCTCTACACAATCCATTGTCATGAGATGGTTTCCTAATGAAAATGATATATAGCAATAGCTTTAATAGTACAAAGGATAATACATGGCATTTTTCAGTCAAACATTTCATTAAAGTTTCCTATGGTTTACCATTTTATGTGTTGTTTTCACATACCTGTGACTATCACAAAGGGGCAGTATTCACTTCAACTACAGCTGAATATAAAAAGACCAATTAGCATCCAGATAAAGTTCCCATGGTACAGGTTTTTTGGGTTTGTTTGTTTTTGCAGTAATTGGTGATTTTACATTTACCCGGTAATTATAATCCATGAAGTGTCATTTTATCTCCAGTACTGCTGCTTTCAACACAGCAGCTGCTCTCTACTCAGCAGCTGCTCTCCACACATGTGTGACTGGTCCGCATAAGTACAGTATGGTGCCAACCCTGTTACATACTCCTGTATTTGTATGGAGTCTATGTGATGGGATAGGCATGATGATGTCATCATGTGGAGTACTCGTATGTGGGTGTTTCTGCATGTGGGTGGACCAGCTGGGAGATGGACAGAGGAACAGTGTGTTTTGGTTCCTAAGACCATAGGAAAATATGTGTTTTCCAATGATCTTAAGTGAACCTGTGAAAGGGTTGTTCAACCCCCAAAGGAGTCACAAGTCACAGGTTAAGAACAGCTGGAGTATACTTAATAGGGAATTTTGCTTTATTTTTATTGGACTTTCTATTATCATGAGAGCTTAATGATATTCTATTTTAGTTTTGAATGATATGACGTATTTCTATTTGGATGGTGCTATCTCTTCAGTATGCTGTATGTGCTATCAGGAGAGAGATGTGTTCTTGGAAAAGGACCTCTTTTCCTACTCCCACCACCTAAGGGCAGTGATGTCAAAAAAAAAAAAGAAAAAGAAAAGGACCTCTTTCTTGGTAAAGGGACATCAAAAAGATGACAGAATGCCAGGGGCTATGAATAGGGGCTGAAGCATCACAGTGATTGTGAGGTGGGTGCAGGAGCAGTTGGTGCTCTCTGAGGTCTATGAGGGTGCTGTGAGTTAGAACAGGCTTGGTGACTCCTAAGAGCAGCAACACCTTTTTTGTGTTTTGAATTTCAAAACCATTTTACCAGGACTTAATACAGGTGTCATTCCATCATACAAACACATCAATCAGTATTATACAATTGCTACCACAATCAGCTTCAAAACATTATTTTCCTTCTTGAACACCTTGACACCTTCTCCCTTTTACCTGGACCTCCCCACCATCGCTGTTTCCGCAGAAACCAACGCTTATTCCACTTGCTTTCCCTAAAGGTCCCTCAATCCTGGGTTTCATATGCTGAAAACAGAAAGGCATCAAATAAAAATTCAAGAGAGTGCCACCAATGAGATAACATATAGGAGGTAACAATATGTGTGACAACAGCAAATACAGAAAAGAGCATCTTTTAAAAGTATTTGATTTGAGGAATCTTGACATCTCAAATACCCCAATTTTCCAAATTATAATTTTTAAAATCAGAAATCAGCTTGCATGTGTATGTATTGTAATGCTAGACAAAGTGAGTATAGTGCCGTAGCAGTCAGAATCAGACCACAGGTTAGTTCAATATGCACATCACTAGGTGTCGCATCTGATTTCAACCCGCTATAAATTTACCAGCACATCTTTATTTGAACTGCAGTGAATGTTAAAAGTTTAATTTTGTCCTGATGATGAAAAGAAGAAATTTCCTGATGGAAAATATAATGGCTTGCATTAACATTAAAAATGTACATGGCCGCTGTTGCATACAATCTTTTAATAGAGCGCTGCCCCACTTACAGATATGTTAGACAAAGACAAGAATAACCCCCAGCTGAAAGAACGAAGCAGCAACGGCAACATGTCAGGGATTCCAACTGAACCAGGTCTTGCTGGTGCAACCCTATGCTGAGCATTTCCGTTCCACCCACAGCACACTAAATGGGAGTCCACGTCTTCACAAGATCCTTAGGTGATTCTCTGGTTGACCTAAGAATCATGTTAGAATGTAGATTCTGACTTAGTACAGCTGGGTGGGACTGCAGATACTGAACAGGTGCACAAAGTGGACTGGACAGACTGAGCTGGAGACCCTGGAGTTTTTCTGCAACTAAGATGTAAGGTTTGTAATGTGGTTGAAATGTAGGGCCAATTAAAGCTTTTGTTGTTGGGCTATCGTTTCCCCCAATTAATGACTCCAAGTCAGGTGAAGTTTGGGTTCCCATATCTGAGTTGCTTACATTGGTAGCTCTCCATTCAGAGAGTCCACCTCTGCTGTTTGCCTCCATGGATTCTTTGAGCATGTGCTCAGAAATTGACCAGGAAGAAAGTGCCTGTGGCTTCAAACTAATAGTGTCAAACCTTGCTGCCCAACTCCTAGTTCTTTTTCAGAAAGAGACCATTCTTTGGGTCCTTTCCATGTGCATGTATGCAGCAATCACAGCTCTATGTAAATAGTAATTTAACAACGGCTATACTTTAATTTTACAGAGAATTTTTCTGAAATACCTTCTATTGGCATGCAACCAGAAACAGATGAACAGCTGTCTTGTTCTTAAGTCTATTTGATTTAGTATAATTTGCGGTGATCTTTGAAGATAGGCAAAGTCTAACTGAAATTAATATTGTCAGTAACTGGAATAAGACTAATGAATTTTAATAAGAATGAAACTGAACATAAGAATCAGAATAGCTGCCTTTTACAGAGATATTTTACACATATAAATTACTGTATAAAATCCCTAGATTTAAGGATTTGTGTGATTAAAATTTACTAACAAATGTAGAGACAGTGTTGTATTTGTGAAAGATGTTGAGTTTGATTATTGACTAAGAAGCAATTTCTTTGGGAATCTTGTATTTTATTTGCTTTGTTTACGGCCCATAGCAATGTCTAGCACGTGGTTGAAAAAGTACAAATTAACAGATTTAATGGGTGGGTGGGTGGATAGGAGGGTGAGCAGATAAATGGATACATGTATGACTACTTAATAAAATTTATTATAATCCTAGTTTGGTCACTGACCCAGCATTCTCTTTGCAAAGGGCTCCTACATGGTAACTGCTGATTATTGTATCTGGCAAAGTTTGATGTACTTGCTTGTAAACTAAGGATCAAAAAAATAAGCCCAAGGTCTCCTATGCAGGTGGTTGCATGAGCAATATGTGGTTTGGTTCCTTGACTGCTGCTTCTATGAGCATTAACCATGGATCAAAGCCACAGGAACTCCTTGCCAATGTCCATCTTTTCTCCATTTAGCCTGATGTCATCTGTTGTCCAGTTGTGAGACTCTTGCTTTTCTTTACATTGATTTTTAATCCATGCTTGGATTGCAGTTCTTTGTCTTCATTAGTAAGTGCTTCTGCATAAGTCAGGAAGTAGAACCTGATGATTCTAGACAAGATAATTTACTAATTCACTCAACCAACTTGTGTTAATCCCTGATCAGGGATTTCTTTCCAGTGTAGGGGAAATGACCTGTAATCTCAAAGAGAGGCTTCGTTAAGGTAGACTTTTTTATTAACCCATATGTCTACGAGGGAACTTCAAGAAGTTTTTGAACTTTTAATTCCCCCTTTTCCCCACAAAATATTTGAAGCACCCTCATGTATGCATATATCATTGGAATAAAAAGGAGCATGTAGTAAGGTAGGTGTGTCAACAAAGGACTGAATGAAGACAGAGAGGATGGAATGGACCTAAGTGTGCAGGATTGACGCAAAGTCCTAAACCGCTAATTGACAGTGAAAGAAGCATCAACTGAATGCTTCTGGCTCTGCTCTGAGAGTCCTGGCGCCTTCTGCTGCATTAGCTCACCAGCTTGGTGGGGGCAGGAGGGAGATAAGGCTGCCTGCTCTGCTCCCTTGTACATGTCCACCATTGGAACGCCACATAAGGTTTCTATAAGTGGGAACCGACTCCACAGTTGCAGAAGCTAAGTTTTAATAGCGGCCCATTTTAATGACTAATTTAGAGGGATTCGGTTTAAAGTGACAACTAGCAAATATGACCCAATTAAATTGAAGGGGTCCTGGTGGTGGAGTGGGTTAAGCATCGGACTGCTAAGTAAAGATGAAGCTGTCTGGTTCTGTAAAGATTTTACAGCTTCAGACAGTCTGTGGAGCAGTTTGCTGACAACTTCCTGGTGGACAGTGGGTTCAGTTTGGGTTTTAAGGATGCACAGCGACAGATTGCCCAGCTTTGCGCATGCTCATAGTGTGAAACACGACCAGTGCCTTCACCCTTGGGCTTCGCCCTCCATCCCAGGAGCACATTGGTGAGAAACAGTCCAGCACACACCTTTGTATCCCAAACACTGGACCTGGCATCTTGTACGTGAGCAATAGATGCTTTTTTGAACGGAGTCACACACACCAAGAAGTATATTAAAAATAGAAAATAACGGTGGGAAAAAACCAACACGCTGTGTGATTTCCTCTAAACATAGTTGTAATTTACTATCTGGGACAGTCTCACCAATCAAAGATGTATCTACTGTCCTTGAAAGGATAATTTATTAATACCTTTCTACCAACGTGGGACCATAGCAAAATTGAACTTATGAAAAATGCCTGTCTTTCTTCATCCTTGGAG
Source organism: Nesogale talazaci (assembly GCA_004026705.1). Lineage (NCBI taxonomy): Eukaryota > Metazoa > Chordata > Mammalia > Afrosoricida > Tenrecidae > Nesogale > Nesogale talazaci. The sequence continues at coordinate 193,530 of PVJH01001566.1, read as the reverse complement.
TAATTATACCTTTCAAAAAACTATCTTTTTTCAGGCTTCCAGATGACAGTGTTTTTTAACTCTCCGGTTGCAAACCAGAATCATTTTATCAATAACGTGCAAGATAGAGACATGTGCAAGGTTACTGAAGCAGGGTCATGCATCAACTCGGAGGCGACATGTCTCACTAGATTAAAGAAAAAGACACCACGTAGCGCTTTGCAGATGGAGAGTTGTCCTACAGTAGAAATGCACACAGGAGCAATTCTACAGGGAGGTACAGTAATTATGTGATTGTCCAGGTTAAAAAAGCATCTAGTTAATTTGGAGATTGAATAAATGTTGATAATTATTCTAACATTATGTTTTGGCAAAATACATTCTTGGCCCTGGTTGCTGAATGAATTTTCCTCCCACTACTGTCTTCTAAGGTTGTATGCATTTCTACTCTTCACATACAAAAGCAGACAAATATTACACATAATGAGAATGGATTCTGTTTGCACTTGAAGTCTGCTCCAAATGTTTACTTTATTGCCATAACATCCAAGTTATTCCCTTGGATTTCCTAAAATCAGTGTAGTTTTTTTTTTGGGGGGGGGGGCATCATTGCCCTCAGGTGGTGGGAGTAGGAGGCCCAGCCTTTGCTCCGTGGAGCTGGAATCGAACCTCCTTCCCAGTGGGCCGCAGTCCCGTGGACAACCACTACGCCACTGGGGCTCAGCCCCCCAGTGTAGAATTTTTTAAGTGAATATTGAGAATTGTGAGTGCTGGTAAATTTAAAGGGCAAGGTGACTAACAGGCCTGGCCGAAATAAACTAAGAAGGTGAAGTACCTCTTGAAATGATTTGCAGACCACGAGTATTTCCTCCGACTACTGTCTTCTTAGGCTTTCACTCTCTTGACTCTTGGCTCTCCCATTCTGGCTTTCCCAGCTAAACTCAAAAGGAACTCGCTGCCTGCCAATGCTGATGCCTGGTGAGCCACAGTGGGTGTCCAAGACTATAACTGAGTACCAGAGTAGAAAGCCCTGTCTTTCTTTCACCAAGCTGTGGCTAGTTTCGAACTGCCAGCCATGTGGGTCCCAGCTGAAGCCTCATTATTTTCTTCGTTCTCTTCAGGTGGGAAAGTCGTCGTTCTTTGGGGAAATCTTTGCCAAAGTACTGTCCTATAATGTCATTACTTATTGTGGTAGACCTCAATTGTGATGCCACATCAGAAGGGCTGTGTTCCCTGCTCGAATGCGCACAGTCCAGCAGCATAGGGCACGGTCACCCTGCATCACCAGCACGCACATCCAAATGCTTTCATCTTCCCAAGAAGAAATTCGGAGTCCATGTGCAGTAATGCCCAATTCCTCTGCTCCATCCCACCCCAGGCCATGGTAAGCACCAGTTTATCTTCTGTCTGTATGCACCTGGCTATTTTAGAGATTGTGTGTCAGTGGGGGCATCTGTTTCACGTTTATTACCCAGAGCCTAATATTTGTAAGGGTTCTCCATGTTGTATCATGTGTTAGGACTTCATTCCTCTATGTGGCAGAGTAGTGTTCCATCAGGTCCCTGGGTGGTGAAAATGTTGTGCTCTGCTATGAACTGAAGAGTTGGTGGCTTGGAACCACCACGTGGTGCTGTAGAAGGAAGACCTGGTGACCACCCCTGTACAGACCTCGGTGTCAGTCTGTAGAGCAGGTTCAACTCCACCATATAAACTGTGGGTCAGAAGGGGCTCCATTAGAGGGACTTTGTTTTTTAATTGTTCCTTATGGGTGTTTTATTTTCATTCTTGAAATTTTAATGTTGCTTTGTGCAGACATACCGCATGCAGTTGATTCAAGCACTTGAGTGGTTCCCCCTTGAACTACTCTGAATATCGTCACAGTAAACACTGGTGTCCAATAACCTGTTTGAGTTGCTGCTTTTAATTACTTTGGGTCTACACCCTGAAGTGGACTTGCTAGACTATATGATAATTCTCCATTTCACTTTTTGGAGGAACTGTGTCGTTATTCAAGTCCGGCACTGTCATTAAAGAGTGGCAGACTGCATAGCCAGTTGCCTAGATGGAGTCAGAGCTACGTCTCCTGAGTTGACTGGAAATTTCTGTGTCTAGTGGTGTGACAGTGCTAGTGGTGTGACAGATTTCCCTGACTCTGGGCAGAGACTCAAAGCCTGTGTGTGGTGGGGTGGGGGTGGGTGGAGCCTTTGCATCTGGTCATATGGTCAAGCCTAAGAGAATTCAATTTGATATAAAGTCATTTTACTCAAGTACTGTGTGGCAAAGATTCTGCTGAGGTAGGGAATTGGAGCAGAGCACCTTGAGACCAATGTCACAGAAAATATGCCTGCGAATAATTAATGGGGTGTGTATATATATTGTCAGCTACCCTGTTGGAGCCCAGCTATATCTCAGAACAGATTAGTGGTCCTTTCTCAAGTGCCCAAACATTCCAGTACATACTTTTCTTGGTGATCATTATGCTGAAATAAATCCAAATTAAATTTTATGAACCAGGATTGAAATTATGTGCCTTCCGTATTGAGCCTTCTAATGGCAGTTATTTTTATTGAAGTATTAAAGCAATTGACTGGAGTCATCTTGGTAACACAGCCTTCATATTTCAAATATGGTTCGGAGGCTGTCAGCACATATTACCATGGATTGGAGATATTTGCTTATTAAATGATTTTTACCAGCAAAAACCCATTACAGGAAACATCTTGTTTACAAGGGTATCCTGGGGATAGCAAATAGAAAGCAACATGTTACATTGAATTATAGAAATAAAATAAGCTGATTTAGCTAATAGATTCAAAAGCAACCTCGGATATTATTCTGTAAACCAACAACAACTGTAACTTAATCTAGCTGGCAAACAGATTTTGACTATAGAACGTTGACAATAAGGACAAACACAGGGCTCTTTGTGATGTTAACACCCTCCGGTACAGCTCTTGGCACCAGGGCTCTTCAGAAGCTAGTTCCTCCGCCTCGCTGATACTGACAGCAGGGAGAGCAGCAGAAGTAGTGCTGGTGGACGTCCTAGGGAGGATAGAGGACTAGCTAGGAGTACGGGCCCTGAGTGAGATAGTTCACACCCTGGCTGTTTGCACTTTGGCTGAGCCTTAGTCTCTGTGAGGCTCAATTGTCTGATCAGTAAAGTGGGGGTAAAGTTATTTCTCAATGTGTTTGGGGAAAATGAGATAACATATAAACAAAATACAGCACAATACCTACCACTGGTTTTATAGGATATCCATAAATAGATTCTGACTCGCAGCAACCTCATGTGACAAAGTTGAATGGTCCCATAGGGTTGCCGAGGCTATAATCCTCACAGGCTCACATCTTTATCTCGAGGTAGGTTTAAACCTCTGATCTTTTTGTTAATAACCAAGATCTTAACAATTATACCCCAAGTGTCGTTAATATGCATAAAAAATTCACTGCCGCCAAGGCAATTCCGACTCTTTGTGCCTCTACAGGACAGAGTAGACATGCCTCACAGGATTTTCTGGACTGTAACTCTTTTGGCGACAGATTGCCACATCTTTTGCCCAAGGAACCTGGTTTTAATCTCTGACCCTTTTGATAGTTGCCAACTACTTTAACCACTGTAGTACTTTTGAATAATAAAACATGGCACCCAGAAATTGGTGACTAAGTAGAAGCTGAAATACCCAAACTACCACCAGCCTAGGCACACACGTCTGAGAAGATGCAGAGAGTATGTCTCTGAGTCTAATGCTGCCTCTTTTGTACCTGGGACCTGTCGTAGAAAGGACATAGAACAAGAGCTAAGCTGTGAGGAAGGCAGGCAGCAGAAACATATCAGAATGCTGAAAGAATTGGATGAGCTGTTTTCTATGAAACATGGAATATAGAAAATTTGAAGACCTTTGATAGCTGGTTCCCTTTCTGCCCCCTTGAAAGCTCTCCTGTTGTCATATTTTCCTAATCATGAGACTTCTCACATAACTTTGCATAATGTTCCAGAAAATGATATTGAAGAGCCTCATGAACTAGAATATTCTTGCCACATAATAAATATAATTGGTTGTCTTGACTTCACAGCATTTCCTGTTTGAGTTGGTTTGAAAAGTAAAAATAAAAACAGAGTAGTCCCTAAACCTTGTAAGTCAGTGGAAACAGCAGATGAGTCAGATATGTCTGAGCGCCCTGTGACTACAAAGAGACATCTCTATCCCAGTAAGTATTCCAGACACAGACCAGACGGGAGCACTGGAGTGACACTTCCCAGGGCTTCCCTTTAAGAGGACATCCCCTGGACAATCAAAGTCACAAAGCACCAGTTGTGTGGTTGTATCATTGTGTGTGCACATTGTAAGTGTGCACACTGAGAAGAGAAATGCCCATTATCCTTCTCACTGACTGCCATCCAGCCAATTCTGACCTATGGCTACCCGATAGGGCAGGAGAGAACTGCCCGTCTGTAACTCTTTACAGAGTAGAAAGTTTCTTTCTCCCAGGAGCAGGTGGCAGGTTTGAATTTGTGACCTCTGGTGGCAGCCCAGCAGGTAACCCCTAGGCCACCAGGGGTCCTGCTTATATAAGAGTAAGCAGAGAGACCAAGCCTACCACCAATTGATCAGACTCATAGCAACCTTAGGTAGGGTTTCTTAGGCTGTAAATATTCACTGGAGCAGATAGATTTCTCTTTCTTCAGCAAAGTGAAAGTTAAAGTCCAATAGGAATAAAAATATATCTAGGATGACTTGTATGGCATAATTCAATTATTGGAGGTATTTCCTTTTCACTCTTCCCATTTTCTGTTCTTTCTCTTTTTATGGACCTTCTCCTCCATTCAGAGGAAGGCAATCACCACCCAGCATGCTTAAGAACCAATCCACCGAGGCCTGTTTTGAATGCAGGAGTCAGAGAGACCCCAGCTCACACTCAGTTAGTCGTATGAATCCTCATCTTGAAGGGCCACTTTGGGCACTTGAGAACAACCCCAGAGGCAGTAGAGAATGAGCTTCAGATGCGCTCTGAACACCTGAGCATTCAGCAGAATAACAATGTCAATCAAGTGTAGTTCCTTCCCAGCCTCCTCTCTTCTGCCCAGGGATCGATTTGGGTTGTCCAAAGTCTTGACTAGTCAAGGAAAAACAGAAAGGAGGTTGGATTTGGAGACCCACAGACATAGTTTAAACCCATTTCAATGCATCATCACTTGTATAACCTTGGACAAACACTTAAACTTGCTGTTTCTCACAATTCACAGCTACATAGGAAATCATTCATTCATTCATCAAACAAATAGCCTTACGACATGCCAGATGTTGTGCTAGACCTGGATTTTTAAAGGATTACTCTAAAGAAGTATCTATCCTAAACAATAGCAGCAACAAAACTAGATCCCTTGGACATTGATACTAATTCTGATTGAACAAATTCTGGAAACACCTATATTTTAGAGTAGAACTGATCTATAGAGCTTAATGGCCTTAGTCTTTAAAGAAACAGATTACGACGGCTTTCTTTCATAATACCACTGGGCAGGTCTGAATAACCAATCATTAGATTAACAGGAAATACACCATCCAGAAATTTACATCTATAATAAATTAGGGAAATGTGGCAAAATATAATGGGAAGAGATGAATTGCTGAGATGAATTTAGAAGCAATAAAATACATGAAGCATCAACACATGACTTACTCCATGGTTGGCACTTATGCTATAGTATTATATCCTCAGATGTGTTTATTATTATTATTCATCAAGATTATCCTATTCTTCTTATGGACATTAAAACTCCCATCCCTTCAGTGACACCTCTCATTAAGGTGTCAATCTGATTATCTAATTAAAAAATAGGAACTCACCCAAATGGGAATTTATACTGCTTCAGAAGGTCTATTTTAAAACTGGAGTTCTTCATCTCTATTAAAAGTTAGATCAAGGCAACCAATAATTATTATACATCTAGTGTATTGTAAAGATTGTGGCAGACTCAAGCCTCACCCTCAGGAGTTCTCAAATGTAGTTGTGAAAAGAATCCTGCATATCAATGAATTAACAATGGTAGAGCTAATTTTTAAAGAATTGACATTAGAATAAATCTTACAAAGCCTACTCCATCATCTCAAATGAACTGTGTGGCATTGCAACCATAAGTGGGATAAGAGTTCAGAGAAAGAAGTCATTTTCTTGTTGACCATGTTATGGATATGACTGACTGCTCAAATGACCCACACTTCCCACAAATGGCTTCCACCTTCCCTGTATTTGTGCCCCAGCACAGCTCATCATGGAAGCCTAATTCCATTCATTTCTTTTCTCTTTGCCTTTGTAAATGGTTCAATATCATTTGCTTGGTAAAACAAAGATCATCAGTCACACCAACGGAAGCAGATATCTAAAAGAGGAAAGTAAATTTCAGATTCAAAAAGGAAATGAGGGTGGAGGAACTCTGGCATATGAAATACCATGTATGAGGAGCAACAACACTGTGTATGTCCCTGAGATCACTGAGAGTTTATCACTTTCCCAACACCAGAGGCTGTAAACACAGCCATGGGCACCAGCCTGTGTGATTCCAAGGTGTCGACTTTGATTCGTATCCACCTAGAGGATACTGTAGTGGTTACAAATCAAAGCCAACCCTCAGCCATGGAATTGAGGCTGGTTCACAGGGACCTATAAGACAAGACAGAACTACCTGTAAGTTTCCAACACTGTAACTCTTTTCTGTTTTGGAGTTTTTTTGGGGGAGGGGGCATCACTGCCCTCTGGTGGTGGGAATAGAAGGCCCAGCCTTTGCTCCTGTAGATCCGCTGCTGGAATTGAACCTCCATCCCAGTGGGCCACAGTCCCACGCACAACCACTACGCCACCGGGGCTCAGCCCCAACTGTAGCTCTTTACATTAATAGAAAGCCTTGTTTTTCTCCCCCTGAGCAATTGGGAGTTTTGAACTGCTGACCTTGTGATCCACAGCCCAACTCTTGGGGTCCAGTTCCTAATTTTGAAACTTAGTCTTGCCCTTTCTAGAAGTGTGACCTCAGGCAAGGCTATTTCATCTCTAAATTACCTTCTATTAAGCAAAACCTTAAATATTACTATTACTATTATAATCTCACTGTTGAGTAAGGGATAGGAGCTTAAAGCAATGTGAAATGAGCTACATTGCTCTGGCAACTTGGGGAAGAGAGTATATAACTAGGCACTAAATCAGAGAAGGCTTCCTGGAGGGGGCTGCAGCTCAGCTAGGCTTTAAAGATGGAGTGAGACTAGAAGATAGTAAGACAGAGAAATAGAGCCCATGGGAGCCTACTCAACATTTGCTAGATGGAAATATGTGCTATCATATTTACAAAGAGCTATCTGTCCATCTGTCTATTTAGTTTGTCATCTATTTGCAATAAGTTGACCTGATCTGCAGGTGGGGAAAAGGTCAAGCAAAGGTCAGGGTTCCTGCTCTCCATAGTAATGGAAGGGCAAGGGAAGCTCCTGGTGCAAAGAAAACTGAGAAGAAATAAGGATTAAAAAAACACGTTGAAGCCTGAATGTGGAGGGTGTCGATACTTGCAAAAAAATCCACAGGGGATATTTTCATAAAAGCAGTTTTGCTCAGACCTCTTTTTTTATGACAGTGGTTTAAGAGAACAGCTTGTGACTATGACATCCTCCTGCTCAGGAAAAATGCTTCAGAAACTGTCGTGATGTTGAAAACAGCTTATGAGAACGATGTGATGGGAAAAATCAAGTGTATAAGTGGTTCTCTTATTTCAAAAAGGTGAAATGTCTATTGATGACAAACCCTTGTTCTGGATGCCTGTCAACTTCCCTGAAAGAATGAAGATTTGGAGTTTGTTCCACCAGATCAGACTGCTACCAAGTTTTCTTTTTAGACATTCTGAAAAGATAACGAAACAGTATGCAACAAGAAAGACCTGACTTGTAACAGATTGGGGCACTGGTTTTGCCACCATGGCAGTTTACCTGCTCGCACAGCCATCTCAGTGCACCCATTGGGGGGGGGGGGTGACAAAAAACATGGTCCTCTTGCCCACCCATCTTTCTCACCTGACCTCGCTCCATGCGACTTCTTTTTGTTTCCACAAAGGAAAAAGGACATGGAAGGACAGTCATTAGAGGACACAGAAAAAGGGAAGAAAAAATACAAGGGAGGTGCTTTCCAAACAGAGAAGTTTGAAAAAAATGTTTCCAGGAATGGAGTTTTAGATTTGACAAATGTGTTAAGTGTAATGAAGAGTACTTCAAAGGTAGTAAGGTTGTTTCGTAAAGAGATAAATAAATAGCTTTGGGGAGGTAAATTCACGTTTGGGGAGAGTAACCCCTCACACTAAATCTCTGACCAGTGCAGTGGAGTCTCCAGGTAGTGATTTGAGGCCATCCCGAGATAGCTCAAAGGAAAGCTCCTGTGATTGACTTGCCCCAAAATCAGGCGTTGAAAAATCTAGGGAGTACATGTATACTCTAATATAGATGGGTGAACTCAATAGAAACTGTTTTTTCACAAGTGCAACGACAGTCAAAATAGTAATGGGAAAGAGGTCACAGAAATGGGAGAAGGACTGACTGTGCCAGGTCAAGGAAGGGGGAGCCCACGGCTCACAGCCAGCAGACTGGGAAGAGAAGGGTCACCACATGATGAGACAGTAAACTTTGAAGTCCACCACCACAACCTCACCTGGCGCTTTACAACTGCGCTGTTCTGCCAGAGTCCTAGGGACAGTCTGCCCTGTATATTAGGGTTTCAGTAAAAATTTGCCTCACGCTGTTTGGAAAGCAAGTTGAAAAGCCTCCTTCGACTCTGCACTGCATAATAACAAAATTAACAAAACTTTTTTTGTGTGTGCAACAAATGAGATATTAGCTATGAATCAATGTTCAAAAAAACAATGAATTATTTCAGATGCTACTAGGAGGGATATTTCTGGAGTATTGATTAGGCACAATTATAGTTTGAGTTGAATAATTACCCTTCCTTGTACATATTTTGGTGATTTAAAAAAAAAACAGACTAATTCACAAAGTAAAAGATGATTGCTCACATGCCATTAACTCCTTTAAAGAGAATACAATTCATAAGTGAAATACCTAATTTAAAAGCAATTTAGGAAAACATTCTCAAGGATAAATGTCCACAGTTTTGCCTAACTTTCCTTTTCTGAACAGAACAGAGCAAAAGAAAGAGCCATCAAGGGAAAGAGGGACAGGAAGTCATACCATGGGAGGAGAAGGTGGGTGGAAGAATTCAGAATGCTGGAAAACAAGAGAAGGTGAAGATAGACTGGCACAACTTGACTACAGAAGTTTAAATATGTTTGCATATATACATTCTTCTGAAATCCCTCTCCTATACTCCTCTCTCCCTCCATCCCCTTCTCTTTGCTTCTTCGCTATCTCTCTGTCCACTCCCATCACCAGTTTCCCATCGCTTCACCTCTTAATGAATAGATGCACTTTAGAAGGTCCCCTGCTTTCCTTCTTGCTCCACACACCCCCATGTCCTCTGCTCTATCAGAACATTAACCTTCCCCAAAAGTCCATCTTCCTAAAGTCAGTCTGCCTTTACAGCCTGCCTATCAGGCTAGTTGAATCTGGGCCAGCCTGCAGAGGCCATCATAAGCCTGGCTCTTTGTGCTGTAGTCCTTGGGTGGCAATCCCACACTTGCTGAAGCCAGGCAGGAAGGTATTCCTACCCCAATGAGGTCACTTACTAGCAGTGGTCTTCTTGGCCAACTGAAGTGCTTAGCACCTCAGCGAACTCTTACATGAATGAGAATAATTACACATCTTAATGTATGAATACTAGGATCTCTTTCTTCTCCTCAGTCTCATCCACCAATAGCATTTCACCCTCTCTGTGACTACTGCTGAAGTGATTCCCACTCATAGGGACACTCTAGGACAGAATACAACACCCCCTGTGGATGTGAGACTGTAAATCTGCACAGAAGGAGAGAGCATCAACTTTCTCCTGTAGATGATCTGATGAATGGGGTTAGCAGCCCATCTTGTCAGCCACTATGTCCCAAACCCACTACACCCACTTTGCCTTGTTCTGTATTTTTCACACATCCAGCAACCATGCCTCACTTGCTCCAACCTGTAGGCTTGGACCAGTGCTTTGTCCCCACTTAGAAAATATACCTCATTTATGCCAGAGTGAAAAGGAATAATTTTTTTAAAGAACCTAATGTAGATCATAAGAAACTGCAGATGACATTGAAAAGAGGAAGCATTTTCAGAAAATTTCACTGTGCTCATGCAAAAGCTGTACACAGACCAAGAACTAGTCATTCAAATAGAAGAAGGAAATACTGAGTGGTTTAGAATCAGGAAAGATAAGTGACAGGTTTTAACCCTCCACCACACTTATTCAATCCATATGCTAAGCAGATAAATATAACAAGCTGGACTATATGAAGAGGAATGTGGTGTGAGAATTAGAAGAAGGCTTATTAAGCTTTAATTGACAGATGGCACACAGTACCTTGCTGAAAGTTAGGAAGACTTGAAGCACTTGCTGATTAAAATCAAGGACTGCAATGTTCGGTATGGATCACAACTTAGAGTAAGGAAAAGCACAATTCTCACAACTGCATCAATAGATGACATCATGGGAAACAAAGAGAATATGGAAGTGCTCACAGATATACTCTTGCTTGGATCTGGACTCAATGTTCATGGATGCAACAGTCAAGAACTCGAAGAATGGATTTTCCTGAGTAAATATGTGGCAAAAAAAAAAAAACACTTTAAAATGTAGAAGATCAAGGATGTCAGCCTGAAGACTAAGGTTACACCTAGCCCAGCAGTTGGACCTTGAATAAGGAAGACCACAGCAGAATGTATGCTACTGAAGAACATTGGAAATAAATAGACTGTCAGAAAAATGAAAAAAGGGTAAGGAGGGCAAAAATATTCACCACCCCTTCAAAAGGTTATGGGAGAATGACTCAGCCAGTACATACTCACATGCCTGCTATATGATGAGTGCTCAGGTTCTCAAAAACTAGCAAAAAGGTGACTACAGATATCATGGGAGAGTGATGATTTGGATGTTCGAAGGACTTGCTAGGGAAGACATTTCAGACAACCTATGAGCATCTTTTTTTTGTCCAAATGAAAGTACAGTGACGGTAACAATAGGATCAAGCACATAGCTGGAACCAACTCCGTGACACCCAATAACAACAGCAGATGGCGTTCAGCATATAATCAGCATAGGAGCAAAAGTTGCCCCTCCTTTTTTTTTTCATTTTTATCATTGGAAGTTGTCTTTTGAATGACTTCTTTCCACAAATCACCATAACAAGAGACATCTTTCTAGGTAATAATTAGTTGGGATCCTTTGCCTTTCAGACTGCAGTCCTAGCAGAGACAGGCCTTATGATAAGCCCTATTTCTTTCAATGCCAGAAAGTATTGATCTCTTTAGCTGAGTCACTTGTTCCCATGGGCCATGTCCTGAAACATATGCTCTTAAGTTTGCGACAGCTCCTGATGATCCATTCAGATGTTTGTTATCAGGAAATGAAATTTTATTAAGTGTTAAAAGTCCCACCTCTACATAACTTTAAAAAACACTGCTGGCACAGTGGATAAGCATTGAGTTGCTAACCCCAAGGCCCAACGTTTGAACCCACAAATTACTCTGTGTGATAAAAGTGTCACAGAAACACTTCACAAGACAGCCTTGGCAACTCACAAAGTGCCAGAGTAACCAGCCTCTAACATATCATTGTACTGTGATTGTGTACAGTGTGTACACAGTGTGTACAGTGTGTACAGTGTGTGTACAGTGATTGTACTGTGATAATAATTAAAGATTATAGTAATAATAAAAGATTAAAGATTATAGTCATAGAAAATATGAAAGATAAAAATTATGGAGTCAGAAACATTTCATGGAAGCATGCTCACCTCAGTCCTCCTTGGTGGTCCACATGGAGAGAAAGAATGAAGGAAGAGGAGAGGACATGGGAAAAGGGAACAAGGAGAAGAGGAAAGAAGTTGGGGGAGGAAGAGTGAGGGGGGGCGAGCATGAGAGAGCTCCTTTATTCTGATCAAGCCTGATATATCTTTTGGGGACATGCAAGGCCCCTAATTACAGGTAAGGATATACATTACAGGAAAGGACTGTGCAATAGGCTAGACAGTAATGAGGAATGGTCTAGGGGCACACATGTTATCGGAAAGGGAAATTATTGGGGTCCCCATGTGACAGGATGAGCAGACCTAAGATTCATGATGACAGCGATCTGACCTTAATTGCCCTTGGGATGTAGAATTGATTTAGCTGTCAGGGGAAGTAACCAATTGTCCTAAGAGGAGGGAGTCAGCCCTATCTTTTGTGGGAGAGACGAAGGTCTCTTGATGGCTGGCACCTTTAGGGAAAACATCTCTAAGCTTCTGAGCTGGCAAATAGTTTCTAATATTTGTTTAATATTTTGGAGGAGATATAATTGTGGAAAAGCCCTATCTTCATCCGACAAGAAAGGAACAGTTCCATTGTGCACTATATGACCATTAAGAGTCAGCACTAAGTTGACCCAAGTATGTTTCCTATATCTATGAAAAGATTATGGATGGCACAAAAGAGTGATTATTATTGTATAGTATTATTGTGAAATTGACTAGAGAAACACATCCAGAGACACTCATGTCTGTGTAAGAATGAGCTTTATATCAAGAAGTAATTATATATCGCAAAAATGTCCCCACCTAGTCCAACTCAAACATAAGTCTGATACTATTCCATAAGTCCCTCTTCAAATTCATACAGTCACATGCAATGATGCAGAACTCAGCAATATCTCTGACAGATGAATGCAAAGTCTTAGGGCTCCATTGATGGCGCATGCATTTCTAGGGCTCTGCAGGTGTCAGAGTGGCTCGTCGGCATGAAGGTGAAATTAGAAACAGAGAGAGAGAGAAGCTTTATGAGAGCTATTATTAGTTTTCCATGACATCTCCAAAGGAGGTCATCAAGGTGCAATCTGATTGACAACCTATCTTCTTAAAGGTGCCATGTCGACACAAAGATGCTATCACAATTTGAATCAAAAGGTTTTAGTTTGAACTCTTTAAGAGGTGCTTTAGAAGACAACCTTGATCGTACCCTCCTGAGAAGTCACAGAATGAAAATTCCATAAAGAAGTCTTTCTGCAAATATGGGGCCACAATGAGTCAGAGTTAATTCACTGGCAACCAACATCAATGTCCAATTCTATCTTCATAAGTGCCTTCTGCCCGAGCATGATTCAGAGAAGGAGGTGAAGAAGAAAACAGAATAAATCCTGCAGCACCCACACTTTCATTGTGTGGTAATACCTTTTTACTTGTTCCAAATGCCCAACTCTTCCAAGATGCCATTCTGCTCCATTTCCCCCACTTTTTCCTTGAACATTCCCATATGTTCCAGGTTCAGCGTATGTCTGCACCATCTCACAAAAACCAAGACACTTAAAGAAAAACAGCTCACATGGTTGCAGGTACTTTTAAGTCCCAGATTTGTGAGATGAGCCAAATATAATGTTCAGACCCAGAACCCAAAAATGTCTAAAAGGAAGCTTGGTCAGGAAACATAAGAAAGGCTTTGATGAAGGTCTGGTAGCAGCCCATATCCCCAGGGAAACGCTTTCCAGTAGAGGCTAAAGATGCCCCCAAAGGATGAGATTTGGTTCACGTACTCACCTCAGATCAGATCTTCATCCTGCCCGCCCCACTTCGGTCCATTCCTATAGTAGACTAAGCCCTTCAAAATGCCACCAACCTGGGTGCAAGAATTATAATGTACACGTAAGGAATTCGCTAAAAGGATCCTATAATTTGACTACTCTGCACATCGCCATCAGTCAGTTTGGCCCATGTGACTGGATGTGTGACATGTGAGAGAACAGAACTGAGTTCCCTGGGTGTGTTTGGTGGTAACTTGCAGGTCTTCCTTCCAGGGAACCTTTGTCGGGGGGGACTGCACCCCCAAACTGTAGGTTAGCAGCAGATGCAATCCACACAAAGACATTATGTCTCACTTTCTAGCCTGAAAGAGGGAGCATTTTCAAAGGTTCTTTTGACTTCAAGCTTCTTTCTGACCTTTATGTTTTCAATCAAAACAGATTGAAATATGTAATTAATGTTAATAAGCACAAGTATTTTTTCTAATTGTATTGCAACAACACATACATACAACAATAAGTGTCATCTCAATTAATTTGAAACATACCATTCAGTAGTGTTAACTTTACTCATAATCATCACCACTATCTTTTTTCCAAAACCTTCTCATCGCTCCAAAACAGAAATTGTTTACCCAATAAACACTAAGTCCCCATTCCCCCCACCCTACCCCCAGACAGCTCTAATCTACTTTCTGTCTCTTTGCCTACTCTAGATCTTTCAAAGTGGTGCCCTGGTGGTGTCGGGTGCAGAGATCTAAATGGCCAATGGCTTGAAACTACCAGCCACTCCACTAAAGAAATACAAGGTCTAGGAAACCCAGGTGGTGCTGTAGATAAAGATTTGGGCTGTTAACCCAAAGACAGACAGGGATTGTGTTTGCCCATGAGTGACCGTCTCAGACCCAAACCGGCAGTTTTACCCTGCCCCACAGGTCGCTGTGAGTCAGTATTTGCTCAATGGCAGTGAGCTGGGGTGTCTTTTATATCAATGGGACTATTTGTCCTTTCACATCTGGCGTATTCCACTCAGCATCGCATTTTCAAAATTCATCTATTGATCTCATGTCCCAGAACTTCATTTCTCTTTCTGGATAAATAATATTCCGTTGTGCTGATACAGCACATTGCTGTCTCTACTGGTTTGCTGATGGATTCTTGGGCAGTTCCCACTATAGTACTCTTGTAAATAATAAGCCAAACAATATTGCTTTACTGATAAATTTGTTCCATATTTAATAAATGTGGTTTTGAGTTAAGAATATTGTTGCTATTTATGTTTTATTAATAGTGTGTACATAGTCTTCATAATGTTTGGTAGTATCGGTAACCATCATTAGCTTTCCTGGGCACCTGGCTTTCCTGGGCACTTTCCTGGGTACCTCAGAGACACATCCGGCTCAGCCGTCTAGAGATGTCCTGGGCTGGAAACCTAAAGCAGACAGGAAGACACTTTCCAAGAGGGTGGCTCATCAAGACCAGGGCACTACCTGAGGGGCCGTGCACAGCCTTCTTAGCTTCAGGTCATAGAAAACTAAATTCAAGCTAGCTTTAACAATGAAGTGATGTATTTCCTCTCAAAACTGAAAGGTCAAAAAAGAAAGAAACCTTCAGATGAAGCTTATTTCAATGTCATCTAAAACCCGTGTCAATCTATCACTGTTCTGCTTCCTTCCAGATCTGACCAGCATTGTGGTTGGCAAGCTGGCTGACCCTGGTGATGGAGCTAAAGGTGTCTTTCCAGCAAGAAAGTCTTGACAGTTGCTTCCTCAGAATCACTTTGCTATTTTTTGAAGACCCCTCAGCAAAGGTTGCCTGCCATCCTTTGGCTGCAGTCTCCCTGCTCCAAGTTCTGTGGTGTGTGGTGTGATACTGGCTTACATCAGTTAAGTCCCACGCACCCCAGGAGCCTGCAGGTGAAATCTCCTCGTGCTAGTTCAGGTAGACTAGAGAAACAAATCCATAGACACTCGTGTATCTGTAAGGTAGAGCTTTTTGGTCAAGTACAGTTGAATATTGAGAAAACATCCCAGCCCAGTCCAGATCGAGTCCACATATCCAACATTAGCCCATATGTCTGATACCAATCTCTAAATTCCTCTTCAGACTCATGAAACACATACAATGATGCCAAAAGCAGGAAGATCACAGGTGAGTGAGTGGGAAGTCTGGTGCATGCAGAGGTCATGTAAGCATCTCAGCACTGGCAGGGGTCTCCAAGTGGCTGTTCCAGCTCAGGACACTAGTGTAGCTCCTTGTGTCTTGTCAGTTGAGTCTTTCTCCGGTAGTCAGCAGAAAGAGAGTGCTTGTTTCCTTCCTCCAAGGAAGAAACATAGAAGTTCCCGAATCCTCAGGAGAAGAGCATATCCATACTGAGGCCTCATTGACTCTATCCTGATTGACAGGCTAGACTCCACCCCTACACTCTTAATCCTCAAATTGCCAACAGATCATGTAATAACCACAGACCACCTCTTGTCAATTTTATATGTTCTTATAACTCTTTAGTGATATGTAATTTTCAAACAATTAAAGGATAATATCTGTACATAATATGATAAAAGTAAACTGCAGGCAATTAAAAATGCACCACCCTCATTTAAACGTAGCGTTGTATAAGTCAACAACACAATAATATTCTATAACTAACAATTGCAGTTAAGTAACCCCTACACCTTAGTACTATAACCCTATGAATATATTCCCCAACCTATGGAAATTTGTAAACCAACTACTTCATGCCTTTGTCCCTCAAATTTTGGGTGTCCAATTTCTATACTGCTCACTTACAATAATACAGTGTTCTGAGGAGACAATTATATTCTTTGATGTGAAAAATCTTCATTCTAATTGGAACCTTGTGAAGTCTACATCCACACGCAAAGTCAAATCAGGACAGGTGATCCATGAAATCAGCAGTCATATGTACCAGTTCACAGCCTATCTTCTTTTCATCTGGTCAGGTTCTAGTCAACTCAATGTGGGCTACCACACTTAGCCTCACCCATTGGTTGACTTACCTTTAGACCATGGCCCCATCACAAATTCTCAACAAGCTCAGTCCCCTTGTGCTAGGTCATGACCTTCAGACCAGGCAATCTGTTCTAGTCTTCTTTAATTTCTATAAACCAGGTCTACAAGTATCAGTGACCAGACTCATTTTGTCCCTTTATAGCTGCATTTCACCCACTTCCATTCAACAAGTGGATCCGGATGGTCACCCAGCAAGCATTCAGCCTGCCCATAGGCTTCCTTCAATGTTCAGTCCTAGAGAACAGTTTTCTTCATGTTTCCAGATTTTTACAAGAGTCTGACATAAGCCACAAGTTCAAGATTAGAAAAATACAAAGGGTTCCTTTTTTCCCTTCAATTAGTCAATCTTGCCACCTAGACAAATTCCTTGGAATGCAAGTGTCCCAAGTACTCCAAAACACTGGGTGGGACTAATCTTTTCAGAGCCTTCTTTGCAGACATGTCTTAAGCCACTTAATATTCAAATTTTAATGACTTAAGACAAGTGGATTTATAAGCTCTCTGTTTTCATACTTCCCAACAAACATTTCTATCAATCTTTACATCAATAACAAGCAGAAGAAATCAATATAAACAAAGTATAAGTAGAATAAGATAGAATAAGATACTAAAAGTAGAATAAGATACTAAACTCAATTCCTAAAACCATCAAGTTCAATCCCTGTTAAGTTTATCTAAATCCTTATTGAAACTATTCTATTGATACAAAATATAGGATTAGATCTCTAAGAGCATCAAGCCAGATCCAGGGTTTCTATCAGCCCTTTTGACCTTCTGTCAGCCATTTTCCCTAGGCAGCATGGTTTCTGCGAAATTCAAGAGGCAATTTCTAACCCTGGGCTCAAAGTATACATTAACAACATTCATTTTTCTCATTTCACACAGGAATAAACAAAGACAACAACCAAATAAAATAATCAAAACTTTAACTTCCAGTGGTCATTCGAGAAAACAACACCATAAACTGCATGGGTATATCTGACCTCTGGCGAGCCAAAGAAGAAACACTACTATGGGGAAGAGGTTAAAGAAACATCTACTCTCCATCTTTATGATTTGTTTCTCTAAGCTGCGACGACAGGGAATGCAGAGTATTTTTCAAGAAGTAGAGTCTATAAAGGTGCACGAGATAAAGGTTAAAGCACTTAACTGCTCACTCAAAGTGGTGGGTTTGAGTCCAGAACAGCTGTGGAGAAAAACCTGGGATTTACTCTGAAAACTTTGTCCTTGAAAACCTTGTGGTTTTCAAGAGCAAACACCCGGGGCTAGCAACTCAACAGCAACTGGTTTGGATGCAAGAGAAAAGAGGGAGTGGAGAGAAATAATCACCTTGTCTCTGTTACTTACCTTATATACTCAAGTATAAGCCCACCCAAATATCAGCCAAAGCACCTAATTTAACCACAGAAACTGCATTAAAATGTGCTGAAAAACTCGGCTTATACACGAGTATATACAGTATTTACTTATCACCTACTTGGATATGAAGAGATGAATTAATTTAGAAGTTAGAGTAGATTTTTCTTCTTACCTCTATTCTGTTTTCCTTTTCTTTTTAACTACATTTTCAGCTATACAACTGTTCATTGAGTATGTGCCATAGACTCAAATTTTCTTAGGAATTAATTCATTTCTAGTTTATAATGAGTTCAGTTCAATACTACAACCACCTTAAATAGTCTTCTCTAGTGGTTAGTTAACTCACCACAAGGCTTATTTTGGGGGGCAAGAGCGCTTCATAATTTCTTGTTTTCTTAAATTAACAACTAATGCTGATCTTAATACTACAACAGAACAACTGTCACGTGCTCGGCTGCTAAAGAACATACCATCTGTTCAAGGCCACTCCGTGACTCCTGCAGGGAAACCTCTTGATGATATACTCCCATACAGATTACAGGCTGGAAATCCCTATGGGGCACCCTGTGGGGTGGATGTGCATCAGAATCAATCCAATGGCCTCTAACAATGATAAATATTTCCTTTGCTTTGAATGCTCAAATAGTCTCCTCGTAATATTCTCTATGACTTTAGTAAGAGCACTCTGTTCCTGGCATTGTGCCAGTATCTATGAGCTGGATCAATTATATTGTTAACCTTAAAAAAATCCTTCTTATCCTACTTAATAATTATCTGCATGTGACCAGATTTGCTTCTACTCTATTCCCTACTTCCTTCTGCTTAACCTCTCCCTTACAGGATTATTTTCAATCAAAGTTTAGAGATTAAAACATTTTATCATGAAATAATTATTCATCTGAAGGAAATACATTTTTAAAGAACCTAGCCCAAAGAACATCATCATATATTGAAAAACAACTTTTAACAAACCCTTAGATAAAATCTAATCCACAGTGTTCCAAATGGATGAGATTCTTTTTTCAGCCAGAATGAACTTGATCTTTTTTAAAAAGTAGCCGGCCTTATTCCATCCTCTTGATTTGATGATCTTTAAAGAGAGATGAGCACCATGTGCACAGGAGATTTGAAAAGCTACAATTTAAAGACACACTTGATTGTGTGGGTTGAATGCAAACTGCCCTCCCAAATCAGACAAAGCTGGGTGGCCTGTTATTAGAAAACTTTAGGACCCAAGTCTCCTTTGAATGAAGCATTGAGGAGAACTGCAGAGTCTGTGTTGTGCGAAACACTGGGAAGAGGATTGAAGCCCCAGGGACACAGTGCAGATGGCTGAAAGAGAAGGAGAGTGAGTTTGGAGACTGCTGAGTGGACAGAGGGATCTGATTTGTGGGGTCAAGTAGGAAGCAATCAGAATCCTTAAATTAGCCAAAAACTGATTAATCTTTTTCTGTGATAAGATACACAGAATGCAAAGAAGCGGAAAGTAAAAGAAAATTCATTTGAGATGTTAGGTGACCGACTCACTGGTTAGAGACCCAGCTTCACTGCAGACCAGCATACTGGCCTTGAACAAATAGCTTAGTAACCTTGAAAGCTCATTTTTCTTATCTGTAAACGTGTGCTATGAATTCCTGCTCTCATATCACATAGAGACTTTTCAAAGATCAATTGTCAGACTATCAGGAGTCCTTTGTAATTTGCAAGGCACAGTGCCAGCAATAAAGCTGCCTCATATCATTGCAGCCCTTGATCCTCTGTCATCACTCGTTTTAGCTCCTCCTAGACAAAGAAGCATGTATTCTTGTGCCCAGTTACAGGAGAAAAAACCCAGGACTCAAGAGTTGTGATTTTCCACAGGCACACCCAAGTTGTGATTGGAAAATGTTACTGTTCCTGTGTGATTAAACAACAGCAAACCAACAAAAGACATGATGGGATTGCAAGATATTGACACATCTTGGGATGGTCTTTGAAACTATCAATGGTGGGCAAGAGTAGCAAACCATAAAGTTCCTTCAGGAAAGTCTATCCATATAACTTTCCTGATATCAGGGATTTCTACGGCTGTGGGTGCAAATTGGACCCCACAGATCCCATCCTGAGCTTTGCTTGAGAAAATAATTAGGGTGCTCTCTACAGTGACTGAGAATGTAACAGGGACAGACAACTTTCAAGGGATTGTTAGATAACTATAGTTACATTTGCTCACTCTGTTGCCTAAGAATAGGTACAAATTCCTCAAGGCGAGATGTGTTGATAAATATCATGAAAACTGAATTTAAAAATTCACTAATTAGGCATGGCTGGGCACCTCCTAAAGTGTCAGCATTGTTACTGTACATGGTGGCATTTCATCATGTCTAGTCTAATTTAAGTAGGATTTCAAATTTAAAGAAACTCACACCATTGTCATCCTATTCCTGCAACCTATGCCCACGCATCTCAGCTGGCCTTGCCAATGTATGTGACGGTCCTCCAGAGCTAATGCTCTGCAACTTCACTTCACAGAAGTAAAATCTCACTGTTTGCCTTTAAACGATAGTCCCTTTGACCAAAATTATATATGAAAAGAGAATAATGCGACCCTGCAGCCAGGAGATAATAGCTACTTGTAAAATAAAAATTACCTTTCGTTCTTATTTTTCTTCCAATGGGTAAAATTGACCTCCCAATACTAAATTTACAAATACATATTTATGTCTATGAATATAATTATTCATACTAAGAACTTTCAGGAAGAAAACATTTCCTATGCTTGAAGAGGTAAGGCATGTGAGATTTCTTGACTAATTGATTCTTGGCTACCTTGTACCTACCCTGTGACCTGCGCAAGCAGAAATGATGTGAAGGTAGCCCCTTTCTGTCTACAAGGGCCTGCCTGCCTGGTGGCGCTGGGTCATAGAGGAGCCTTTAGTTCTAGTTTTCCACCCTCATGCCGAACTTTGTGATTTCACACTTTATAATGCACGAGCATTACTTTAAAATGCATTAAACTTCTAAAGATAGCAAATAGCCTTTTGGGTAATGCATTTTAAATAGACTCTACATTCAGAAATTTTTTAAAAAACCGTTCATTTGGTAGGACATTGTAATAGCCTTTATGACATATGAAAACCCGTTGATACACTCCTTTCTTTTGGGGAGGCTTTACCTTCTTCAGAACATGAGGTCTGAACCCTAGTTGCAAACCTGTTTGTGTTGCAGTGTGTGCCTGCCTTCCGCTCTTCGTAACTGGCCTGTTTCTCACCCATTTTCATGTTTAGAAGTGGTATCAATGTCAGTGGAGCTGATTGGATATTGTTTAATATGGAGAGGTCTTATAAATAGCCTGCCTAGCTAAAATTTAACAGAGAGAGCTACCCAGTGCCCTCCCCCTACCCCCACAGGTACATCATAGTTCTCTCTCTCTTTTAATCTGCTTTATGAGAAAATATGATAGTACACTCTGTCATATATCATCACTAATGTTAATGCAATACATATTTTAATCTCCAGGGAAGCATTAAGCTATAGAATGGTTGTGTCAAAGAACTCTGGTATTTAAAGGACAGATAATAAATATTTGAAGCCTAAAAACACTCAGTTCTAAATTTGCATTAAGTGTGCATTTCATCCAAATACATGAGTATATTGTAACCAATTTTAAGGACTTAATTATCTACAAGGATCAAAGTTGTTTTGGTAAAGTTGATCTCTCAGTTACAAGTGCAAAGTGAAATTAAGTGAGCATGGATTTAATGGATTACTAAATAAAATAATCATCAATTTGAAAAATTGCCATCTACTTCTGAATAAATTCTAGATTCTAATCGCCTTGTCTGTATCAAGAGTTTCATAAAGTAATACTCCATTTCTTATCATTTTGCATATGAACTGGTGAAATTTAAAGCAGAACACGATTGAGAATGTTATTGAAGTTTTAAATATTTTCAAATGTGGTTCATTTAGTTTCTGTCGAATTGTAGCCCAAAGTCTTTTAGGATAAATAATGAGAATATTTGGACATGTTGGCTGATTGTTTGTGAGAAAAAAGCTTCTAATAGCCTAACAAAGCAGCTTGAAGGAGTGAACTGAGAGATCCAGTATCAATAAGGTTCATCTGCCCAGGGAAATTCCAGATTTTATACTTTAACTGAAAGACTAACTAAAAATGGGCCAGAAAATTCTCCAAAACCTGTTTTTTTTTCCCTACTCTGTCATTATGTTTCAAAGGCAAGCCAAGAAATTATAAGTACTACATTTAAATTCATGAGAACTAAGTACTTTTAAAGCTATTCTATAATGAGAAAAAAATGGAAAGTGGTGTGCACTAGAAAAGACGAAAACAAAGGGGTGCCAACGAGGGAAAGGTTAGAAGTTTCCAGGCGCTTTGGGGTGGTGTGTGTGTGTGCGCGCGCGTGTGCGTGCCTGGCAGGCACACACGCGAAATTTAAAAAGGTGCACGGTACTTGGTTTATAATAGGATCGATATCTGTGTCTGTAAAAGCACACGGATTGAGGGAAGTTTGAGAAATTTGAAGAACTGCAAGTAAGTCCAGCTTATAAAACAAAAACCAAACTCAATACAGACTCCTAACAGCCCTGTAAGTGCAAAGTAGATCCGTCCCCGTGGAGTTTCCGCGACTGCGACTGTTTACTGGATTAGAAAGCCCTGGCCTTTTCCTGAGGAGCTTTTGGTGGTTTTGAAGTGCCAATCTTGGGGATTGCCACCGAGCGAGTGACCACCACACCACCAGGGCTGTTGTAAGGCACTGGTCGGATTCAGAGGGCTGTGTATACTGCAATTGAGGTCTCTGCCCTGTGTCATTAGAGAGCTGTGCATGAACTTGAGGAAGGGGGTGGCTTATTTCATAACGATATGAGCCATTTAGGAATCATCTTCTGTTTTATCCTCAGTGCTTTCAGACTCCATAGCTTTTAGTTCTTTTCAGTGTATTATAAAATGCTTTTATTCAGTCCTGCTAAGTGCTTGTAAGTAAACGAATTCCAAATCCTACAGCAATTGCCAGATGGATCTCAGTGTCCCCCAGATGGCCAGAGCCTGCCTAGTTGGTGGATGACAGACTCAGGATTACATCATGGGCCCTTTTCCTCCAAAACATACGCTCTTGACATGAGATGAGATTGTCAGGTTTGTATTGTAAAAGGAATTATTGTGCCCTCCCCTAGGAGACCATGGGTGAGGACAGGTCAGTCTCTTACGTTTTAGAGATTTTCTGAGGTGACTCTGCTTAGGGCCAGAATACCACTGAACACATACGCAGAGACTGGGCAGATGATGCGGGACCAGGCAACACTCTGTGGTACATAAAAGATTTGCTGTGAGTCCCATAGGACTCCACAGCACCCACCACCAACAAGGCATGAAGGAGGTCCACTGGGGGAAGCAGTGAAGGATGGAGGAGGCAGCGATGGGTGGAGCAATTCCTCAATGAGTAGCTTTATCATTGCCAAGTACTGACCAATTCAAAACATGGTCTGGACCTCACTGAGAAGCCAGTCTCTTTTACATAGAGCTGTACCATGCCTTTCATGGGCTCTCGGTATTTTTTTCATTCATGGGCCATCCCCTTCCTACCTAAAAAGACTATTAAAAGTTACATGCATGACTTCACTGGTATAAAAAACAAATATAATGCAGGTGGAATTAGTAAATGAGAGTACAACAAAATGTGGCAAGATGGAGTTAAAAGAGTGAATATTTCCAATTATATTTGTTTTCCTCCTAATTTTAGCACATTGAATGAAAACCCTTGCATAAATCAATGAAAGCACCATGGCCTCCTGTGTGGCAGGGGCATCAGCCCTGCTGAAGGCTAGAGGGTTACTCGCCTCCAAAGTAAAGAAATGCCAAATGAAAGTCAAAGGTGTCACCCTCTGGCATGCAGGATGAAGCTCCTCTCCACCTGTCCCTTCTCCTTTGCTACTTTCAAATACGGTGAAAAAATAGAGAGCAAAGTATTTTCAAGTGGCATATGTTTATAATTTAGTGACATTCTGTTTATCATGTAGTTGCACCAAGCACTATCACTACTATTTTCCGAATCATTTCACTACCATTAATAGAAGCTCATTGGCACCCAACCTACTGACCACTTAGTCCACCTGCTCCCACCCCTGGCAGCCACTCATAATCTCGCATCTCAGTATCCGTGCCGATACACCTGGTGCCCATAAGCGGTTTCATACAGCATGTGAGATGTCTGGACAGTCAGGATCTGCTCCTCGACCTTATAAGCTGGACCAAACCCAAAGCAAAATGACACTAACCCACGGCCACATGCTGCAGAGCAGAGTAAAACTGCCCCGTGCGGTTTCCAGCAGGGCCCTCAACTGGTCTGCCACGCCTGCCAGCGCGCCGAGAATTGGCCTTAGCACCCCGGGTACAGGAATCAGAACCTACCGTACCGCAAGACGTGTCCACAGGAACCGCCGCGTGATCTTGTTAAACTATAGGTTCTGGTTCAGTAAATCTGGGCCATAAAGGAAAATCCTTAGCGGGGGAGATTCTTAACCCGAATGAATTGGTTTCCGCGGCTGTAACTCTTTACTGAAACTGACTGCCGCACCTTTCTCCCCTGGAGGGAGTGGGGTGTTCGAAGCCGGACATTCTCAGCAGCAGCTGACCACGTAAGCACCTGAACCCCATCCGTGGGAGCCCTCCCCGAAACACGCAACAGGTCCACACATGCAGGAGCCACGCCCACCAACTGCCCGTCAGGCTGGAAGGGCCAAGGAAACGCTCTGAACTCAGCAGGAAGCAGAGTCCTCTGTATTCAATCAGACCATAGAGTGGTTTGGGGTTTATTCTAGGAACCAATACTTTTTTTCCCCCCAAATATGATGTACAGACCGTTAACATCCCAACCTTTGCTAGCTACCTAACATAGATGGAACAAAAGATGGTGATGCTGCCTTTAAGGGGTGTCGAGGTTGTCTTGTGGACTGCCATGTAGTTACCACCAGTGGGTAAGTTTAAAGAACAGAATCTCACAGATAAGAAGCTTGAAACCCTAACCTAGGGTTCGGGCTCTGAGGGAAGGCTCTGTCTGTTCTGGTGAAAAACCATTGCCACGGCTTCTTCTTGGCAATCCTTGGAGACCTCCACGTGGCTTTCTGCCCTCGTACATCCCGCGTGACCTGTTCTTTTTAGATCTCAAAAGTCATCAGTTAAAAAAAAATACTTTAAACTGATATGCAGTCCACTGGATTTCAACTGATAATAACCCTTGAGGCATATGTAGAAGTCACTCATAAGGTTTCCAAGGCTGTGATCTTGACAGAAGACTGTAACTACTCCTCCGTAGGGCTGGCTGTTTTGAATCTCAGGCCTTTCACTGAGCGCTTTAACCTCGGTGCCACCAGTGCTCCTTAACAAAGACAGTCCTCTTCCAAATGGGATTAGAGCCACCGGTATAGGAAGGAAGCAGCACATATTTGAGGAGATGAAATTCATAATAACTTGGGAAAACAAACTTTAATTAAATTGTTATATAATTATAGTTTTGTCTTCCCTGTCTCAAGATGTAATCAAGACTAGCTTTTTGGCAAACATATTTACTACAGGGTAGGAGGTAACTTTTTAAAGGAAAACAGAAGCTCAGATTAAGATGCCTCTCTCAATGCTTTCATGGTAATTTACCGAGTGTCATTTGTCTTGGCAATAAAATTTTCAAGAATAAAATACCTCAGTCTCTGAATTGAAATATAGAATGATATCACAAGTCAATCTAAATAGAAACAAGGTAGGGAAAGAACTTTAAACACGTTAAAAGACCCTCCAGATCCGAGCTCTGGAGACTTTTTTCAAAAAGCTATGACTCTGAGAACACAGTAATGAATGAGAATAATGAGAACACAGGTTCAATGCTATGTCTGGGGAGCCTTAGAGATGTAATGGTTATGCATAGGGCTTAGAACCACAAGATTATCAGTTCAAAACCAGTAGTTGTTCCTTGGGAGAACAATGAAGCTTTCTACTCCCATAAAAAGTTATAGCCTCAGAAACCCACAGAGCAGCTCTACCCTGTTGTGGTGTGTCTCTGTGAATCAGAAAGTCACTGGCTGGCAATGAGTTGAGACAGTGTTAGATTATCGGACTATACAATGTATAACATACAAGAGATGAAGAAAGACAAGTTTCAAATGTTTGCATACTAGAATAAACAGTGTAGGCTCACGATATTAAGGAAGGAAGGAAGGATGTGTCCCTGTTGTTGGCTGCCAGAGTCATGCCTGATAGAGTGATCCCACATGTTACAGAAAAGAACAGGTCCCTAGGTCTTCCTGGCTGCAATTTTTATGATGAACAAACATCTGTTTTGGATGAAGTGCAGCCAGAGTCTCCTGAGAAGCATGAATGTTGGGACTGCATCTTATTTGCTTTGGACATGCTGTCAAGAGAGACTAGTCCCCGGAGAAGGATATTGTGCTTGGTGAAGTAGAAGGGCAGCAAAAAAAAAAGAGGAAAGCCCTCCAGGAGATGGATTGACACGGTGGCTGTGAATTCAAATATAAGAATATAAGAATTGGGGAGATGGTGCAAGGCGGAGCACTGTTTCACTCTGTTGTTCATCGGGTCCCTCCCTAGGGTCAGAATGGACCCCCAACACTGAACGGCAATGACGGCCTTTCTGAACACAGATGCCCAGGCCTCTCCTCTGGGTTTCTGGGTGAATTCAGCCTTTGTGTTAGCAGCCAATCACAAATGAGCCCCCAAGCTCCTGGAAAACACCTTGATCTCTGTATAAGTAGATGCAAAAAGGTAAAAGACACGCAAAAACCTTATCAAGGAAACTTAGAAATGGTAGGCACAAAGAAAAGCCACCTCCTAATGCCTAGGAGTTGTCAGCCCTTTGGAGGGACTGTGGGTTAGGCTGAGAGCCCTGGCCATGGAGTCAGATGTGCCCGCTGGTGGGAGACCCAAAGAGAGACCCTCCCAGGGCACACAGGCCTGGAGAAGTCTTCCTTGCTGAGCTCACTCTGATATGGCCGGAGACTCCTGCTTGAGCCTCTTTCCTGCATTCTCAGTTCCAGCAAAGAATGAAAAATTGCATGTTCAGTGAAGGGGGCTGGCTAAGAAGTGGAGACTTGAAGTTGAGCAGGCAGGTCCTCTCGGGATGAACTTGCACCGTTGCTGCTTCCAGTTACTTTGTGGCACAGAGTTGATTAAAAGAGCCTGGCTTTGGCACCACTGCTGTTAGAGGCAAAAGAATGAAATGCTAATTTCTCGAAACCTGGTTGCTGCACCCACAAGAACAGGAAATAATGAGGGCTCTGAAAGAAAACACAGACAAATACATGGCCCTCAACCAGAAAGCAATAACAGACAAACAATAGCAACAGCAATTACTGTAAAATCCTCGCCTCTCTTTGCAATACCAGAGAAGAAAAGACAAAATGCAACCTGGGTTCTTTGGATGAAAACCAAGCCCTCATACTTGATGGCTTCCACCTTTCCTTTCATGGAAATGGCCCCATGTGAGCTGGGGCTCGCTGAATTTATTCATGCCAATAAGTCAGTCTCTGAAGAATGCCACAGGGACTGAGCTGGTGGGTTGAGTGATGGATTTGTGAGGTGGCTGCTGGCTGCCCGGAGGTCTCACAGTCGAGTGACAATTGTGTGCTGGCCAGTGGGGAAAGACTCTGATTGTGACTGATACTGAGAGAGTGATTAAATCTGTTTGGAAAGTTAGCCAGAAGGTGAAGAAATTGAAAAGGGAACGTAGTTAATTCCTTTTGGGCACTTCCTATCCCCACCCCCAACCCCCACATGAGTATTAACTCTTTGCTGTCTTCAAATTCCAACAGAACTTTCGTGTTTCAAGATCTAGAGGTTGATTTGAACCCAGTGAAAAATATCCTTCGAAGAAAGATCAAAAGGTTTGCAGATGCTACAGAGAATGGGAATGAAGCCAGGAGACTTCTCTGGAAATTGAATTTGCTCAGCTAGATTCTAACAGCTTTCCCGTGAGGACATCCAAACCATCGAGTGTAATCTGGGCTGTTTAGTGAGGAGTTTGAGAGTAGAGCATGGGAACGAGAGGGACTTACAAGCTTTCCATGGGATTGTCTTGTTGTTCTCTTGTCTATGTCAAGACCATAAAGAGATACAGCTAAAATGTTAGGAGATTTTCTGAAGAAATTGGCTTTAGGGATGTTTGTGTATTCCAATATGAAAATGGATATGCCATCTTAACACAGCTAAGTGTTATTTTCTCGGTTCTTTCCACCAGAATGTGGTTGGGTTGGAAGACACCAGGGTGTACACCTTGTCAACCTCTGTGGTAATGGGAACCTGATGGTATGGGTTTTACTGTTCTTGGTCCAGAGGAATCACTGAGTGACTTACCAGCACTAGAGATGCAGATGCAGGAGCCCCGGTAACACATGGGGTTCGGTGTTGGCCTGCTGACCCCTCATCAGCACCCGTGCCACAGGAGAAAGATGAGAGAGACTCCACACTCTTAGAAACCACCCGGGTGCGGTGAGTAAGCATCAAGCAATGCCAGTGGGTTGGGTACAACAGCCACAAAGCCATCCCAGACAGAGGCAAAGTCGATTTTGTAGACCTAGTTCTATATTATTTTGATTGTATATGCTGGCAGAATATTTTACTATTATTTTGTGCATATTCTCAATGGAAACTTCCAGAGACTCATTGGGATTAAGGAAAGCTCTTACTTTTCACTCGGAGACCTAGGGAGCACAAGGGTTCCTATGGAAGGGCTTGTGTGCCTCAGTAAAGTTAAAATCAGTCAAACAAACTTGTCACACTGTGAAACATTCAAAAGCACGAATTCTTCATTGATTAAAAGTAAATGATGGGGCTGAGCCCCGGTGGCATAGTGGTGGTGCACGGGTCTGCGGCCCACTGGGACGGAGGTTCAATTCCAGCAGTGGGGCTGGGCCTCCTACTTCCACCACCGGAGCAGTGATGCCAAAAAAAAAAAAAAAAGTAAATGATGGTAACTGTGGGAGAGTGGAAAATTCCAAAGAATCTTCATAATAAAACCTCCAAAATGTGCATTGTCATTGAGCCCCTTCCAACTAGTTTCTTCATGGTAGGGGTGTCACATTTGAAGGAAATGGATTTTGCTGACAGAAGGGGAGAGAGATTTGTCTTGTGGTACATTTCCATCAGGATGGTCTTGGGCACCTTCAGTACCTAACTTGTTATTATCTCTGAATTCTTAAGAAACTTTTTATAAGTTCTCCCCAGGGGCTTGCATGGTGAAGTTTGGGGCTACTAAACTTGCCACATGGTGAGCAGTTTGAACCCCACCCCCCCCCCCCCCCCGTGTCTCTGAAGAAAGGGTGGGTAGAGGCCTTCCCTGTCACCACCGCCATAGCCCCGCAGGGCAGTCTTATGCAGAAGCACCAGGGCTGCCCATTGGTCCTCGTCCGCTTTGCCGCCAGGGGCTCCTTGTCTTCCCTTGCTCACTTGCTTGCTTCCATGGCATTTGGCTCAGGGCTGGTTCTCAGATAAGCTTTGTAGGAATACATTTTATTTATTGTGAGGCGTTCAGGAGTACATGCTAAAAGAGGAAAGAGCAACCATTCTGCAAGCACCCTCTTTTTCACCAGAAAGTAAGAGACTGGGGGAAAAAATATCTCCCTCAACATCCCCAGCCTCAACTCCCTCATGGCTCCCAGAACCATCTCCTTCCTCACTCCCCAAGCCACCCCCTTCATCACTCCCAGAACCATCTTCATCATTCCCAGACCATTTCCTTCATTCTCCCCACCCCACAGAACCATCCCCTTCATCACTCCTAGAATGATCTTCTTTCTCCCCTCCCAGAATCATGTAAATACAATTTTCTGTATGAGAAGCTCTATGAAGAAACTGTATCAAATATATAACTGTGACCTGTGTCCAGTGTTGAACTGTGGAGCAGATGGGAATTTTTGTTTTCTACAGGAGGTGAGGTCATTTAGGTGGATAGTTTGTGAAGACAGTGAGCCCTTGTTTATATTAACTTTCATACCTGCAGCAGCAGCTGCCCTCCTAACCAATGGAAGAGAATTGAAAAATCTTTGTACAACTGTAGTTTTTTAAAATCTTCATCTAATCTGTGATGATGGCAGCCCCTTACCAGCAGTCACCAAAATCCTTTCCCACATTAAGATCAGTATTTCATTGGTTCTTTTTCTCCTCTTCACTGGTTTCCTCAGTCCCCGCTGACCAATGCTTTCATTCTTTGTTACTTTGTTCCTTTACCTCTAAAACTGGTTTAACAATGTATCATATCCATGGTAACTATACAGATAGCAAGATAGTGCTGGTGAATATCACAGTATTGTCAGCCACTCTCGAGGAAGGTATCTGCAAAGTGAGGCTCCCAGGCTACATTTGCCACTGCTCTACTTGGTGGATAAAGATCACTGAACCACAGCCATGTGCGTGCCTCTAAATATTGTCTGTCTATGGATGGAACTTTCATGCTTCAACAGTAAGGCCAAATGGTTGTTACAGAGAACACATGACCCACAAAGCTGCAAACATCTGCTAGCTGGTTCTTTAAAGGGAAAAAAAAATGCCAGCCCTTTCCTTAAGAAAAGCAATCTTAATTTTAGCACTTGAACAAATAGGCTGCTATACTACACAGAGTATCAAATGACATGCATTTCCATATGTTTTAATGATGTAATATAAAATTTTACAGCGTTCCTTATCAAGGCATATGAGGCACCAGACAACAAGAGTTGGGGTCAGTCGACATCAGAGAGCCACACCACACTGAGGGGGAGGGAGACATACGCCCAAGCCAGACCCACAGCTCCATTCTGGTGAGGAGAGGAACCCTTAAACTCCTGTCCGAACTCATCACTTGAAAGATTGTTGAAAGGCTGTGATTCAGCATGGTGCCTCCATATTTGAATAGCATGAGTGACAATGTGCAGCTCGTGGAGAGGAGAATGGCTGGGTTTGGGAATGGACTTGAAACCATGTGAAAGAAAGCCATAAGAAGTCACGGTTAACCTCAGATCCCCAGTATATACCACTGTGTTCAGAATGTTGAAGGGATCTGTGTTCAGGACAACTCCTGGTATGGAGGGGACCAATGAGAAGCACTTGTGATCACGATAGGAAAAGGGGTGCTGGGGCAAGGGTGAATGTTGTGGAAATGTTTCAGCTTTAAACAGAGTGTTTGGATTGATGGCTTTAAACTTTTTTCAAATGCTAATAGATGATTTCATGTAGGCTCTTCCCAAGTTCTGTATGGTTTACAAATAATGGGTGTGTTGTAAGTTTCATAGAATGTAACTCCCACACATTATTATCTTTCAAAATGTTAATAAATCTTTTTATTTAGGACTTTTACAACTCTTATAAACAACTACATGGCCCTTGTGTCAGGCACATTTGTACATATATTGCCATCAGCCTTTTCAAAACATTTTCTTTCTACGTGAGCCTTTGGTATAAGCTCCTCATTTTTCCTTCCTCTTTCACCCTCCCTCATAAACCCTTGATAATTTATAATTATTTTCCTAGCTTATGCTTGTTCCTGTGGTTTATCACCCTGGGGTAGGTTTTGTGTGTGTGTGTGGAGTTATATATCGATCCTTGTGATCAGTTCCCCCTTTCTACCCCCACCTTTCTCCTACCCTCATGGTATGCGATTTCCGTTTTTATTCCTTAGGGTTTTATCTGTCCTAGATTTTGTGTGTTTCGAACTCATTATCTGTGCATGCTCTGGTCTAGACAGATTTGCAAGGAAGAACTGGGGTCATGATAGAGGTGGGAGGAGGAAGCAAGAAAGGACTAGAGGAATGTTGCTTGTTTTGCCAGTGCTACACTGCACCTTGACTGGCTCATACCTTCTTTGTGATCCATCTTGAGGGGATGTCCAGTTGTCTACAGATGGGCTTTGGGTCTCAGCTCCATCCCCCCTCATTTGCAACAATATGATTGGGTCTTCTGATGCCCAATACCTGAACCTGTCAACACATGATGAGCACACAGTCTAGTGTAGTTCTTCCATGGGAGCTTTGTTGCTTTTCAGTTAGATGGCTTCTTGTTTGTCTTCATGCCTTTAAGACCCCAAAAGCTATATCTGTTAATAAATGGGCATCATCAGCTATTTTCACCACATTTGCTTATACACCCATTTGTGTCTTCAGCAATCATGTCAGGAAGATGAGCATCACAGAATGTCAGGTTATTAGAGCTCTGTTGCACTGAGGGAGTACTTGAGTAGAGGCCCAATGTCTACCTGTGACCATAATACTTAATCTATAAATATATGTGCATAGAACTATATCCCCCTCATACTACATATGAATACAGGTATATGTACATGCCTGTATTTATACCTCAACAACGTGTGTTGCCTCCTAGTTCTTTCCTCTATTTCCTTTGCTTTCCTCCTGTCCCATGTGTACCCATGTGTTTTGTAGCAGCTCCTCTCCCAGAAGAATTCCTTCCCTTCTCTGCAAATTGGTTTCTCCAATGCACAAAGGATTCTTGTTTTCACCCCCAGAGAACCTTTTAGCTGGGCTCAACCATGAGCATTTTGCCCCACCTGTCCACCATTCGAATCTCGGAATCTCTCTAATGTGAATATTTCAGGTAAGGTGTGAGAGCCACTGGCAAAGAAAGGTTGTGCTTCCCTCATTGAGACATGGCAGGGGCACCTGGTCACTAAAGGGCCCCACCGTGCTAGAGCAGGCCAAAGCTGTATAGCCTTACCACTTGCTTGACATGGGAACCAAAATGGGTGTGCCTCAGCAATGGCCCCTCTCCTGGAAGATCCGCTCTGCCTCAGGTTGGGGCAGACACAGACTCTGCCCTCACTGCCATCCTTAAGCCCAACACTCAGAACAGATGGCCTACAGGGGACCCCTGCTCTCACAAGGCTGCAAACTCTCCCACAGCAAATGGCCACTCCATTGTTTATCTTCCAATTTCCTGGAAATGACCCAACTTGATGCAGGATTTCCTGACTGTGGCTTATGCCTTTGTTTTACAAATATGATCAAAAGTAACATTTTTAGACTATTGAATGAGAGTGAAAGTCACCAAAATTCATTTCTAGAAATATCATGAGACACTCGAGACCAGAAGATGCAAACAAGAATCTGCACATTACGTGTTTGTGTGCTCGTAGGGAGGCTATTTGTGAGAAGTATCTTCTCAGCACTTTCATCTTAAAGCATGGTAATAGAAATGAAAAGTGGTGATTCTTCAGTTCAATAAACATCAATACCGAGGTTATATCAGGTACCCGAGTTAAGATGCTGTAAGTTGAGGTCTCCTGGGTACAGATGGTCTGAGCACGGGTCAGCCTGGGTATCTCCCTCTTGACTTCTCTCTTAATTCTACCATTCCTGGGCCACCATCTATATCAACATGCTTGCACTTTTAGTTGTATTTGGCACACTACTCAAGTTGGACTATATTCAGTCCTGAAACTGAACCCTGTAACCACTTATAACTTTTGAAGTGGCAAAATTCATGGTAGGTTTTCCTTTTTAGATCCACATCACAGCAGACAGAAAAAGACACAAAACTAGGTAAAACTCGAATATTCCGCAAGAGTTCCACTGTCCTGCTGCAGTCAGTAACGTGCAGGTCCATCATCTCTGGCTCTGGAGTATGAATTGACTCACTTACCCTACAGATGGGCCAGCAGTGTTTGCTGATAGAGCTCCTCGTGGGACGTTCAGTTAAAGTCTCAGCCACAGCTTCTCCTGCACAGCCACGCCCCAGGATCCGTGGAGACATGGATAGCTGTGAGGCTGAGCAGATTTCACCAGCGCTTCCAGACTAATGTGCTAGGACGAAAGGCCTTAGGATCTGCTTCTTTGTGCGTGGGATCAACATGGGTCAGGGGTTGACTCCCAACAGCCATTATATGTATATTACAGAATTGAGAGTAATGCTCAGCAAATGCAGACGCAATTACTAAGTGCTAAGCTGGTTCAAGATAAGACAGCACATATTTTGGTCCGGGGCTTGCACGTGCTGTTTCTTAGAAAAGTTCGTGGCCAGGAAAGTAGATGAAAAGCTTATGTGCTTTCTCAGTTTTCTCTTCTTCTGTCTGTAAAAGGCATTTAGTAATTTTCCAATTACTGCAGCAATGTTTTGAGGATCAGTTAGAACATAATTATGAAGTTCTTGGGATTGCTTTAGAGGAAGAAACCTTAATCTTTCATTATCATGTTGATTACCAGCTACAGCAACAGTGGGCTCCGTTGGCATCTTCGTATTGCTTTTCATTTATGCTAATAGAAAAGTCTATGAGTTACATGTGATTGCAGCTCCCTGGAAATAAATGACATGAAATGAATAAATCATGTCCTGTCGGTCTGGAGGCAGGACACAAGATTACTGAATTATGCACTATGTAAAAGAGAGAAACTGAAAGAAATCAATCTTGGGTGAGGCTTGAGTAATCCATACAATATGATTCTAATGTATGGGTTAGGGACCCCCTTTGCAAGGATTCTCATAACCTAGTTAGGTTGATAATTAGGACACAGGGAAGGCCAAAAGGGGAAAAAATAAGAATGTTGAATAGCAGCCAAGTGAATTTTAGAATAATGAAGAAACATCAAATAGGGTAAATCAATGGAGTTAAAGGACACAAGGGGGAAATGAAAAATAGTCAGAGATAAATTAATGTAGGCCCAAGGGTTATGCAAGCAATTTACTATAAATATACTAGAAAAAAAGAGACAGAGGTAGGTGAACAAGAAAGTGCAAAATTGGCCAGACCACACTATAAGTAAAAAAATGACATAAGTAGGGTGAGAAAATAAGGAAGAAAACCTTTAAGGAAAAAATGTAAAGTGCTACTTTATAGATGGCATGCTTGTTAACAAAATTTCTGACTCGCATGTTGTTCATCAAAGCATCCTCATAAATGTTATGGGAGGAAAATTAACTAGCCTCAGTTTCTGGAATGAAAACTAGGGTATCAGATCTTCCCAAGGTCAGAGAAAAGGGCAGGTTTACAACCTTCATCCACAATGTAATAAGTTCTAATCAACCTGCCCCTATAAGGGCAGGAGAACCCGAATCCAATTATTTTGCTTTAATTTATCTGTAACAAAATTAATGTGCAGTAGCTCCATTGATTTTTTTTTTCTGTGAATACATCCATATAGCCATCAATAAAGTCAAGGTCCAAGCATCTCCAGGACTCCAGAAGGTTATCCAGTGAGTCAACTCTAGACATTTGGATTTCTAACACCATCTAGTTAGGTTTGTCTGTAATGAAGCTGCATATAAGATCATTTGTGCAGTATGCAGTCTTCTTTTTCTGTGTCTCTTCATTCAGCATAGTATCTGGAAGAGTTATTCCACACACTTGCTTGAATCAAGTCTATCCTTTAGTTATTGTTCTTTATCTAGCAAGAACCAGCAAACTGCCTATAATAGGCTAAGGAGTAAATATGTTAGGCTTCCCGGGCAATAAGGTCTCGGTTACAGGTACTCCATTCTGTCTTTTTGGCAGGAAATCAGGAATGGATATTATGTAAATGTGCTCCTGTTTTCAACCAACCATTTGCAAAAACTGGCTTTGGCTTTTGGGTAAAACCCAAACTAAATTCATTGCCATTGAGTAGATATCCCAACTTATAGTTTTTCATCTCTACTTTGTGGTGTTCTGTTGTATAGATGTTGGAGAGAGTATGTCAGAGATTACTTCTGAGATTCTAATTCATAGTGCCCCATTGGATTCCAAACAAAACATTTCATTTGGAAGCTTAACCTTATAGTCTTGTTACTGCCTCCTACAGACACTTTATTGTTCCCCAAACTCAATGAACATTTAAAAGGAACAAGATTAGAGTCCATAAATGAAACAAAACCCATGATTTTGCTGTTGTTTTTCTAATTTTATTGTTAATTAGATGAAGATTCACAGAGCAGATCACCAGTGTTGCATTCAACGTTTCATACACATTTTGCTTCAACTCATCCACTGCAATTTCTTCAATGTGCCTTCACTTATCCCACTTCCTCCCTGTATTTCCTGTGTCCATCCAGGCTTTACCCTTGGGTAAATTCTGCTCTTGATCTTCAGTGATTGACTGTTTTACACAGGACTGAGTTCAATTCCAGAGCTGAAGGAGCCTAAGGGTCATCGTCTTAAGAGTTCCACCAGTCTCCAGCAGTCTCATAAGTTTGGGCTCTTTTATGATTTTGAAAAATAACTGTTTTGATGTGGTACAAACAAAAATATATTCAAAATTCTTAAGAGAAAGTCTAGGGAGATGAAAACACCACCTTCAGAAGTGTATAAGACCTTGGTGGAGGACATGTCAAGCCATAATCGCTTCATATTTTGATCATTTTTGTGTGTAATACAAGTTTCTGTGGTTTGATAACAATACTTCAGGACTCTTACAACTATTTCTTTATGAATTTCACTGCTGTGAATTTTTTTCCCAGTCTTTTGGTGCACTTGGATATATGTGCAGGGGGAAATGCTGGGCCAAAGAGTTGGTGTTAGGATGAGCTTTACTAGAGACTGCCAAACAGGCTTTCTAAATGCCTCTGCCTAGATACTCTCCCCAAAGCCATGGGGGGGGGAATTTGGATGCTCTGCTCTTTTGTCAATAGTTGTCATGGTCATGTGCATTGTACATTGTTGCTCAATGATTTCTGGTGTGCTTTCTTCTGGGTCTGAAACCGTTATTTCCTTGGTGAACCCTGATGTTGAGTACTCTTTTTTTATTTCTTGACCACTTGGACACTCCCATTTACGAGGCACCTGCTCAGTTCCTTTGCCCATTTTTTATAAATGGTATATTCTTTTTATTTCTGATACACACTAGTAAGTGATTGCGGGAATTCTTTATATAATCTGGATACAAGTGTTTTATGTTTATTGTCATTATTTCTGCCCCAAATTCCATTCTTGTGTAATATATGCCCTAGACTTTGGTTACTCCCTTCCTCTCCCCCAAGAGACTATGTAGAGAAAAGAAGAATGGTGTCTGTCCTTGTTTCTTTCTGTGTCTTTGAAAGGAAGTCAGAGTCACCCAACTCAAGAAAAAAAGGTCACCTTCAGGAAGGAAGAGGTATGGGACTCAAAGATGTGCACTGCCATCGAGTTCATTCTAATTCACAGCAACTCTAAGTAAGACTTCCAAGGCTGTAAACCTGTAATGGCATAGACAACCTAATCTTTTTCCTTTGAGACAATTGATGAGTTTGAACTGCCAACCTTCTGGTTAGCAGGTCAAAGGAGTTGTGAGACCAACATTTGGAACTACACTACAAATACTGAGCCCTAACTTCTCTTAACTTCCCCAATAATACTGTGCACAGCCTGGTGGAAAACTCATGAGCGTGATGTTATAATATACAATGTCCTTTGTAAAAAGCAGTCAGGGCGCCAGGAACCTCGTTTTGTATTGCCTGGCAGATTCTGCGGAGTCAGCCAAAAAATGTTGCTTAAAATTCAATATTCTGTTACACATTCCCTCTTTAGCTATGCATTCTCTTTCTATTAAGTTATTGCCAACTATCGGTGATTTATTAAGATGAAAAGCAGACAGTGCTAAAAAAAAAAAAAAGGAATAAAAGTGAAAAGAAATAAGTGTTTCCTCCGAAGTCACAAAGGAGAACTGATGTCAGCAGAAGCAGATGCATGCTTCTCCGGGGTGATGGAAAGAATACCTAATGCCATCAGAGTCCTGGAATCGTAAGTAATGAAGGAAGTAGAACATCTCCCAACTTTGCAGGACTCCTTGTGTGATGGTATGCATCCCAAAGCCACACACACTAGCAATGAACAAAACTCCCAATGACTTTTTTAAAGAGAAAAATGACAATGGACTATGGGACACAAGGCTACAGTTATCTCACATGTAAAACTATGAAAGCACACCTAAGATATGCAGCGAGAGAGAACTTACGATTCTATCCACTATGCTGTGCTTGTTGAGTGTAGTGCAGTTGGTTTGGGTTCGTAACATCTCCTATGGAACGAAAGTCCTGTGCCATCCTCCCAATTGTCTGCATGCTGCAGCCATCTTTGCAGTCGCTGTGTCAATCCATCTCATGCAAAGCCTTGTTTGTTGTCCCTCCACTTTACCAAGCACGCTGTCCTTCTCCATGGATGGACCCTACCAAAATTCAGTCAGCTACATAACTAAAGTGTGTCCGTGGGCCTTCATCACCAAGTCACTGTTTGCCAAATGTTGACCCATAACTAAGAAAACAGAAATTCTTTAGGTAAATCAATGTGAGAACAATGGCTGAGTTAAATGACCAGATTGTTTCCTTGTAAATCACAAAGTGGGGATGATAGATGACAACACAATATCATGGAACTCTTATGTGTCAACTACTAGGACAAAGACCTTCTCAGAGAATTTTGCAACAGATAGGAGTTTGAAAAGCCTGATACATTAATTATATATAAAGAGTGCCTATACAAATTGAGTATACATTGATTGTTTTTGTAATGAACACTTTAGAAATGTTGAACTAAAAATTGACAAGATAAAAAAAGGCTAGAAATCATTAAAGCAATGTTAAACCTTTCTAATATAGGCAAAGAGCAAGATGTACTGATTGACACCAATCAAATCAGCAAGGAGTTTCGAAAGATATCAGCTTGATGACTTGATTAGGATTACATAAGCCTAATCACAGGTTATTTGGACAACTCATTAGCATAAGCCTTGTGGCAGTGAGAAATGATACATATATACTTAAATCCAGTAATTTTAGCTCAATCTAGTCTACAGAAAGAATCTTCTAAATTGACCAGAACTTTAAATAGATTATCATTCCAATGTAAAGCAACTCAGAACAAAATAAACACTTGACCTACTCTAAAGGCATCTAACTAATCATCAGAATCTTCCTAGGAGTAAATATTGCTCTTAGCAATATTCCCCCCTCACCACCACCCAAAAATAACCTTTGATCTCTATCTGTCTAAATTCCATTTGTTCACTCTCATCAAGCCTCCATCTCCTAGTGTTTGAAATTCCCTAAAAGGCATGTAACATTACCTTTGAGTTTTAAAATATTTTATCTTATTTCCCATTATGACTCAACCATAGAGTTATGATAACATAAATTATGGGGAAAATCCACTCAGTGAGAAGAGATGCAACTATAAAAATTGAATGCCTAATAATGAAAAATGAGCTTCATGTTAAATGATGATTTCAGCAATGTTCCCCCACTCTCCCCCTAACCCCCACTCCCATGGTTATGCCTAGGAAAAAAGAGACTTGTATGAGTCAGGCTGCTAAAGCAAGGAGCATTACTTTGAAACACCAGCTCACTCCTTGAGAGAAAGATGAGGGTTTCCCTCCAAGGAACTCCCAGGACCAGTTCTGCACTGCCCCATGGGGTTGCCGCATGTCAGCACTGACTTGATGGCAATGAACTGGGTATCGGTTTTCTACCCAATAGCTGTATTTGACTCATGAAACAGTGAGTCTTGTCTCTTTCATTGAATATACAGGATATTCCACATTTAAAAAAAAATAAGGCAGACTTTTGTAAAATGAAAATGCAAACCATTAAAATAGTTGTTGACTGTTTCTCTTCTTCAAAAGACCAGTACACCTACACTATCTTTATAGATCAAATTGGGCTTTGCTCTTTTGCCGCTTAATCTTTGTATAGCAGTTCTCAGAGTTCCACTATTCATATTCACGTCTTTGTGCCTCTGTTGCCAAGCTTTATGTTTGACTTTTGCAGCCAGGATATGGTGGGAGCTGATGGGTTGATGAATCTATCAGAAGGAGCTTTCCTGCTCTGCTAAGATGCAAGAGTACACTCTAAGCAAATTGCTAAGCAATTTTCAAAATAACCAAGAGCATGGTCTGAACCCAGTTCTTCTATTTGCTACTGGCTTTCTCCTTTCTTGTTCTTCAGGTCTGCTAGAAGCAGTGCTTTAATTAAACCCGTTCCTTCTGGTCCCACTGTCTGTTGACAATTTGCATTTCACCTCAGAGATAAACAAAATCAGAATCTGTATCTTAACTACATCCCCATATGTATACATATATACTTCTCTATATACCTAAGGGTCATGTGCGGGTCATGTTAGAATATGCATTCTGCTTCAGTGTCTCTGGACTACAAAACTAAGTTCTCAGTAGAGGGTCAAACAAAAAAGTTCTGACTCAACACCCTGGTTACAGCGTACAATGACTGCCCACATTTTATCTAATTCTTGTCTAGAATCTTGACTCCAACTTTAATCATCTGTTTTTACAGGATTAGTGATAGAGGACCTTGTCCTCCAGAGTGTTTTTGTTTTTAAGTTCTAGAAATAGACTCGAAAGCCAACAAAGCTTCTCTCATTTACATCTTCTGAGAGGTAAGAGGTCCAATTCTTCTCAGAGATGCCTTGGGAGAAAGACTGGTGGTCTGCTTTGGGAAAACCCTTCACTGGAGAACACACAGAGCACAAATTTGCTGTGACAAAGGTGTGTTTGCCCCGAGTGTAAATGAACTCCTTCTCAGTGTTATTCGTTTAAGGTATAAGAAAGAGCTCTTGAGAGACACAAAGGGTTAATGTATTTGACTGCTATCCAAAGGCTGGGGGTTCCATGCAAAGGCCCTGCAGAAATAAAGGCCTGCTGATACACTCCAAAAACGGAATCAATTGCACATTCCATGAAGCATCATTCTTTTCTGATACCAATGGGGTCACCACACTTTCATGTTTACTTGATAACAAATCAAACCAAACTCACTATCATCAAATAACTGCAGACTCTTGATGAACCCCAGCCCTCATGAGTTTCCCAAACTGGTGTCAGGCATCAAGCAACAAAAAAATCATATCATTGTGAATGAGGGGGAGTACAGTTGGGGACCCAAGATCCATCTGTAGACAACTGGACATCCCCTTACAGAAGAGTCACAGGGAGGAGATAAGACAGGGTGCAGTGTAGCAATGAAGAAACATACAACTTCCTTCTATTTCCTAAATGCTTCCTCCTTTACCCCACCCCCACACTATCATGATCCCAGTTCTACCTTACAAAACCAGCTAGACCAGAGAATGCACACTGGTACAGAGAGATATGGGAAACACAGGGAACCCAGGACAGAGGATCCCTTCATGCCCAGTGGTGAGAGTGGTGAGAGTGGGAGGGTGGGGTAGAAAAGGGGAACTGATTACAAGGATTTACATATAGCCTCCTCCCTGGGGGATGGACAACACAAAAGTGGGTGAAGGGAGACATCGGACAGTGTAAGACAGTATAAGATACAAAATAATAATAATAATTTATAAATTATCAAGGGTTCGTGAGGGAGGGGAGTAGGGAGGGAGGGGAAAAATGAGGAGCAATATCAAGGTCTCAAGTAGGAAGCAAATGTTTTGAGAATGATGATGGCAACAAATGTACAAATGTGCTCTAAAAAAAGGATATGTATACATGGATTGTGATAGAGTTGTCAGAGCCCCCAATGAAATTATTTTTTTTTTAAAAAGGAGTTGTAGAAGACCTTTGTTAGTCTGGATAGGCTAGAGAAACAAATTCATAAGCACACATATGTATATAAGAGGCAGTTTTATATAAAGCGTAATTGTACATTAAGAAAACATCCCAGCCCAGTCCAGATCAAGGTCATAAGTCCAATATTAGTCCATATGTTCCAACAGCAATCTACAAAGTTCTTCAGACTCGTGAAATATATGCAATGACGCCAAATGCAGAACCATCACAAGCCAGTGGGTAGACAGTCTTTGGATCCCATAGTATTGTTAGCATCTCAGCGCTGGCAGGAGTCTCCACGTGGCTTCTCTGGGTCCGGGTTTCTTGCTGCCTCAGGGGAGGTCTGTGTGGCTTCTCCTCAGGGATGTCTCGCAGGGAGCTAGCCTTGTCCGTCGAGTCTCTCAGGCAGGGAGTGTTGTCAATAGGAAGTCTCCAAGGAAGTGAACCAAGAGAGACAGTGTCTCCCGCCTCCAAGAAGGAGT
This sequence comes from Nesogale talazaci, assembly GCA_004026705.1. Lineage (NCBI taxonomy): Eukaryota > Metazoa > Chordata > Mammalia > Afrosoricida > Tenrecidae > Nesogale > Nesogale talazaci. Next base: position 151,558 of record PVJH01001566.1, on the reverse strand, counting down.
GACCACATTGCCCAGAATTCTTAGGAGAAGGCCACGCCCACACAGAGGTCTCATTGGCTATCTCCAAATAGGCTACACTTCACCCCTACACTCTTCATCTTCAAATTGACACCAGATTAGGTGACTCCTAAAAGGTCCCAATAAAGTGATGTTTTAATTTAAAAAAAAAAAAAAACTTTCCTTGTGATCTTTACGTGAGGGGATGTCCTATTGTCTATAAATGGGTTTGGGCACCTCTGCTCAGACCTGCTTTCGTTCCCCTATGAGTTTCTGTCACTGTGACCTATATAGATGTGTATTTCACATATGTCTTGTTTATTTATTATTTATTTTCAAATTCAGTCATGTCCCCCCAACTCCCACCCCAGGAAGGTCTAATCTAGGTAGACCTCTAGAGACTCCAAGTAGCTATAAAAGTGATTTGAAGTGCAATTATAACTCAGTTGTATAAATAGAAGGAAATTTTCACTGTCCTTCCTATGTCTTTGGACTGCTTTCATCACAGGTCTTGTTTAAAAATGATAGCCTCCCTAGTTCACTGAAAAATTACAATAGGAGGGAAAGTTTGCTTTTGGTGGCTGTTTTTTGTTTGTTTCTGAGGAAAAAATAGCACTAGAATACTTCTAATGTTTGCTTTCTGAGCCTGCCTTTACTCCGATGATAAAATATCTGCAGGTAGAGAACAAGGAAGGAAGCATCAAAAAATAGAAAACTGTTCAACAGATGCAAGAACCTGCTATTGCTGCTTTTGGATTCCAAGAAGAATAAGAGCTACACTAAGGGGCTAACTCCCTCGGTAGGGAAGGTGGGGTAAGAAGCAAGCCTTGTGAGAGGGTGTAGTAGGTGCAGTGACCAAAGGGTGCATAGGAAGCAGCCTGGTGGGAGGTAAGAGGATCCATCTATTGTAAAAAAAGCTCTTCTCCATGAAGCTGGAGGAGAAACAAGGACAGGGTGGATAAGACTGCAGAGGCAAGCCAGGGCAATGTTATAGATGAGGGCAAGTCAGAAAGCATTGCTCCCAGGCTCCTTGTTGATACATGGGCTGGCTGACTCCAAGCAAAATTTCTTTACGTTTGCCTCTGCCATCAGTAGATGGCTGCAGAAAACTTCTATGCATAATATCTACTTGTTTGGGGCTTATTAGAATGCTTTCAATGTAAAAATTCTATCAAAATGGTGGCTTTTGAAGGGATGTGATGAGCCAATTAAATATGAGACTAAGAGATCAACACAGAAGATTATGAAGACTATTTGTGGGAGGGGGGAGCCATTCCAAAAGGATAATCTTGGTAGATTTTCTCAACGAGACACATAAGAATCACAGGAACATATTTGAAAGAAGTGTCAAAAAATCAAAAATCACGTTAGTAAGGGAAAACTTTGCCTTTTATCATAATGAGCATGCTCATTCTTTGAGGCTACCCAGGGGTGTCCTATGAGAATGCTCTTTGGAATTTTTACCTCATCCATTGGACACTCCAAGTCTTGCCCCTTCAGACTTCTTTTTGTTGCCTAAACTCAAAAAAATCTTGGAAAGGGTACACAATGTGACCATAATCAGAAAGCATAGACTTCTTCTGGGAAGGGTTAGAGAGAGTTCAGAAGTATCTAACCCTACATCAGGCTTTCTAGTGTGGGCATACCCCTCAGTGGGGACATGGACTGATCTAGGAGAATTGTGAAAGCAGATACCTATACTTTTCGCTGCATTGTGGGCTACAGTATAAAAGATTCAAATTACCACCAGGGATACTGGATTATTTTATTTTTCTGAAAAGGGATTGTAGGCCAAATTAATTTGGGAACCTATGAAGATTGAGGATATATTAAAAACTAGTAGCTTCACATTTGGATTTTTTTTTTCATAAAGTTTTCTATGATTTTGTAGCAATGCAGTTTGTCTCATCCTGATACACAATAGGAGACTGAGATCTGAGTCTTTGGAAGAATAAGGTTTGTGCTTGGTTGTTAACCCAGGAATAAGGGACTGAGGGTGCTCCCCTAAAGATAACAGTCAAAAGAAAACAGAATTTCTGCAGAGCATTCAGAGGTCATGGGTTTGGATTTTGTGGTGTGTGTGTGTGTGTGTGTACATGTGCTCACACATGTGTTTTCTCTGGAAGACACAGGGAAGCTGTGGGAGGCTTTACAAAGACATTCTCCATCATGAGCCCTATAAATAGTTGTACATGCCCGGCTTTGTCTGGTGCCAATTTGCATGAGCACTAAGTTTCTTAAGACATATGTTCTTTGGCTTGAGGACTTACCACATGCTTGGACCACATGCTTCTGAATGGATCAAAAGGCTATTTAGTGGTGTCCATTTATACTTGATACCCTATTTCAAATAAGGCAATTTGATCAACTGAATACAGCTTTTGAAGCCACAATAAATGCATGTTGAACTTAAATAGATAATGAAAATAACAAGAAAAATCAATGAATTAAACCACTGTTAGGAGGCATCCTCACTGTATTAGACAGGAAGATGTTGGGAGTGGGCTGCAAGCAGAGGGAAGGACTGTGCACAAAAGAGATAATATGATAAGTGGCCTTCTTCTCCCTTAGCAATCAATGTTTATTTGTCCTTAGCAATTTTCTTAATTTTCTACCGGGCATACTTTTCTCCTTCTAAATAGAATAAGCTACTGGAAGTGAAGTTGATCGATAGGACATTCTAGCTTCTACTTTTTTCAAAATTAAGAAAACAAAAGCAAAATCTAAAAAACTAGAAATTATGATGGACAAGTGAATATGGTAAAATATATGTCATTTTAATAAAGAATCACAAGTGTTGCTGTGCACTGTATGTGGTGGGGGTGCATGTCTGTCTGTTATCTGTCTATCATATGAAAGCTATGGTTCTCAAGATAGTAACATCAGAATTGACTAGAGGACTGGTGGAAACACAGATGAATCGGCCCCATCTCCAGAGTTATTGCTTTAATTGGGCTGCGGTGAACTTGAAATGTGACATTTCTAATAAGTTCCCAGGTGATGTTGGTGTTGCCAGTTCAGGAAGCGCACTTTGCAATTCATTGTGTCAGAGAAGTCTCGGATGTGCTTACATTTCCCTCTGTATCAGGGGCCCGTGTACTTCCTCAGATGCGGAAATGGAGACCTAATAGCCCAATCATGACATTCGCCATTCAGTAGGAACCTAACTGGATATATCTAGTCACTATGGGAGGATTCAGTTTATTTTTCATGCAGAATCACAATTGAGCAAGTGGGAGGTCTTGAAACATGATCTCCTTTACCCTCTGTGTATAGATGAAGCCAGAAGCCTGAGATCAACTTACTTTATTAAGGTCATATAGATATTTCTTGGAGAGTCCAGCAACAAAATACATTTGTCTAGTACACAGGCATTGGACTGTGCCACCAGACTTTTGCAACTTTAATTCCAGAGTCATTTATAAATGAGCTTGTTAGAATTTAGGGTGTTCATAAAATGGAGAGAAAGTGTCTTGTTGCATCTGCCAATGTTTTGACATAAGAAACTAGCCACCATTAGCTGTAATTTATTGAACACTTGCTAATTGCCTTGCTAAGTGCCTAGCAGTATGGCTTAAAAAAAAAAAAAGTGTTGGTCCTCTTGCATTGTGAAACCAGCTCTGAGAAACAAGGCATTTTACCCTTCTTTTCTTCTTCCAGAAAGAGTTTACATGTAGAGTTGGGTGGCTGGCTCCAAGTTCTCCAGCTGGGAAAATGACAGAAAGGGAACAAGTATGAACTAGCAGCGATTGAGCCAGGCAGCTCTGCTCCCCTCAAAAGGGTGTGCTTGGTTGTGCTGTAACAAGGCTGACTTCCAGGGTCAAAGAAACAAGGAAGGCTCCACCAGCTAAAACAAATACAATCACCAGACTTGAGCCTCGGGGTAAAAAGCAAGCACTCATCTCAGTGGGATTGGTTACTGGTCAGAGTCTGCTTTGCAGTAAGTCTGACTAGATACTTAATGATCCAAATATGGCCTGAGAGCTGGGATCTTCTCCCGGGGCAGATAAATGTCAGGGGTCTCCAGGTGTTGGCCCTGGATGATACAAATATATGGACTTCATTCTTGAGTTTTACTAGTTGTGGAACTAATTGTGTGTTCCTCATAAAAGGATTTTTCATAATTCTTATTTTAACTATAATTACACATGATGTGCTTTATGACAAGGCAAGATAAGGAAGGATTGTGATGTGTTGTTTCCAAAACCCTTGCTTTGAAACTTGACTTTATATATGAGTATTATGATATCTTTCATTATTTTTATTGTGAATAAAAGTTTTTTCAGATTAAAAATTAGAGAACTGAAATGTCAGAAACTTTGTTTTTCTTCATGGTAGTTTGATTTTTCCATTGTTGTTTTTAATTTTCCATTTCTCGGTAGTCATTTTAAAATGTATGTATAGGGCTGAGCCCCAGTGGCGTAGTGGTTGTGCGCGGGACTGCGGCCCACTGGGACGGAGGTTCAATTCCAGCAGTGGGGCTGGGCCTCCTACTCCCACCACCAGAGACTAGTGATGCCCCAAAAATAAATAAAATAAAGATGTATGTATTTAGACTAACTTTTTATTTACTCAGGAGAAAGATGGGACTTTCTACTCCTGTAAAGAATTCAAGTCTCAGAAATTCTCCAGGCAGTTCTGCCTTGTCCTATAAGGTCACTATGAGTCAGCATGCATTCAATAGAAGTGAGCTTGTGTTGTTTGGGAAAAAAAAAAAACAACCATATCTACTAGGACTTTGTCGTACCACCACGAAATGTGATCCAATAGGGCACAGGGTTTTTGTGTGTTTTAATAGATAGTGAAGGATTCTTTCATTCATTTAGAATTTCTTTATGCCAGGTAGCTAAGCACTTACAAGGCAGAATACAAATAAGCAAATGGCATTCATTCTGCATAGTATAAGGGCTAGCACATACTGATAATACTATTTAGCACCAACATCTGTGGTATATAGTTAGATTTCAGTGCTCTATATATGTTATCGCATATATTCTTTACTACCACCCTGTGATGGGTGTCTGTCGTTGTTGTTAGGTACAAAGTAGTTTGCTGTGACTCATAGTGACACTCGCACAGTCTAGAGCACAAAAGAGCACTACCTGGTTGTGCACCATGCTCACACATATGTCTATCCCCTTGTTGCAGCCACTATGCCAATCCATCTTTCTTTTCCCATTTTATTGGAAGCTCTCACAAATATTATAACAACCCGTAGTTCAGTTAGGTCAAGCATGATTGTACGATTGCTATCGCCATCATTTTCAAGACTTTTTTTTCCTTCTTGCACTTTTTGATAACAGCTCCCCTTTATCACCGTCCTAACCCATCCTACCCTCTGAAACTCGTTATTATATTCAATATTATCGTTATTCCTTCTCCTTCTTCTTCCTTGCTGTATCTTATACCATCCAATGTATCCTTTCACTTGTCATTCTGTTATTCATTCCCCTCAAGTGGATTTATATAGTAATAGTGACTATCAGTTCCACCTCCCCACCCCTCTCTTTCTGTGCCCTCAGGGAATCATTACTCCCATTACTATTTGTGAAGGGTTTATCTATTTTGGATTCTATACATTGAACAATCTTGATTATAGAGATGAATATACACAGGTCTAACAGGATCAATGAGTCAAACTAAGACCATAATAGAGGGTGGGACAAAATATTAAATAACTAGAGAAGCTATTCTCAACCTGTGGGAGGCGACCCCTTTGAGGAGTAAAACAACCCTTCAACAGAGGTCACCCGATTTACAACAGTAGCAAAATTACAATTGTTAGGGTCTAACTATTGTTCTGCCCAAGTTTTCTTTGGGTGAATCCATCTCCCAGGACCCACTTACCCAAGAGCACTTAAACCCTTTTAGTCCTCAGCATTTGTGTCTAAGGGGCACATCTACAAGACCCCATTGCTCTTCCCGCAATCAAGGCTGGAGCAGTCTGGTTCCCTCCCCCCAACCCCCATCATACCTTTAACTTTCAGGGGACCTTCTTGTGGATGGCTCCACACCAGTTCACATGAGGTGTCAAGCACTGTCCCCTCCTCTCCACCCTCATAGACCCCGCCCTAAAAGTGAGAAGTCTGCTATGGAGATTCCTCAGGGACTTTGTGTCTTTGCTTCCATTGTGGGTCCGTTGCACTCCGCTCTAGGTTTGCCTCCATGGCTGTGTATTTAGTGTTGTCCACTGTAGTGCTGCCATCTACGGAGAGGATATCATGTCTGGAGCTGGGGCTGGCCCTGCAGTCCTCTCTGTGGATGAAGTGCCCTGAGCAGCAACCCTCAAGGCTTGGTGCATTAGAATGAGGTCTACTTTCTCTCTTTCCTCTGGAGACATAAATATCATCCTCCCTTGAGTGGATTAGTTAGTGTCCTGTTCCCCTCATGCCATCTTCTTTCTTCCCTGACTCCTCTGTAGGTCATAAAGGAGTATGGGGGAGGGCTGTCTTTCCACCAATTGCTATCCGCGTCTTTAAAATTTTCTTTTTCCCTTTCTTTTTGGATGAGGTATGCATCATTGTGTTTAGTCTGGCATTCGTCAGTGTCTGGTCCTCAGTCCAGGAACTGTGCGATGTGTATATTTCCCCTGTGCCTGTTCTCTTGATTGAATTTTCCTCAGTGGACTTGTGGACTTGTCCTTTTGTGCTTGACTAATTTAGCTCAGTATAGTTATCTTCCAAACTCCTTCCAAGAGACAAGGTGCTTCATTGTTTCTTCACTGTTTTTTAAGGATGAGGACTCCTCCACTCTGTGTATATCTCAAAGTTTTCTCATCCATTCATCTATTGATGGACATTTAGGCCTCTTTCCAATTCTTTGCGATTGTGAACTGCACAATAATGAACAATGAAGTAAAGATGTCTGGTCATGGCCTGGTTCTCATTTCTACTGGATATATATATATATCCAGTGGTGGAATTACTGGGCTGTAAGGTAACTTTATTTCCATCTGCTTTAGGTATCACCAAGTTACTGTCCATGGTGGTTGTATGCATCTATAAGACCAGCAATGAATGAGAGATCTCACCACACCCCCCTCAACATTTGTTGCTTTCTGCTTTTTTGAATTGTTAGGTGGTATCTCATGGTTGCTTTGATTTATATTTCCCAGATGGCTAATGATGGGAAACTTTTTTTTGAACATTTCCTCATATGTTTATTGACCTTCCTTTGTGAACCTTCTGTTCAAGTATTTGTTCTCCTCCTCAGTGGGCATTTTGTTTTTTTTCTTATTGTAAAAGTGCGTGGTTGGTAGATTTTAATAATAAAACCTTTGTCTGATATGTCATTGCTAAATATCTTTTTCCAGTGTGGGGGCTCTGATGTCTTACAATGCAAACAAGTGTTGTGTCTTTAGTATGTCCCACACATCTATGTTCTCTTCATCTGGGTGAATATCCTTCATTATTGCTGATAGTTCATGTAGTCCCTTTGTTAAGGTTATTAGCTTTGTCCCTATTTTTTCATTGATGAACCTGGTAGCTTGATGTTTGTGATCCATGGCAAATTCGACCTTGTACATGGGGTGAAATAAAGGTCTTGGTTCTTTCTTCTGCAGGATGACATCCAGTTTTTCCAGCACCATTTGTTAAAAAAGGGGGGTAGGGGGGCACCTGCTTCCCATTTGACTTTTGGTGGGCCCTTATCAAAGATCAGTTGTGTGTATTCTGCTGTTTTCATTTCTGGATTTTCTGTTTTTCCATTGGTTTGAATATCTATCATATTAGTACCATGCTGTTTTGACAACTTTGGCTGTATAGTTTATTTTAAAGTAAGGTAAGGCAAACCCTCCCCCCTCCCCCCACACACACACACACACAAACATACTTTATTCTTCCTTTTGAGGAGACATTTCCCAGTTCTTGGCTTATTTCCTTATCATATCAGTTTTTCCGCTTATTTGGGGAAAAAAACCGATGCTTTTATTTGTATCAGATTGTCTGGAATCTATGTGATGCCTTAGGTAGAATTGACATCTTTACAATATTCTAAAATTATGTCTACTGATCCATGAGCATGGGATATTTTTCCACTTGTGATGGTCCCTTTTGGCTTCTTGTACTAATGTTTTGTAACTTTTCTTGTACATTACTTTTGGTTTTGAATCTCTTTTTCTGTAATCCCATTCATTGTATATAGCAATCCTGTTGACTTCTGTTTGTTGATTTTGTATCCTGCCACTCTACCATATTCCTCAACTGGTTCCAGCACTCCTATTTTGGAACCTTTGGGGTTCTCAAACTATATTCAATCTTATCATTTACAAATAATAATGATTTTACTTCTCCTTTCCCCAGGCTTACACCTTTTATATCTTTCCATTGTCTTATATTATTAGCTAGGCCCTCCAGGACTGTGTAGAGTAAAAGTGGAGTCAAGAGGCATCTTTGTCCCATTTCCTTTTTCAGTGGAAAGTTTTTCAACTTTTCTCCACTTAATGTAATGCTGACTTTGGATTTTCATATCTAGCTTTAATTATATTGAGGTATTTTCCTTCCCGTCCTATCATCTTGAGTGGCTTGATTAAGAATGGGTGCCAAATGTTGTCAAATGCTTTATCTGCATCTATTGATTTTATTTATCTGGTCTTTGTTCCTTTTCTTCTCAATGTGAAGGACGATGTTAATGGATATTTGAACCCTTGGTATGAATCCCGCTTGGTCATGATGGATTGCTCTTTTTATATACTTCTATATTCTATTGGCCAAGACTTTGTTAAGGATTTTTGCATCTATGTTTATTAGAAATATCGGTCTGTAGTTCTGTATTCTTGTCAGATCCTTGACTGGTTTGGGTATCAGTGTTATTCTAGGATCATAGAATGTGTTTAGGAGTCTACTGCCCTTTTCTATGTTCTGGAAGAGTTTATGTAGCATTGGTGTCAGCTTTTGCCTATACTTCATAGAATTTTCCTGTGAAGCCAACTAGGCCAGAGCTCATTTTAGTTGGGAGTTTCTTGACAACCTTACCTTTTTCTGCTTTTCTTCTGAGTCTATTCAAGTTCTTGATATTTATTCGGGATAATCTAGGGAAGCTTTGTTTTTCCATGTATGTGTCCATGTCTTCCGAGTTGTAGTCCTTTGAGTACAATCCTTCTTAGCACTGTGTAATTAGTCTTTTAATTTCATTGGAGTCCATTGTAATTTCCCCTGTTTCTCCTCCTAACTGGATATTGATGTCTGCTGTCCTAGCTTTTTCGATTCTTTGCTTGCCTAAAACCCACTTTGATTATTGATGTGGGCAGGGTGTTAGAGAATAGCTCCTAATCTCAGGTGGTCGGTGTGGCATGGTGTCCTCTAAGAGCCATTAAAGAGAAAATAGAAAGAGTTGGTTAATCTGTCAAGTTGATTGCATTGATTAGATAGATAGATAGATAGATAGATATGTTGCATAATACTCTACCTTTGGTAAGATATAATTTAGCAGTAGGGGGAAGAGTTTCTTTTGGCTTGAGAAATATTTGGAAGGTCAAACTAACAGAATGATATCACAGTTAAGATACTGTCTTCTACCCACCAATCAAATGCTTCCCTTGAATCCCAGGAGCACAGCAATGCTTATTTATTTTCTCTTGAGATCCCACTTATATGGAAAAGCAAAAATGAAACCGTCATAGAAAGCCTCCTGCCCCTTTCAATTTTGACCCCATCTTATTCTTATAATACAAACTGTTTGAAGGAAAATTATAGATTCCTAGGGTTTTCATTAGTGCTGGCACTTGGCTGGCTTGATGAATCTGCTCTTGTGGAAGAAAACTAAGGACAGAGAAAAAGCAGGAAGATTCTGAAACTCTCTGCTTCAGGCAGTGCGTGTGCCTTCCCTGAAAGGAAGGTGTAGGGTAGAATGATCACTCACCAAAAACTGAGGTAGGCTTGCTTTGCAAAGTGAATCTTCTACATAATTTTAATTCTAATGGAATTTCTATTTTGAAGCCTCACTGACCTCATTCCTACTAGATCCAATGTATTAAAGCAGGAACTCAAGGGTGAGGTGTGTGACAGATAGCAGAGGGCTGAGAAGAGAGAGAGACCATTGAGTCAGAAGGCAGGACGCCATGGAATTCATCCCTCCCTCCCCAGTAGAAAAAGCCTTTGTGAATTCTATTGGCATGGCAACCAAAAAGATTCCACTAAAAATGTGCTATCTAATTGCACATCTTGTTTTTGCAGTAGAGCACCATATTCATCATTCCAAAATGGTTTCATTTAACTCAAGAACTCAATTTAACATGAAGGTATTTATTCAAAAACTGTCCATTGAGTACCCACATGGGTCAAACACTTGCTCTAGGTGTTGGGGTTATAGCAGCTCTCAAAACAGACCAAGATTAAGATAAGAATGTATTATGTATAAGCATAAAATTATTATATATAAGCAATATATTCTATAAATATATGATTACATTTATTATGTGTCATTCATATTTTATGTACATGTAAAATGTATACACAGTACACATATAAACATATATAGAATTTTCAGAGAAAATATGTTATGTTATTTGTGCATTGATTTATAATACAGAAATGTCTATATTGTCCAACATGAATTCTTAGGCCCAGCCTTGACAAGCACATGCCATTTTCTGGGGAAAAGTAATTGCATTGAGCTAAGTAATACCTCCATCCACACTGGAGCCAAGCGCCTAATCGAGAAATAACATAACAGTTAGCAGGGTGAGAAATTAGTGCAAATGAATTCTCCACCCTCCCAGCAGCCACTGCGCTCACTTTTTTTCCCTTTTCCATGCCCCTACCATTTCTTAGCAGAGAAGATAAACAGTATAGCTGATGTGTTCACTCATGTCTCAGTGACCCAGAAAGAGAAGTGTTCAGGAGAGCGCAGAGGTACACCAATGATGCTGAACCCGACAGTGAGCCGGGAGCTCCCAGAGGAGAGCAGTGCGATTGAGAGGAACTTTGAAAGCACAGGAATGTTCCCACGTCCATGCAGAGGTCCTGCTGGGGGTCACTGGAATTGCCTGAAACTTGACCAGGAGTGACAGGCTCTTGATACCATCTCTATGAGGAAATGTGGAAGGTTTTTTTTTTTTATCATAATAAAAAGCTATTTCAATAGAATTTATTAGCCCAGCATATTTTAGAGAATTCTGTCATGTAAATAGTCATTACTTTTGACCCAAGTTAATATTTTTTTGTAATGAAACATTTTGAATTGCAAACAATCTAGCCCTGAATTCTATGAGAAGGAAAAGGAAACCATGGTGGATGTTGTCGCGCCCACTCCAAAAGCCCTTCATCAGGTATACTTGCCGGTTCTCACCCTCCCTTCTCTCTGAGTATTGCAGATCAGAATGCTGTTAATGCTGTGAGATGCTGTCAAGTGGATTTTGGCTCAGAGTCCAACGAGAACTGCCCTTGAGATTTTCTTAGTTGTAATTTTGATGGGAGCAGATCGCCAGATCTTTCTCCTCCAGAACCTCTGGGTGGGTTTAAAAAGCCAACGTTTGGATTAGCAGTCAAGCACTTAATCTTTGCACCATGAGATCACCAAAGAAACAAGGAACAAGGTGAAAAGAACAGGGACCACAGAGAGAGAAAGCCTTCCCTTAGAGTTTGGCTCTTGGATTTGATCTCCTAGACTCCTAAACTGAGAAAATAAATTTCCATCTGTGAAAGCCCCTGTGCTAGTCCGGGTAGGCTAGAGGAACAAATTTCATAGACACGCATATGGAAATAAGGAAAGTGTTTATATACAAAAGGAATGTGACGTGACACTAGAAGGCATCCCAATCCTATGCAGTACAAAGTCATTAAGTCCAATATTAACTCATATGTCCAAAATCAGTCTACAAAGTCTCCTTCTGACTCACAAAGTCACAGGACAGTGGGTGCAGAATTCCGGCGCTGGCAGGGGTCTCCCCATGGCTCCTCACTTCCAGGGCTCAGGGTCCGTCAACAGCATGCTGCTCCAGCTTCAGAGATCTGGCTCCATCAGGGCAAAACCGTGTGGTCTCTCCGCCCACTCCTCCAGCTTCTCAGATGCTGCCATCTTGTCTTTTCCATGACTCATCGCTTCTGAGACTAACTCCCAACAACTGGAGAAGATAGCTTCTCATCTTCACGAGGGACATATTGCGAGATTTCCCAGGAGTCTCAGGAGAAAGTCATACCCACATAGAGGCCTCATTGGCTACTCAATGACTATCTCCAGATTAACAGGCTAGACTCCACCCCTACATTTCAATCATAAAATTAACATAAGCACATGACTGCCACAGCCCCACTTGTGGAATTTCTAGCATAGAAGTTCCACTTGTCTTAGAGTGACTGGAATAAGTATGTCTCACCCAGTTACCCTGTTTCCAGGGCTACTTCCAATCACTTGTCACCAAAGCCCCTGCACTAAAGGAATGGATGCTCTTAGAGTTTAAATAGTCTTTTGCAGTATCATGCCACCTAGCAGGCATTAAGAGGGACCACCTGATCCCAATTCCACATGCTTTTACACCACCAGTAGCATGGCATCATTGCCTTACACAGTCAAGGAGGAAACAATAACCACAATTTACCACTGATTATTAACCTTCTTCATTATTTACTTTTTTCTTCATTTTTTCTTCATTATTTCTCTCAATCAGCTCTTCCTTTCCATCTTAATGTCACACCAATTATTAATAGATGTTGCTGGGTTTCAACTTACATCACCAAACTTCTGTATCCTGTGACTTTGTCAACTAGCGTCATCCCAGAAGAAGTGGTAGAAATCCCAACTGGTTTGCATCCACCCATTTCCCAGGCGGCAATGAATTGCTTCTTCATTCATCTCTGTTTTGTGCATGTTAAACTATGTGGAGGTGACTGTGTTGTGCTGAACAGTGTGTCTCTTCTGTATAAAATGGACACAGGGGTGGGGTTGGAGGGCTTCCAAAGAATAAGGAAGATGGGTATGATACTTGAACTCAAGGAGGGGCCAAGAGGTAGCTGTTGGAAAGAGAGTACATGCCTATGTTATCTCCCTTGCCTTGCAACATGAGCTGGACAGACAGAGGAGAAAGGAGGCATAGTCATTCCAGTGAGACTTTACCTTGTGCTGTTAACACTTCTTGGTTTACTTAAATGTAAGGATATTAGGAGATGGATTTTTTTGAGATGAGTGTTTTTTAAAATAATTACAAAAATTAGTAGACATTGAAGAATTCTGGTGTTTAAATACTCAGCAGCTATTAAAGGTCAGTAATTCCAGCCCACTAGCCATTCCATAGGAGAAAATACCCACAAACTTGCACCACTAAAAAGCAGTTGGACACAGAGCTGTAATGTCTCTGTGACAATACCAGTAGGTGCTGGATATAACTAATAGTATAAACAAGATAAAATTAAGAGTATATTAAAATAAAATCACACCTAGTAGCAATAAGGGATGAATACTTTTCCCAAATAAATAAAAAGATATCAAAAATATTTTTTAAATAACCTAGCACTTCTTCCCAATATAATGTTGATAGAGAAAAATCCAGCTGTTACTATTGAAGCAATACTAAGATTGTGGTGCCCTCATGTCTACTGTCTGTTGAAAACACTGCAGCGTTCTCTAGGGCATCAGAGGCACATGATCGAATGGCTGGTGCGTCAAATCGCCGCAGCGAGCATTGCAGGGGATGGGAATACTGTCATGGTGCTAACTCATGCAGTCTCACTCCTCTCTGCTTGGTTATCAAGTAGCAAGATTCCTCCACTTAATGTCTGCCATAATAAACAGGATAACCAAGCTGACTGAATAAGCTGACTGCTGCACTATAAAGCCAACAGCCAACTGTCAGAAGATGGCTGGACTGGGAGACCTGGCCATATGGTCTGTAGTTGACAGCACAGTGCTCGGCCTTAGTGTGAGCAGATTGATGTGCTGCTTCTGTTTCTTCTGCACATGGTTCCCATGTGCATGCTCCATTTGAACCCTCTCTGACATCCATATTTCCACTCAAAATGATTTCCTGGTGGCAGGCTTATCCACTTCTAAACCCCAAATGGATCGTATTCCTTAAAAAAGAAGGGGGGAGCCAGAACCAATGAAGAAAGGCAAAGGAACTGTTACTAATGAAAGAGGCTAAAGGAGCATGGTACTTAAATATGTGCCACTCACAAACTCCTCTTCTGGAGAAAAGTTCTGTGCAGGATGTAATGGTTGGGATGCTGATCATAGGTTAGATCAAAGTAATGTATCAATGTAACGTTTATAAGGTTGCTGTGCTAGGCACGGTTATCTGGAGAAGCAAAACAAGGACACTTATGATTATATATACACCAGAGGATAAGCTTATACAACAAGAAGGAATCTAATAGCTAGTTAGTCCAGACAACAGTAGAGAGTGCTCAGTTCAACTCACTTTCCTGAGAAAATTAATATGCTGGTAGTCCTTCAACTCACACAGGCTGCCAGGTCCAACGTCAAGAAAACAATGTATTCCACCCTCAGGCAAGGCAAGCAGAATCTGCCTGCAGGGAGCAAAGAGCATTGGTGATCAGCAACAGTCAACAGCTCAGGAGTTTAGGAAAGCGGGCCCAGATGGAAAATCAAACTCAAGCAATGCAAGGTGACAGGCCCCACCAGCCTCAAGCTCAAGTGATGTACACACCAGCAATAAGATGGAAAAGCAGGTCTCGAAGGAGCCTCGAGCTCCAGCAACACTATCCTTGGGTTGGCTTGGCCCACAAGTAGAGTAGTTCACAAGTTGAGACACAACACTGGCTAAAGCCCCAGCACTCTGGTCCAAGAGCAAGAGAGATGGACGTGGGCCTTGCAGAGCCCTTTATTTCTTTGCCCTCCATTCAAATTGCGACCTGATTAGCTCCTCATGTTCCTATTGGCCAGGTTGGCATAATAAACCTATCACAGTTGATCACTGCAGGGAGTATGTAAGAGCGTACTCTTATTCCTAGGAAATATACCAAACCCACTGCTGTCTACCTGATTGAAGTCTGACTCATAGCAGCCCTATAGGGCAGAATAGAACTGCCCCCCCCCCCCAATAGGATTTCCAAGACTGTAACTCTGTGTGGAGCACACCCTCAGGAGATTTTTCTCACAGAAAGGCTAGGAAGTCCAAACAGCTGATCTTTCAGGTAGCAGTCTAGCACTTCATCTCTGTATCAACAGGGTTCACACTCTTCATTACGAAGTCAAGGGCCACATGGTTCTGCCAACTGCGACTAACCACTCTAATCAGGATCACAGAAGAAAGAAACCCTACAGACGTAGGAAAACAATGCAGAACAAAATTCTTAAGTCATTAAAACAAACCCACACCAGACTTCTGGACTGATACAGAAGGGGAACTACCAGGCTATGGTCCTTAGGCCACTTCAAACTTGACCTGAGGGTAACCTGACAGCCAAATGGTATACAGGCCATTAAAGGAAGCAGTTATACCCAGGAAGAACATGCCCATCAGAAGAACCAGCCAGCAGAGGTCAAAGGAACTGTCCGTGCACAAAAACCAATTTCAGGGGGCAAGAAAGAAGGATGGCTGGAAGCAGGCCCGCAGGGAACAAGGGGGAAGAGAGCTGCCACACTGAGGGGACATTGTAACCAATGTCATTAAACAAAATGGGGGTACATTGTGAAGCAGTTGGACTGCATAGACATTCACCCAAACCACAATGCTTTAAAAAAGTAAAAATCCACGCTATATGCAACTGAGTATCCAGTACTATAGTCTTGCAGGCTATAAAGTCAAGTCTTGCTCACAGTGACAAGAATCGAGCTCACTGCCAGAAGGGAAATCCCAGAAGCTGTGCTGACAGCAGCAGAGGGTCAGGTATTTCTTCCAGAGTGGCTGGCAGGCTCACACCCCTGACTCTTGGGTTAGAAGCTGTGCACCTAACCATTTCCCCAGCTTTATATATTAGTATATGCAGTCATAATTTTCTCTCATGTAGATCTACATCTATTGATTACTGCAAAAACCCAAGGCAAACCCACTGTGATCAATTGAGTCACTTCCAATTCATATAGGGCAACTTTATCGGGCAGGGTAGAACTACTCCCTAGAGTTTCTGAGGCTAGAAATCATTCTGGGAGCGGACAGCCTTACCTTTTCTATCTGGAGTGACTAGTGGGTTTGAATCATTGATCTTGTAGTTAAGAACCCCAAGGTCCAACCCACAGCACCCTCAGGACTCCTATAACAATATGGATAGAGATATGTCAGAGAGACGCAATAAAACAACTGAGGGGAAATATGAACAATAGGCAATTCTGTGTAAAGGGTACACATATCTCCCTGCAACTTGCTTTTGAGTTTGAAATTACTTCCCTTAGAAACAAGCCCAAAAGGCTAGTAAGTCATAGGGATGTTCCTGATGTGGAGACTGGATTGTACAGTGGGCAAATGGGAAGCAGTCTCGTTATGTATACATATGTATACTATCACACCAACAGTGATGGATATTAACATTCTGTATGACTTGAATACATCCTGAAAACCCAGGTGAAGATTGCTCATGTTGAAGCTAAATATAAATCTCTTTGGTATTTCATGAGAGTTTGTAACAGAGATTTGGCAGCACGGGCTTATAAACTGTGGTTTAGGGATTGCTGGGCTTTAAATGACTTGAACCAGTGTCAAGTGCTACGTGAGGCACGACAAGGTGTGGAGGAGACTGAAATAGAGAAGGAAGAGACCCTTTAGAGACTTAGGAAGGCAGACTCATACTGCAATGAATCATGAGAATAAGCAATGGCCTTTGAAATGTCCTCTTTTCCCAATATGTCATCATTTGGACACTGCCTAGATTAAAGTAGGAAACAAGAAACACCTTAAACGGTGATGGGGGTGGGGGTGGCAAGAATAAAAAAGCAGAAGCAAGTTGAAGGAAGCAAAGAAATGGAGGCTTATCTCTCCATTTATATAAATCCAATCCTCCCAGCCCCAGCCTTGTCTGCCTCTTCTATTAATGAATGGGGCAGTGGAGTTTCCCAAGGGGAGTTCCTTTTCAGAGCCGGAGATGTTGAATTTGCTCTCCAAGGAGAACTGGTGAAGATAACAAATAGAGTAGCTGCAGAAAACATTTGGGAGCCAGACCAAGCTAATAGAAAAATGGTGCTCATATGAACAAAACATTCCACATGTACTGAACAGGACTTGGTGAGTTGTATCAATGTGAAAAGGAATAGATCTTCTTGTAATCTGACTAGAAAAATGTCTCATTGGTCTGAAAGTAAGATCATTGCTCATTATTGGCTCAAAACTCTGCCCTCACCATCCACGATTTTCTAGTCCTTGCACGATGTAAATTTGCTTACAGGAAAAGACCCATTTGATCATCAAATGAGTGATCTTTTAGAGCATTTGTTAAATCCAACGTATCCTTGTGTACTGTCCAGTAACTGGCTTAATGCTTATTGGGGCATGCTATTGTATGATTAGATTACACGCTATTAGATTATATGGTGGTTGCCAAATCCACCATTGAAATGATGTCATTTCTGGAATAAAAAGCATTAACTGAAAAATGGTACCCACCAAATGCTAGTTAGACTTTGGTGCAAATTACTGAGAAATCTGTAAAATCCGAGTAAGGGTTTGAGAACTTCAGTCTCAGAGTTGGCATTTTGTCACCGGTTCAGGTGACAGCCTTTGGTCTTGCTAAAAGTGCCATGGGACCTGTAATAGGCTGAAGTGTGTGGCCTCTCATTTTTATATGTCATCACAATGATGAAGTACCGAGAGTACATCTGGGGTCTAGCTTTACCACTAGCTTGGGGGAAAGGGTGCCACATAGTCAATCACGTCCCACACAGCCCAGACTTCCCCTGAAGATTAGTCAAAGTGCCAGTAAAATATGGGCCTGCTCCGTAGGTACTATACAGTGCTCTGTCTAAATGGCACGCGGGATAAATGTTTATAGTGTGAACAGAAAGCTGGGATGTCACAGGGCATGCATTTTTATGTAACACAAATTGCCTAGCTCACTAAATTTGATGACCTGGCCCATATCATCTTTCTGAGGCTGGGCAACCAAGAGAGGACAGCCAAAGGAACCTGACTTTGCTCTGTTTGACTTTGCTGTTGTTTGATGCCGACACAGAATGACCCAAGGCACAATGGAATGAAACACTGCCCGGTCCTGCTCCTTCCTCACAATGATTCCTGTGTGTGAGCTGTAGCCACTGTGTCAGTCCTTCCCTTGGCAGACCTGCCTCTTCAGGGCCGTCCCTCTACTCACCAAGTCTTTCTCCAAGGACTGGTCTTTCCTGGCAACCTGTCCCAAGTATAAAAGATGAAGTCCCACCATCATTGCTTCAAAGGAGCATGCTAGTTATATTTCTTCCAAGACACATTTGTTTATCCTTGTGGCAATCCATGGTACTATCAATATTCTTTACAGAACCACCAGTCAAACACTGCCCAAGGGTCACAGGCCCAATTTCACCTCAGGGTGGAAGTTAATATGGAGGCCTCAAATCTGTGGCCATAGCTCCGTAGTGGTCATTGTGGCTAGTAGTCATTGAATTGACGCTGACTCCTGGTCGTCTTATGTATAATCGAAGGAAATTTTCCCTGATCCTAAAATCTTGGTATGCTTGAATCCAGTACTAGCGGTACTGTGTTTCTCCGAAAATAAGACCTACCCATAAACTAAGCCCTGGCAGGATTTCTAATCATTTGCTCAATACAAGCCCTGCCCCCAAAATCAGACCTAGTGGTGGGCGTGGCAACGCAGGGTGAGTGCACAACCCATGCATTTCATCACAGAGCCTGACAAGATATGCAGCCCTTCTCATCTGCCCCTTTGTGACCTCTCTGCAGACTCTTGATATTGCAATAAATAAGCCATTCAAAGGCCATTTGCACATGGAAATTAATGATTACATTGAAAATAGAATGATAAATCATTGTGGAAACTTTTTTTTTGGGGGGGGGGGGCGCATCACTGCTCTCCGGTGGGGGGAGTAGGAGGCCCAGCCCCACTGCTGGAATTGAACCTCCATCCCAGTGGGCTGCAGTCCCGCGCACAACCACTATGCCACCGGGGCTCAGCCCTCATTGTGGAAACTTTGTGAAGCCTATCTATCCTACAAGAGATCGTGGTTTGGATGAAGAATTCATGGGGTAACATCACTGATGGTGTTGTTACCAATTCACTCTGAGCAGGCTACATGGATAAGAACTGCTCATTTAAGGAGAGTTCTATTGGACTACATGAGAGATTGGAACCAATGGTTCTAAAGAAAATAGAGCCGCAAGAAATTAAGGATGGAATTTGGGGTTTAGAGTGTTAGGATAATGTTTCAGAAGAAGATGACTTAACTATATTTGAATTAATGTAGATTTCTGAACCATACTTAAAAAAAAATAACACATCTCCTGAACATAAGCCCTATGGTGTCTTCTGGAGGAAAAATTAATATAAGACACTGTCTTATGTAGGGGAAAATACAGAGTGTGCCAGGAGTCCTCATGATGTAGGGTTACAAGTTGGGCTGTAACCTCAAGGTCAGCAGTTCAAAACCACCAGCTGCTCCATGGGAGAGAGATAAGGGCTTTCTATTCCCATGGAGCTTTCTCATGTCAGAAACCCAGAGCTAAGTCTCCTCGCTCCTACAGGGTCGCTGTGAGCTGGAATCCACTTGATCGATTGCAGGGAGTTTGGGTGAGAGCTCGCTGATGTTTCCCTCATTTTGGTTCACCTGCTTCTTCATGATGTCATTTTTTAAGATGTACAGGAAAGACATTCAAGAAACTCTTGACTTCAATAGAGGGCACCAAGTTACGGGCATCTTAAAAACACACAAGGGTCAGAGGTATTGACTGAGGTGATCACAGACCATTTGAAAGATCCACAGTGAAATCCTAACTCGGGGGTCAGGGCAATTAGGATAATTAGGGAACATTTGGATAAATATGCTTGACATGGAAATCTCTTCCGGTGGGCATACAAGCAGATACATTTCCACTTTCTTATTTTATTCAACCCCAACACTGGTGTGTATTCTGCCTTGATTCTTTTGCCACAATTAGAAAGGAAACCATAATCCAAAGGATTTGTTAGCAGCTCTGCTACTGTTTCTTCATAGTACATGTACTTGCTAATGACCCGAGAGCCACACAGGAGGCCTTTGTAACGGAGCTGTGTCACCACAGGAGCTGTGCAAAGTGAGTGCTACTTAATCACTGGCGACAAAGATGAAAAATGTAGTATTTCTGAAAGAAGTTGGTGAGGCTGTAATTTTAAAATGCCACTAATGTAATGTGGAGTGGGAGGAGGCGTCCATTTTTGGTCTCTCTCTTATCCTTTGGTTGGAATGCTTGAGGCAAAATAAAAATTTCTAAATGGTACCCTTCATAACAGAAGTCCAAACAAAGTGAAACTTTTTTTGAGTTGCCACAGAAGATGAAAACAAAACCCGCGGACCTTGTGGTGTACTGGCGAAGGCTCACAGTGATGGACAAAGTGCCCATTTGCAAAATCACCCATGACTCAGTGGGCAGAAAGTTTAGGGTCTGCTCCGAACTTTGAGGTTGGTGTCTGCCCACCACCCGGCAGCGACTGGCCGCCCTGCCCCGGGAAGAGGGGAGAGTGCACCCACAAAGATGCCAGCTGGGAACTGCCCAGAATCTGAAACACCCAAGCCTGCATCGGACAAACCCAGCTGGAGCAGGAAAGCACGAACACTTTCCATTACAGAGAGGGATGGGGAGGTGGTCAGATTGCACCTGTTCCAGGCGGACCCTGTGCAGCTTGGGGAAAGTCCAACAGTCCAGGATCCTGCAGATTCCACTGGACTTGATCGCGTGGGGTTGCCGAGAGTGGGGATCTACTCAGTTCACAGCATCTGACAAGGACATAGCCCGAGTACGGGGAGAAGGCTCATTTAAAAACCTTTTTTCAAGACCAGTGAAATAAAAACACCTAGGTGGCTGTAGTCCATTATTTTTCACACAATGATCATTAAGGTTTGTTTGCCCTGACTTGTTTTTCCCTCGGACCCTTTCTTGGTAGCAGGTTTCCCTGTTGACATGTGCTCTTTCCACAGTCAGGCGAGTTCTGTCCACCGCCCCAGAGGTAAGCTGACCTACTGGCCAGTTTCTGATGATGGGCTTTTATATGCACTCTATTCTCCACCCATCAGTTAGGTTTTACAGAGGATTCTGAGTCTATAATAAGAGTTGTAACAATCACTGTGGACTTTATAATCTGATGGGAGAAATAGACTTTAAGTAAAAAATTACATGTGTGGGCACGTTGGCATACGCAAAGTATGAGGCAAACCAGGGCTCAGAGAAGGAGAGGTGCGGTATTCATTTCCGTGGGCACAGAGAAACAAATCTGTGTAAGCACTTGTCTATTTGTGTGGGGGGTGGGGCAGGATGCAAGATTTAGCAAATGAAAATATAGGACATCCAGCAAAATTTGAATTTCAGATCAACAATAAGTGGGTTTTTTCAGTGCTTGTATACTCCTGTGCAATATTTGGAATACAAGCATTGGTTGTTTTTCTGAAATTTAAATCTAACCAGATATTCTATAGTTGACCTGGCAACCCTACTATAGACATGCAATGATTAAATATATAAACACACAGACTACGGAGGACATAAATACCTCTACTTTTTTTTTCTTTCCAGTAACTTCTTTACCATGCTTCTCCATTTATGTCTCTTCTCAACCAGGGAACACTGAAGGCAGGTCTCCCTGCATCTGCAAAGAGCTTCTCATTTGTCCCTCTGGGACACAGGGTCTCCTCAGCCCCCTTGACCTTCTTCCCCAGCGCCCACTGCTACTGAGAGTGAGGCCCACCCTGGGCCCTCAACCAACCTCAGCCAGAAGACGCTCTGAGAGTGGCAGCTGTCCTGAGACTCCAGGGACATGATTTTGATTCTCAGAATCATTCAGTGAACCAATATGTGTGTGTGTGTGTGAGCGGTTGGGGGTGGGGGAGGGGACGGGCAGTGAGAATCAGAGAAGCCAGCAGTGGTGAAATATAGAGAAGGATGAGGTAGATTTCAAATAATGAAATTCTCTTTCTCAAGACACATCCTCTAGCTCAGCAGATGACCCTCCCTCTGTGAGCCACAAGCTACAGGGTGCGCACCATTCTTGCTGGCCAGGGAGTGGATCCTTAGCCTCTCGAAGTCCCTGTGTCCTGATGTCCCCAGCATACCAGCCAGGAGACGGGTGGGGACTCTCCATGAGTGAGCGCAGGCAAGCAGAGAGTCCGGCAGCCTCAGGAGGAGGTGTGAGGCACAGGGAAGGAAAGCGCTCCTCCTGTTGCGTGGTCCACACTGTCATTCCACTCAGTCACCATGTCAGAAGTCACCGCAGACGTTTCTCACACATTCTCAGTAACATGGCCATGGGGTCACACCAATGTCCGCCCATAGAGAAGAGCCATTTTGAGGAGCCCCAGGCTCCTCTTTGGAAAAGTGAGGAGAGTCTAATTATGACAACCACAGTTCAAGGAAGACTCAGCCAAGGGTTAGTGTAGGTCTGCCCCAGAAATGACGCAAAGCCAAAATCCACCACCTGCTCCAAATGTTTGCTCGGGGTTCTGGGACCAAGTCAAGGCCACCGAATCCATTTCTGTTTGATGCTAACATATTACAGTCACTGGCCGGCAGCATTCTTTATAGTCCAAAGATAGCCTTTGAGCCCCTCTGTTACTGATGAAATAGAGTCTGTCATTATCAAAGAGAGTGACAGGGGCCATCCTCTGCACTACAGTCAACTTGAATAACCTTGTGAGTTTGGGTGTGGGAGAATTCATTTTCTTTATTTTTTTTAATGTGGGGGATTTTTGTTGCTATTGATGTTGATTTTTATTTTTCTGTCTTTGTTTAAATGAGGAAATGGAGCACAGGAATATCTTTTCAAAGAAGACAATTTTTTTTTCCAAGTAAGGATTTTTTTTTCATTTTAATTTTAGCTGCTGAAAAACCAGAAACCAGACTGTACAGTGCTGTTTCCAAGCCAGCTGCATTTTGAAAACCACACAGCCAAGTGCTTGCTCGCTAAAGATGTTATCTTGTACCTTACTCGTTGTCAACTGTTATTAATCTGTAACTTCAGAATGAAAAACTTAATTTTTTAAACAGGAATTCCTACTGAAGTGTGTCCAAACGTAACAGTTGAGAATTCACTGTAGACACTGGGTGGTTTTAGCCACTCTCGCTGACCTTTTACCTTCAAGGCTATGCCTCGCCTTATGCACACTGCTCCCCAACACACCCATAAACCTGTCAAGGCAGACTGCTGTTGGAGTCCGACTAGCTGCAACAGCATGAAGACTTTTACCCATGTGACTAGTACACTTCAACTGCCTGTCCAGACCACTCACCAGTATCAAACCAGCATGCTATAAATATGGGCTTACTGGATTGATTTTCAAATTCTGTCCCTAGTTGCCTCTCCCACTGTATTTGAACTCTCCTGTTTGGAACTTTACCCCAGCCTAGATGAAAATAAAGGGTGCTCACTTCGACAGCACAGATACTAAAATTAGAAAATAGGGGAGTGCCAATTACAAGCCAAGGAGACACTTATACTGCTTACCATATGATCCCTATGCATGGATTTAATCAGATGCATACTTACATGAAGGAGTCTCAAGATGATGCAATCATTAAGAACCCAGCTGCTAGCTGAAAGGTTGGAGGTTCAACCCCACCCAGTGTCACATGAAGAAAGACCTGATGGGTGTGCTGCTTCTGAAAAGGCTCTAACCTAGAAAACTCTGGGGCAGGCTGCTCTGTCCTGTGGGGTCACCCTGACTCAGAAGCCTTGACCAGTCTAGCACCAGCAGCACAGACATGTGACTGTTAAATAGTGGAAGTTCCAAATCTCTGAATCCATAAAAATGTCAGGCTTCACCTTTAATCAATGACATGAGTTTGGGTTGTTTTTGTTTTTTTTTAATGCTGATATACCCTACTGTTGGTCTCAAAATGTGAATCAAAAAAAGACAGGAAATTGCCAATTCTATCACTGGAACTAGAGGGGAGATGGAACAGGGTGAAGAAATAGGGAGGTGTGGGGCCAGTTCTGTGAAATGTTGTCCTGTTTGATCCCCGACCTGCCCAAAGTCATTTCCTCTCCAGAACTCAGCCAAAGCAGCCTTCACATGTTGGTTTGTCCCTCGTTCTGGGCCAACTATCATTCAGTTCTCACCTTTAAAGATGAGGACATGGCGATGCAGTATAAAAATAATGTCTGCCTTCTGGAAAATGGTATTTTGTGTTCTTGATCTAGAAATGTTTTCCTCCCTCATAATACATACACACTGAGACCAAAACCATGAGTATAGTATTTTACTAATAAATATAAGATGTCAGTGATGCCAAAGAAATCCAATACCTTCAAGATGAAGTAGCTGTAATGCCAAGCATTGTAAAAGCTGGCTTGTTTTCAGAATGTTGTTTTGTATGCAGACTTTCTACAGGGAAGAAATATTTGAGTCTAATTTCACCTCATGAGACAGATGATTGTTCTAGGGTGTGAGAGTCAGGATGAATCAAATTCTGTTTTCGAAAATATACTAGATAGAAAATGGTTACAACTTTTTCAGCTATTAGGTACTGTCCCACCATCCCCACCCCATCCCCACTACCACTGCCACCATCTCCACCTCCCCAGGACCAGGACTATAAAGGACTCCCGTCCTCGGTAGAGCAGATTAGACCCCTAGTCTAGCAAGCGGCAGCCCTTGTTTGTGCATAATGAAAAGATAATGGGTTTGGACTCAAGAGACACAATCCGTGGCTGTTGTTCTAGTTCAGCTGCTTTCTGGGTTAATACGTTAGTAAATCGAGCTAGTGGATGTTTTAGAGTCCTTCCAGGAATAGTGCTTTCTTGAGCCTGGGAAATAGTGAAACTCTAAGCAGGGCGATGATATAAAATAAGAGAAGAGGTGCCATTTGGAAACAAAGGAAGGGAAAATACATTAAAATGCAGATGGTATTAGTGGAGGCAAAGGCATTGGATGACAAGGTTATAGAAAAGCCTTTTGTAGGGAGAGATACCAGCAGCTAGATTTTTGCCCAAGGGTTTATATGTAACGAAATTGCAGGCTGTGGCCATCCCTGGCAGAATCAACTCAGTGAACTCATGTTGCACTTTTTCCATCTCTAATTGCAATGCATCTGGGAAGTCTATGTTGACCAGCCAGCTGCTTTAACAACATCACCCTTGTTCACACATTTTACAAGAGATTTCACCGCTCTGACAAGTTACACAGCTTCAGTGCAGGACCACAGCCGTACTGTGACCATTGGCTCAACCCCCTACCAGTTCTGGGATTCACAGCCTGAAGCTGCATTTCTTGAGTGAATTCAGTTCAGAGCTTTGTTCTCAGTCAGTCCTGTGGCAGTGCTGCCTGAAAATTCACCACCAGCAGCTGAGTGCTGCCTCTAGACAGCCATCTACAAGACTCTTTTTGAAGGATCCGCCAGAGCAGCAGGTCCGCTCCACCATGTGACGTTTAGGGCAGGGACATGCTGGTGCTGCTGCTGCTGATGGTGGAGCTGTGAAGTCCGTTCTGACTCACAGTGACTGCATGTAGAAGACAAGAGATCCCAGCCCGGCCAGGTCCTGCGCCATCCTCATACGCTGAGCGCATTGTTGCAACACTGTGCCATTCAGCCTCCTGAAGGACTTCCTCTACTTCGAAGACCCTTGACTTCTCCAAGTACAGTCTTCCTTCAGACACTGCAGTCCTATGTGGTAACATGCCAGGGACATGCTTAGCCAGCGTTGCAATCTCATTCAGCACATGCTTGCTGAACAGCCAATGGTGGTGGAAGCAACATTAGGAGCTGTGGAAGAGTGCCGTGCTGAGGCTATACACGGCTTTACCTGGCTTCATGTGCCAGCTAGATACCGCCCCTCTCCTCTTCACAAACAGAGATAGATAAACGGAAAGCCAAGCATCTATGTCTATGACTGAAGCGCTTGCTCTTTTTATTAGTCAATTTGCTAAATTCATTTTGAATCAGTTTCACTTTTTTACAAAATGACTTAAGTCATCATTGCTTGATTAATCATAGAATTTCCTGGCAGAGTGGGATAAGGTAGGGAGTGGTTTGAAACTTTCACCTCCCAGTTGTGTACTTGCAGTCACACAACCCCCACACCCTTTCCAGAGCTTTAATTTCATTAGCTCTAACCTCTGGGTACAATCGGTTAAGGTATCCATCTGCTAACTGAAATTCGGTGGTACAAGTCCTAAGAGTAAAGACTTGATGGTCTAATTTCTAAAATCTAACCACCGACAACAATGTAGAGCACAGTTCTACCCTGACACCCAGGAAATTGCCATCAGTTAGAATCAACCCTATGGCAACTTGCGTTAAACTTGGAACAATAGCAACCACCTCCAGGGTGATGGTGACATCGCCTGTAGGCCAAGGAACTCTGTGGACCTGGAGAATGAGCGCTCTCATGTGCATCCACCGGTGTCATTTACTCGATGGGGAAGTTTGTGCATTTTCCATGTCTGTATAATGGAGATGACAAATGTATCTTCCCGTATATGTTTGGAGACTAACTGGGTGAAGAATAAAAGCATTCAAAGCAGTCTTTGTTTATATATATATATATATATATATATATATGCAAAACTAGTCATTGTGTCTAACAGACAGTAAGCCTATGGCAGAGGAGAACTGCTCCATCACATCTCCCTGACTGTAACCTTCCTCCTGTAGCATGGCTCGTGGGTTTGAACTGCCAACCTTTCAGTCAGTTGAGTGCATAACCACAGTGCCGTCAGAACTGCTTGGCACATGACAAGCCCTCCCTAGATCTTGCTTCTCAATGTAATATAACAGCTAAAGGACAACAATAAGAGAGGCTCCCGACTCCTAGAGACCTGATAGGACAAGAGTAGAATTGTCCCGGTGAGTTTCCAGGACTAACTGTTTACGGGAGTAGAAGGCCTCATCTTTTTCCCATGGAGCTTATTTCTAGGAACCTTCTTTTGAACTTCCTTCTGAAAATGCTTTCTGGGTACGCTGGGAACGCCAACTTCCAGGAGGATAAAGTGTTGGAATGCGGATTACGACCATGTTTTCGTTCATGAGCTCACAGAGCTCGGTGTCCTTGGACCTCTCTGGGTTTCACGTGGTGATCTAGAGACTGGGGAAATAGATGTGTGCAAGCCCCGCGCTCCCTTCCAGCTGCATTAAGACTCACGTCCATCATTGCCGTGGGCGACAGATGAGTTCCCATCACTGAGCTGGTGAGAGTCTGGCCCTGACACCAAAGTTAAGATAGAGGAAAAGCAGTTAACTTCACCTTATGTTCACTCCACCTCCAAGCCCAGCCCCTTGGTGTGCCACAGGGTGCAGGTGAACAAATGTAACAGTCTTTCAATCTGTTCTGTTAAGGGTAGAACTGCAGCTCCCCAAAATTATTTGTTCAAATTTTGCATCCTATGCCTGTGGCTATATTCTGTTTGGAAATAGGATTTCTCCTTGTTGTGCTAATAGGGTAATCTGAGATAAAAGGAGTCTTAAACCAATCCCCTTCTGAGTTACATAAAGAGGAGGTTAGACTCAGGGATGTTAGTGAAAATGGGGGTGACGGGAGCAGCACACACAGCAAAGCCCAGGAGTACCTAGTAGGAAGGGATCCACTCAGTGAAGACCCTGATTTGGACTTTCAACGTCTAGAGTTGTGAGAAAATACATGTCTGTTCCTTGAAGGTTTTCCACTTGGGGGGTTGTTACAGTGACCCTTGTGAACTAAGACGCACTAACAATGGCTTTCGGTTTCAGGTTCTGCACAGGCAGGATGAGAAATATGCATGTTCCTGAACTGAAGGGAGAGGAAGAATGTAAAGGTTCTTTACATTCAGCTCAACTCAAAGCGATAGTCTATTTTTAGTCCTCTATTCAAGCCAATGTCTGGAGGTCAAGAGTGGAAAGATTGAAGTGATGGGGTAGACAGGCAAACATTTTTTTAAAAAAAGGGAGACTTTGAGTGGGACGGAGGGGGTTAGATTGACTTGAGAGATCTGTTAATGTCCCGAGGATGTCTTCCTTGTGTGAGTTTTTGTGGCTAGTTGCACGGGCGCGAGTTGAAGGCAGGTAACACGACCGAGATCAGAGACACTCTGGCGCCTGTCCAACTCTCGCACGGGCGTGCTGGAGGCCATGGCCGAGACCGGCGCCCACGAGAGGGACCCAGGTCTCCGTGATGGCAGAGAAAAGCGCTCGGGGCACAGAGTGGCACACCCTGTGGCAACCCTGGCGAACTGATTGGTTCTCCGGCAGGAGGCAGCACAGTGATTAATAATCAAGTAAATTGCCGCTCCCGGGGAAACAGCATCCTGAGCAAGGGCAGCCGGGGAGGTTGCGTACGGGGAGGGACTGGGCTGTGCCCCTCGCGGTTCCCTTGCTGGGGCCGGTGTTATGATCTTCGGAGCACTGTACCGTGGGGTCAGGGCTCGGAGAGGGATGCACTGTGTGACAGGGTGCAGCGACAGAAACGGATCCCCTCCGGCCTGGGAGCCGGAGCCAGCCCCTGCAATGTCAACAAGGAAGACCAGGAGTCACCTCCCTGGAGCTGTTCGGGCCGGAAACACGGATGCTGACCAGGGAGAGAGCTTGCCGTCCCTGCTGTGATCCAGAGAGCGGGGCCTGGGGAGACCGTGTGCGTGCTTTTCCCTCTCCCGCTAGTAGAGCTTGTCGGCACTCCCTTTGGAAAGGAAAGCCAGTCGCCGCCGAGCCCCTTCATACCACTGTGCTAATCCTGTTCTGCAACATTTCCACTCTCCTGGCTTTTTGAACGTAGATCTCTAGATGCTTTTCGCTGGGTGTCTCTCGGTGGTTTTGAACTTCCAAACTTTTAGTTAGCCATCAGGGTATTAAAATCCCAACTATTTTTGCCACCCCGGTTTTTAAGATCAATTCTACCACCACCCAGTGCCACCAAATCTATTCCACTTCTTAGTGGCCCTATGATGTTATGTTAAATTACCAAGTATGTACAACTGTCACCAAACTGAATTTGGAAGCTTTTCAAAAACCACATTAAAGCAATAAAACCATCATTGGGAGGGCTGAGCCCCGGTGGCGCAGTGGTTGCGCGCAGGACTGCGGTCCACTGGGATGGAGGTTCAATTCCAGCTGCACAGGAGCAAAGGCTGGGCCTCCTATTCCCACCACCAGAGGGCAGTGATGCCCAAACCCAACACCACCCCCCCCCAAAAAAAAAAAGAAAAAAATCAGCATTGGGATGACAAATACAAAACAGGACCAACCTTGATAATTAAATGAATTGTGGTACTCAAAACAGTTAGTAGTTGGGCCTCTCAGGCACCTATGCATAGCCATGTGGTGCTAATTGTCTTCAAATGAACCAGTATCTGATCTTTTTCAATTAACTTGTAATTTTATTCTACTAAACAGGCTTTACCAACTTAAAAATCATTGTGGTTTCTCAGCAGTTTCTAGGACAGGGCTAAGTGAAATCATATTGACACATTATAGTTCCAAGAAGCCAAAAGACATACAGGTTCTCTCGATATAATAAAAAGCGTGAGTTGTTTAGAAAAGAAACATCTGGGAGTGTGAGAAAGGTGAGCTGGCATCCAGTGGACAGCTGGGATGTCTTGGTTTCCTAGGTCTCCCATCAACTATAGCAAGTGCCTCCTGCGTCTGGGCATAGAAGTGTAAGTCAGTGTGCGGATGGTCGTTTCCTACCTCTCATCTTCTGTTGCTCCTGGACATCTTTGGTCTTTCCTGGCTTGCTGCTATATCACCTTTTGTCATTTGCCCACCTTTCTTGGTCTCTGGATACTTGCTCTCCTTTTACAAGGACAGCAGTACTTACAGGCTGTTCCGCCATCAGAGCAGGGTGTCACCTCACTCTACTTCGAAGGTCACATGCATATGTTGATGCAGGGGTGGTGCTTGCATATCCCAACTTTGGGAACACAGTTCAGTGTAGCCAATAGGAATTCAAACTACAACTAATCTCTAGAGAGACTGGAGATAGTCTATATACAGAAAATAGAAATGATTTTATTTTCAAAACTGCACAATCTGGGAGAACATTAGAGAAAAATTACCAGATTGTTTAGTCAGACAGTCTCAGGGCCTTCTTCATGAACCCTGGTGTTTACAAATGCCCAAACGTGGCTTTGCATATTTATGACTATAGGACTCGTTAACAGAGCTACACAGCACTGGAATTACATTTTAAAATATATCTAGATTTTACTAGTCACTAATTATTCTAGAAAAGAAAGTTAAAATGAAAAAATGAAAACTCAACATAGACGCATGGTTGACAATATTATTGTTAATAGAATCACTAAAAGAATGTATTTATGTTTTTGCTACAAAGCAGTGAGAAGCTTTACACAAGTACATTATCTCAAATTATTACTTCCTTTAGTTTTCAGTTTGCAAGAAAAAATTGTGTCATTTTTAATCTCCTTTGTCCCTAGATCCACCATAATAAATATTAAAGTCATGCATTTATTACCACATTTTTCTCTTGAATGACAATACGCATTAATTTTAAAATTTGAGCTGATAGTTCTCCAATTCAACATAATGGGCCAGGTGTGCTAATGCATTTGAATATTGCTGTCTCAGTTTTCAATTATTTTTATAAATGATGCATCAAGGCTGGGGATAAAATACCACAGTTACTTTCAACCTCAGACTCATGTTTTCCTTTATTTCTGCAAAATTCTTCAATAGTACCTCTCCAAATTTCTTCTCTGTTGTCTTCACCTTTTGTCTTCTGAGAATTTTATCAAACACACATTAGAGCCTCTCTTTCCATCCTCTTTCTCTCTTAATTCCTCTTTCACATGGTGTGGTGGTCATGTGCTTATGTTAATTTCATGATTGAGATGTAGAGGTGGTGTCTAGCCTGTGTAATATGGAGATAGCCAATCAGGCCTCCTTGTGGGCATGGTTTTCTCCTGAGACTTCTGGGAAATCTCACTATATTTCACTCCTGGAGATGAAAAACTATCTCCCCAGTTATTGGGAGTTAGTCTCAGAGACAACGAACTATGGATAAGACAAAATGGCAGCATCCCAGGAGCTGGAGGAACCAGAGAAGCCATGCAGCCTTATCCTGATGGAACCAGACCTCTGAAGCTAGAGAAGCCACGTGGAGACTCCTGCCAGCGATGAGTTGCTTCTACCACCACTAGATGCTGTTGATGGACCCTGAGTCCTGGAAGTGAGGAGCCATGGGGAGACCCTGCCAGCGCCAGGATTCTGCACCCACTGACCTGTGACTTCGTGAGTCGGAAGAAGACTTTATAGACTGAGATCGGACATATGGGCTAATATCGGACTTACAACTTTAGGCTCGACTGGGATGGGATGGTTTCTCATTGTCCCATTCCTCTTGTATATAAACCTTTTCCTTATATCCATATGTGTGTCTATGAATTTGTTTCTCTAGTTTACCCAGACTAACACACACGGTATATGCCTTGACCTATATATCTTTTACACTTTACTATTTACA
Source organism: Nesogale talazaci (assembly GCA_004026705.1). Classification (NCBI taxonomy): domain Eukaryota; kingdom Metazoa; phylum Chordata; class Mammalia; order Afrosoricida; family Tenrecidae; genus Nesogale; species Nesogale talazaci. Next base: position 120,098 of record PVJH01001566.1, on the reverse strand, counting down.
GTTTTCTACTACTCATAAATGTTTGGAACTAGAGAGAGTACATATAATTTGCATTCCCTCAGACTTTTGCACCAATGATCTTCTTTAGCAGATTTATGTTGCTCTCCATCATGCATTTAAATGTGTAACTTTGAAGGTGAAATATGGTGACCAGATGCCCTGCTTTTTAACAATTTGTCCCGTGATATTTTAAAATTAAATAAATATCTCACAATACTATTTTTCATTCTGTGAACATTTTTGTTGCTCCATATAGACCAAATTTTTCATCAAGAGCTCCCTCCCCCCGTCAATGATGTCCCACTTAAAAACTGGTCACTTTAAGGTAAAACCATTAAGTTTACACTTAACAAGGCATCGAAGAAAATAATTGCACAAAGTTTGTGAGTAAGTGGTGGGGGGAGGATGTTGCGTGATTTTTTTCATCTTCTACAAAGAGAGGTGGGTTTAGGAACATCTCACACGAAAAGGAAACCAGAGACAAAGAGCAAAACTTAGGTAAATCCCTTTGAATATAAAAGCCGAGATTTCTGTAATACACATAGACTTTAAACTGATCAACACAAAGGGCAGCTACTCCGTTTGAACCAGAACCAAATGAAGATAAATAATCCTCCAGAGTGCCAGGGCAGCACCTAACAATTACATGTGTTCCACACCATGAAAAAATGCATGCATCCGCTAAGTTTTAGAGCTTTAGGTGGGGCTGCTTTAGTTACTAAAGAAAAAAAAAATCCTGCAAAAGTGTAACAAAAAAACCCATAAATCAATAAACCATTTCTCAACGTACCACACTACTTAAATAATCCATTTTGAAGAGGGAGTGTATCACTATAATAAAAATGCAGAGGGTTTTTTTTCCCCCCGTCAGTCACTCTTCTAATCAGTCAGGCTTCCTTTTTTTAAGGGCTTTGTGAACCATCACTAGCACATGCAGTAGTTATAAAAACAATATATCCCATGGGTGTGCACTTATAAAAAAGCCTTAGGCTTGAAACTTATTTTTCAGATGAATATGAAATGCCAATATTTTATTCAAAGGTATTAGTTTAATCACCTTTGCTGGTTTGTACAGCCTGTGTATATGTCTAGGTAGAGAGGTTTTATAAATTCAATAGAATACTTTAGTTCAAATTTTATATCTTCCCTTTCCATCAGGTCAAGAGCCAGTCCCCTGGCCCAGTGCTCTATCCCCAATGCACATAGTCAACAAATATTTCTTTTTTTTTTGGGGTGGGGGGGCATCACTGCTCTCCGGTGGTGGGAGTAGGAGGCCCAGCCCCACTGCTGGAATTGAACCTCCGTCCCAGTGGGCCGCAGTCCCGCACACAACCACTACACCACTGGGGCTCAGCCCAACAAATATTTCTTTAATGAGCATGAATCTCTTAGCAACAGCTTTTCTCAATCTACCAGGCAAAACATGTCATAATGAAATAGGAATCCAAGAGATATGTAAATCCAACAGCATGCATTAAAATCTTGACTTTTTTTTAACTCAATTTCCCCAATTCCAGGTCAGGCAAAACAACCTCCTTTCTAGTAGGAATGAAACATTTCATGGGAATAGGTAATATAAAGGTAAGGTAATATAAAGATAAGGTTGATGTGATAGGAAAACATTGTGCCATGTGTCTCATACGACTTGCAAAAGTATATACAACTTTCATTTTATTTTCTTTTATGGCATTTCATTTGGGTCTCTGATTTTACAAACTGCACAGTTTCTCTGCCACTGCTAGCCATATTCAAACAAAAAGGAACATTGAAAAAAATCAAGTGTCTTGTGGTTGTATTTCATGTGCCTGTGCATGTGTTTTCATGTTTGTGAACATCTGGCCCATCTCATTACAGCAGATCTCCAATGTCATTCTGCTCTGTTCTTCCATGCTGCACCCAGTCTTGATACTAGACAACTTAGACCTTGTGTGGCAGTCATGTACTTTTATGATTGAAATGTAGGGGTGGAGTCTGGCCTGTTAATCTGGAGATAGCCATGGAGTAGTCAATGAGGCCTCTGTGTGGGCATGGCTTTCTCCTGAGACTTCTGGGAAATTTCAGGATATTTTCCTGGTGAAGATGAGAAGCTGTCTTCTCTAGTTGTTGGGAGTTAGTATGAGAGATGATTAATCACGGGCAAGACAAGATGGCAGCATCCGAGAAACTGAAGCAGCTGAAGCAGAAGCTACATGGTTTTGCCCTGATGGAGCCAGACCTCTGAAGCTGGGGCAGCCACATGGAGACCTCTGCCAGCAATGAGTTGCTTCTTCTGTTGATGGACCCGGAGCCGTGGAAGCGAGGAGCCATGGGGAGACCCCTTCCAGCACCAGGATTCTGCACCCACTGACCTGTGACTTTGTGAGTCGGAAGGAGATTTTATAGACTGATTTCGGGCATATGGGTTAATATCGGACTTATGACTTTGAACTGGACTGGGCTGGGATGTTTTCTCAATGCCCTGTTCCTCTTATATATAAATCTTTTCTTTGTATCCATATGCATGTCTTTGAAATTTGTTCCTCTAGCCTACCTGCACTAACACAGCTTGTCTCTTTACTTGTCGTCCATCTCCAATAAGCAGCAGCAAACAGACTTGGCTGTTCGTTACCTATGCAGGGGGTGATTCCTAAAGGGGATTCCAAGTCTCCTTTTCTTCTCTCGTCACCAAAGCAAAACCAGAGCTGTTGGGAGAAGGCTAGCTCTGGACTTTGGTGGCAGTGAGCCACCTGGATGGACAGATTCCTAGTCCATCCCCATGGAGCTTGTGATTGTCCATCACACACCTGCAGGGGTCTGTTTTAGTCTGCCATTGAATTGCAGTGAGGAAAGAGGAGAGATTTTCAGGGTCTCTCTTGAAAAACCGTATCATCTCTTGAATGATAGGAGCCCTATAATAGAAGGAATACTTCTTAAAGAGGATGAGAGAACTGGCCTCAGGGGATTTTTGGCCCTGCATGGAGGCATGTTTGATGGTCACATGGGAGGGCTGGGGGATGCTAACAGTTGTCTGACATCTTGTAAGAAGTGGCGAGGGATGCTAATAAAGGACAGAATTATAGTAATACTTTCCCAGCTGCAACATCTCACAATTCAAATTTTGAGCCTCCCTAGGGATTTTATGTTTATACACAGTGTGTTAGTCCGGTAGACTAGAGAAACAAATCCAGACACACATGTGTATATAAGGGAGAGGTTTATATACAAGAGCAATTGAACATTGAGAAAAAAGATCCCATCCTAGTTCAGTCCAAGGTCATAAATCCACTATTAGCCCATATGTCTGGTTGCAATCTATAAAGTCCTATTTAGACTCACGAGGGACATGCCATGACACCAGGACAATCACAGGCCAGTGGGTCCAGTCTTGTGTATCCAGTGGTGGTATAAGCATCTCAGTGTTGACAGGGCTCTCCTCCTGGCTCCTGCACTGTCCCAAGCACCAGGGTCTATCAGCTGCAATGTCTCACAAAGAGTCAGTCTTGAGTCTTGTCAGTAGAGCATCTCCAAGGGACTGAGGAGTCAGTCTCTCACCTCCACGGGGGAAACAGATTAACAGGCTAGAACCCACCCCTACACTCTTAATCCTCAAATTGACACCAGATTAGGTGACTGCTGCACACAGGAATAAGAATTAATATATAAATAAAAGGAACTGAATCATGCAAAGGGAAAAAACAACTCTGAAATAAATGGTTTATTGACAGCATGGTGCTTAGAAGGTTAGAACTACCTTTTACAAAAGGAAAGAGATTTTCTCTTTCCTTTTTTGTTTCCTTCTCTTTCCCTCTGAACTTCGGTGTGACAGACACATACCACATCTCTCCTAAGTGCTGCAGACCTAGTTATTGAAGAAGAGAAAGTCTGAGCAGGCCTCCTTTCCTCTACAAGTCAACTTAGTCACTTTGGGACTTTCAAATGAGGGGTAACCTTAATATGCCCGTATTGCCAAGCTTCCCAATGGCCCTATGAAGTCACTGTTCTCATTCTCATTTACAGATAAAGAAGTGAGATTCATAAATGGCGAAGTAACTTGTCCCAGGCTATCTGGCTGACACAGTAACACCGTGCTCGCTCTGAGATGCCCAGATTCTGTGCAGATTATAACTAATGGCATTCGGTTTACTCACAAGAAAGCATGCGTCACGTCAGTAGAGAGCCACTAGAGAACAGGCATGCCCTCATTCGCATTGTGCACTCCCAACTAACTTCTGACTACTTATGTGCCCTGCACAAGTCTCCTTCCTTCTGAACCTTGCGGTGTGCTCACCTCTGAATAGAGGGTGTGGGCTAGATCATCTGTATGATGAACAATTTGGGGATTATATTCACAATTTCAGAATGACATTCACGACAAGTCACCTAAAACCTCTGGGACCCTGATCCAAGGGCTGCAAATAATTATTCCAAATCAACAGAAAGGATTGGTATCAGAACGCAAATTGTGAACACCTTGCTTTCAGAAGGCTAGAAATGACAGTGGAAGCTCAAAAATTTGTTTGCAGGGTCCACACAGGGAGAAAAACGCTGGTGAATCGCCCGTGAACATAGTTGGGGCCTGGGAATAGCTCTGCTAGCAGACAGAGAGCATTGCAAAGCAACCATCGTTGGATGAAAGTGTAATTTCTTATTGTTTCATCTCCCTTTTCACACATTTTAAAGGTGTGCGTTTAAAAAAGGGGGGGGGAGGAGGGAGGGGAGTGAGGAGGAGATACTGGCAGACTAAGCTCCTGGAGAATGGCTTCAGGCGATGGGCCTGGAAAGTGAATAGCCTTTGACCATGCAGAATGCATGCGAGAAGTGGATCGTTAAAGATGCAAGTCGGTTAAAATTTAGCCCCCTCTCATTTGATCTTCCTTAAATTTAAATTTGTTTTAGCTTTTAATATTTTCTGCTGTCTTTTCATTTGAGGTTTTTATGTTTCATTTTGTTGTTTTTAGTCTGTTGTTTTGTTTTCCTATATATGAAATGCAGAGTCGGTAAACCTATTGAGGCCCTAACGGGACTAATGGTTCTTTGGGGGTATGGCAGGAGAAAATGGGGAGATATGAAGCTAATAGCGATGAGTACAAGGATGAAGAAAATGCTCTACCAAACACAGCCGGCTAGAACAGGGGATGTACACTGCAGTCGGAAACACAGGGAATTAAGGATAGATGTTCCCTCAGGACGAGTGATGGGAGTGGTGAGACTGGGAGGGTACAGGGATGGTGGAATAGAAAGGGGGAACCGATTTCAGGGATCTACATATAACCTCCTCTCTGGGGCCTAGCCAACAGGGAAAGAGTGAAGGGACACATTTGGACAGTGTACAATATGAAAATTTGTAAATTATTAAGGGTTCGTGCGGGAGGGGAAATATGGGGAGCTGGTACTAGGGGCCTAAGTGGAGAAGGAATGTTTTGAGAGTGATGATGGCAACAAGTGTGCACATGTGGCCTGCATACAATTGATGTGTGTATGGATCATGAGTACCCAATAAAGTGATTCATTTTTTTTTTTAAAGAGGGGGAAAGAGAAGCTTATACCAAGGGCTCAAGTAGAAAATATGTGGAAATGAAGATGGCAACATATGTACAAATATGCTTGATACAGATGATGTATGGAATGTTATAAGAGCTGCAAAAGCCCCCAGTAAGATCACTGGGAAAAAAAAGAATGAAGAAAATGCTTACCAACTGTTTGTGGTGATGGTACAACTGTACTTGATGTGACTGAACTCTCGAATGTGAATTAGACCCGTGAAAATAGATTAAGCAATCACTGACTCACTAAGCAGGCTTACTTACGGGGCTGCATGCTCTGGTCTCACGGCCGCCCCGGTACTCATAAGCACTGTGTAGTCAGTCTATAACAGAGCTGTTGTAGAGGAACTCATGTAATAAATACATAATTATGAACTCGTTAAGAGACATTATTTACTCATTTGTCCAACATGGCTCCTTTCAGTCTGCCCTGTAAGTAATCTATATTTAGTCACTGTCCTATTGATCTGCAACCCAAGTACACTCTAATGCTCCCACAGAAACCCCGGGCATGAGAAGGCGGGGAGCCTGGGCGAGAAGAAATCCTGCAGGTCTCCATCTTCCTACCTCACTTCAAACAGTGAAAGTAAAAACAAAACAGCACTTTCTCATCTGTTTGCATCATTTTAAACAATATTAAAAACCAATACTAGCTAATGCCACTTCTGATGTCATTGTAGAGAATCTCAAAGCCTTTACTACCATCACTGTAAAGGTGAAACTGAGCACAGAGAGATGGACAGAGGAAGGTGACAGGACAAGGGAGAACAGAGACAGAAATAGCTTTGGGGGGGGGGGGGGGCCACGGTGTCGGGAAGCTCTCTGATGAGCTTCCGACTTTCCATGACCTAGGCCAACAGGTCAGGGAAGTTCTTCTCAGCAACCCAGGGTGGATGTTTCGTAAAGGGGCGTGGAATGTGTGGCAATTAGCATACGGGGTGTGGACTCTGGGAGAATTAACTGTGGACTCCTTGTGGCTTTCTTTGAACCGGGAGCATCTGGTCTCACCGGTTATCTTATCTGCTGCTGACCTTTGGGGAGGTACAGGGAAGCAGGGCCCTGACCTGCTGCAGCCCAGCCCAAGCAATCACGCCTTCTATAAAATGTAAACACTGGGAAGCCATTTACAGTACACCACATAATTGAGGGTCCTGTGTTGTTGGTAGGTACCACCACATTGGTTTTGACTCACAGAGTCCTGTCTGTACAATAGAATGGAACCCTGCCAGCTCCTTTGTGTAAGCCCGTTGTTGTAGACATTGTGGCAATTCAGTGGTCCATGGATGAATGCTGGTTGTGCTGTTTTTTCCTGTTTTTTAAATGTTTGTCATGATAAAAGGTTTAGGATACTTAATCACTCCTCCTCAATTCTACCTATGATTGAAGTAAATCCTATCTAAAATTAGATCAGTTTAACATATGTCACATCTACTTGAAATTACACTGGGATAGGATGTGGAAGTTTGTTTAAAAGATAGCGTGCCCCACATGGAGAGTTAATAAATGATGACCAAAATAACATAAAGCCACATTTTCACTTTATTCAAAATTGTATGTCTCTATCCGAAAGTATGCAAAGGAATTACTTTTAATACCTAGAAAAAAATATAATATTACATATAATTTTGGGGGGGAGGGGAGTGTTTTACTTAAGGTTCAACTACTTAACACAGATAGAAAAAGCTCTATGTGCAGATAGGCAGGGCATAAAGCAAATCCTGTATTACAGCTTTAAAGAATTTTATAACTTAGCATTACAGCTTTATTCACTGAAACCAAAATTCCAGAGTGGCTAATTCAGTTTAGATTTGTAAATCAAAAACACTTGTCATAATTTTTTCATTCTACAAAAGAACCACTTGCTTTTTTTTAATTTTTAATTTTTTTTTGAACCACTTGCTTTTTATGGGTGTTTTTCTGTTCTGTCTGAAGAAGAGATCCTTAATAATGTGGCACAAAACACTACTGGTTCCTCAATGACTCTCTCCCCAGGCCTACAAACTCAGTAGAAAAGTTTTGCTACCGGGGTTCCAGCTGGTACATACATGTGTTTATTATAAATGAAACTTGTGGGCTGAGCCCCGGTGGCGTAGTGGTTGTGCGCGGGACTGCGGCCCACTGGGACCGAGGTTCAATTCCAGCAGTGGGGCTGAGCCTCCTACTCCCACCACCGGAGAGCAGTGATGCCCCTCAAAAATAAATAAATAAATAAGTGAAACTCGTGTAAACATGTCTCAGAGATTAGTGTGTATTGTCTTAATAAGTATTATCTGTTTTGCTTCTCTGAAGTCTACTACCCATTGCAATGGCTACTCAGAACTCACAGAAAAGATTCATGATTAAAGGGTTTATGGAGGAAGCTAACAAGTTGTGATGCCAGTGAGAAATGTTCGGGGTTGCAATATTTATCAGGACACATTACAAAGTTCTGTCAACTTTGCCAACAAAGGCTCACAGGGCGTACCACTGTGTTGTAAGTCTCAACATACAGACATTCAGCTCAAGCTCCGTGGGTCCACAAGCCCAGCTCCCTGAATTAAGTGCCCAGAGGCATTCAGCTCCGATACACTTCAGCACAAAGGCACTCAACTCCACTTGCCTGTTTCAGTAAACCCAACTTTCCCAAATAAGTGCCCAGAGGCACCCGACTCCACAAGCTTGTTTTCTGCCCTAAAGCACTGTTTGGTTCGCCCCCTGGGTTGGGAAGTCCATCAAACTGTTCCACAGTTCTGGTTCTGCTGCTCTTCTTTGTATCTGTCATCTGGGTCCAGGAGGTTCACTGTGCAGGAATCTTTAGCCCAGAAGACACACTGCACACCTGCCTCTGGCTCGTCTTGAGATTTGACCTCCTGCTTCTCAGAGGCTCATTTTATACAGAGTAGGACGACACGCCAGGAAACCATCTTTGCAATTAGTCACAGGTGACTCCTATCAGTACCCCACCCCCAACTTTTTTGCCAATCTATGCAGGGAAAAGTTGTTTGGTGGAAATTAGAGACTTTGGCCAGCAGAACTACATTAAATAATTCACTGCCTCTGCTATGTGGATAGCCAAAGACAGGTTACCTAGTAATATATTTGTCTCGGTCTGGTAGGGGTCTTCCTAAAACTGGCTCAGTCAAAACTGACTTCCAAGGGAATTTGCAGGGCCAGTTCACATCAAGGCAGAACAGGCCATAGCAGAAGGTGTGTCAATTGTTGGGGGGTTTTGGATTCTAAAGGGGTCATCTTCACAGAGTTTATCAATTGATAAAGGAAGCTCATGAGGGCTTATTTAGGTAGTAGCTTTAAAAAAAACTGACATTTTTATTGGTGAGTGAAAAGGCCAGGACATTTGTGGCAAGAAATTCACCCCCACCCACCCCCCCAACCCCCATCACCCCGTCACATTTTACCTGCTAATGTTTCCTAAGCAGCAAGGCCTAGGAAGAAACCATATCTCATCCACCCTACATGCCTGATCTTGTCCTTTCAAACTTATCTTTGCTCCCTGAGCTCAAAAAACCTTTAAAAGGAACATGATTTGAATACCTTAAAGGTGACCAAACTGCCGCTTGACTGACAAGGTATGAATGGAATAGCACAGATATCGTCACAGAAAGGTTAGAAGGATGCAAACACCGTCTCCAAGCTGTGTGGCCCTGTGAGAAACAAAAGTTTCATACTTTGATTTTTTTGATTGACAAGAGCTACCGTGATGTTGTAGGGATACTTTCCCACTCTCATATACTAGTAACTGTCAGTGAGTCCTTGACTTGGTTCTTATAATGCCTGCAAATGTTAGCAACTTTGTACCTCTGTATCCAGAAAACACTTCAGTTGCCTAAGATAACAAATGAATCTTGGAGATGAATTTATTCATAGAGCCAGCTGTAGATTTGGGTAGTTATTAAAGATCAAAAACAAGATTATCAACAACAAGAATTTCTGTATCAAGATCTTCTCAACTTGGAATCCCACCAGAAACACCATGCCAATATAAGAATTTAAATAAAAATACACTGATAAATTATCAAATTGCTTCAAAGCACAATAAGTACTCAAAAATTGAAGTGTATTGAAGATAGATCTTTAAATTTCAAAGATGAAAAGGACAAATGGAGTCATTTGGTGGGAGGAAGTTAGACAGAGTGTTCTAATGACACCAACCGTCTCTACTCAGGTTCTATCAGAGATATTGGGCATGCTACCTTTAATGTGTCAATAACCCTACAAAGCAATTTATGTTATCACCATTTTCCACACAGGAACTAGATGGCAGAAAGTTTAAATGACTTGTCCAAAGTTAAAGAGTTAGTCATTCACAGAGCCAGTATTCTTCTTGAAGTTTCGGCTTAAAGACCACAAGTTCAGTATCAGTCATTTTCATGTCCCTATTATATACAAACAGAGTTTCTGGAAAAGCCAATGCAATTTCCAGGAAGCAATTTACAAGGGTGAGAAGCTCTAGCTCTGTATGACACATTTCTGTGCAACATTGGATGTGTGAGAGGCTTATTGATACGGTTTTCATACTTTGCACCTAGTAGAGGGACACAAATTCCTGTAAGGGGACAAATTAACCAGGCCTTGAAGTGAACATTAAATTCTCCCCTAATCACATTTCCCATTGCTTACAAAATCAATGAGGATCTTATTAGCACCCTCTTTTATATCCTGTTCTGTAACCTGGGAGAACGAGTCCTGACTGACGAGAAGACATAGTAGGAAATCCATTTTTCTATTTTAAAAAATTGACATTCAATATCATAGACCTGTTAGGCCCTCACTGAGATGGATCAGCAATCAACATTTTTTTAAATCTCCACTCTTATTTCAAACAGCCAAGATTTCTATTCTTTCATCAACATGTCTGAGAAACACCAGTGGTTAGGAGAAGTAGCTGTCTCTGACAGCTAAAGCAATCGACTCCAAGTCAAGAGTCCTTAAGTCTTCTTTGTTGAACTGCTCACTGATATGTGAAATTGAAATTCACTTCATATCTTTGAAGTTCATTTGTTCTCAAGATAAGATCTGTAATACTTGCCACTGACTAATATTATCATGGCTGCTAATTAAGTATACCTACTGCATTTGACAGACTATGATAAGACTCACTTTATTTCCCCAAAAGTGGAAGAAAAATGAGGTTGTGTCTTATGGTCCAAAGGTTTGGTACCCCAAAACATTCGTTTATGATCCCATGTGTGGCAGTCATATGGGTGAAAAGCTGACAAGCCTAGAATGACCTCTGACTAGAAAGGATCGTTACTGTTCTTCTTGTACTCTGCCCTTTAGCACCTAAGCCTAGACGGGGTCACATACTGACAAGGTAGTGAGGCTTTAAGATAATGAAGAGAAGCTGCAAGGTCTCTTTTAACCTATATTTGCAAGTGGGTGACATCACATTCATGCCACTCTATTGACCAAAAGAAGCACCTGCCGATATTTACAGAGGAAAGAAATATGTATCATTTTTTGATGGACCCACTCTCTTCCATTAAGTTGAATTCATCTAAAAATGGCCTTATGGGCAGTTTCTGACATTGTAAATCTTGATCAGTGCAGAAGGCCTCATCTTTTTTCCTATCAGTGGCTGGTGAATTTGAACTGCTAACATTGTGTTTAGTGACCCAAGGCTTGATGGCAGTCCAAGTCCCCCCCATCACAAGGAGGATGACCTGGGAAGGGAAGCATTGAGGCTACATAAATTGACAAAATCAACTTAAACCTACTAAACATTTAAAAAGAGTGATATGGCAATGTGAGTTTTCTTAAAATATGTTTGATTCTGTCCATAGAATGTGAGATATTCTTTTAACATACAAAGTGCCTACATTCACAAAAGCCAGGAATAGTGTCAGTCTCTTGGGATTTGAGTTTGGGACTGAAGTTATCAAACTGTGATTAAAAACAATCCTGAAATAATAGTTCTTTCATATTTGATTTACATTTCTCTATAAGCTTACCTCAGGCATTATCATTGTCATAGCAAATGTAATAGCATTTCAGTAGTCATCTGAAATAGCTTGCACATTTTTAGAAAATCCCCCTGTACACTTGTACTGACTTTCTCATCAAGGGATATTCATTCTTTTGTGAATTTATTCTAATTGTGCAATTCACTGCATTAACATTAATTAGCAAATTCATCTTTCAATTTCATGCCCCTGGGACAGATTCAGTCATGGTTGAGAAGGTAGGGAATTTAATTAATCTATCAACAAATTGATTTTTTCATTAGGTGCTTTGGTCTTACTTCACTTTTCTTTTCTTTTTTTCATGATGTACTAAAAATTTTATTTGAATTGAAATCACCTAAAGAATTATTTTAAATTAAGAAGATAAATAATCCAGTATTTGCAAGAGCATCAGACAGTTTGTGAAGAAACCCAGTATTTTTCAATTTCTTTTTTTCATGAACTTTGGGAAGGCCCCTGCATATACTAAAACATACAATCAATGCTCCTTTGAGATAATTTTCAACTATGCTCTTTTATTACTTACTTAGATTGGAAATTCCTTTTCAAATTTAACCTCCCCTTACTGGTAGGGACACTGTTTCATAGTGACTATACCCACAGTGCTTGTACTACCTGTTTACGGGTTAAGAACAAAGGGCACCAGTGTGTGACAATGGAATTCAACAGGGTCAATCTCAAATGCAGTTAAAACTCTCATTCTTTATGTGCCTCCATGGTAATCTGCTTTCTCCAGGAATTTATTGAAATAGATACATTTAATTAAACTGTTTTCAACACTTGGACCCAGCTATAATTTAAGGTGTGACATTCCACTTAAAGAAAAAAAATGGAGAAAACCTCTAGATCTGCTTTTCTTTTCTTCCACTCTGGCTCCTTGTTTTTGGAAAAAACAGCAGCACTGCCATTGAGTCCATTCTAAGTTAAACCCAAACCAAAGTCACTGCCATGGGCTCAATAGTGACTCACTGTGTTAGTGCAGTAGACTAGAGAGACAAATTCACAAACATGCGTATGTAGATAATAGAGAGATTTATATATAAGAGGAATGGAACATTGAGGAAACATCCCAACCCAATGCAGTCCAAGCCCATAAGCCCGATATTGCCCCATATGTCTCATACCAGTCTATAATTTCACGAGTCATATGCCAGAACAATCACAGGCCAGTGGGTGCAGGGTCTTGTGTATCCAGTGGTGGTAAAGGCATCGCAGTGCTGGCAGGGGCCTCTCTGCGGCTTCTCAAGCATCTCATCACTGGCAGGAGTCTCTCCATGACTTTTTCAGCTTCAGGGGTCTGGTTCCATCAGAGTACGCCTATGTGGCTTCTCCTCTGGGATGTCTCACAGGGAGTCAGCTTTGTGTCTTTTCAGTACAGCATCTCCAAGGGACTGAGTCATGTTTCTCACCTACAAGATTTCTCAGAATCCTCCTTAGAAAGCCATGCCCACCCAGAGATCTCATTGACTATCTTCAGATTGACAGGCTAGAGTCCACCCCTACACTCCCAATCCTGAAATTGACACAAGATTATGTGACTGCCACACTCCTGGATTTCTGAAATTGTAACTCTTTTCAGGAGTAGAAAGCCAAGTCTCTCTGTCCTAGAGCCTTAATGATTTCCAGCTGTCCACCATGTAGATTGCAGGCCAACCCATAACCACTACACCACCAGGGCTCCTGATTCCAAGTTAAAGTGATCCTATTTATGGTTTCTAAGGCTGCATGTCTCCACAGGAAAATATAGCACCGACTTTCTCCCTCTGAGCCTCTGGTGGACTTGAACCGCAGACCTTTCAGATTGCAGTCCAGGGTCCAACATTCATCCAGCAGCACCACCAGGGACCTTTGTCTTAAAATGTGTGAAAGTTCACATGATAAGGAATCTCTGTCAAAGCTTCCTTCATTTCCAACTCCTACGTGCAAACACGCACGCATACATGCAAGCATGCACATAAACACATGACATACTATTTCTGATGCAGTTTCGGTAACAGTGATGAAAAGCTTACGAAGTTTAAACTGTTATGCTAATTAGAAATAAGCAAATTTGTCCAATTAATGGGAATGCTTTAAGATGATAAAATTCCGATCAGCATCCATTTCCTAGTAACTGTAGCTTTTTTTTCACTTTCATGTGAAAATGAAAGTTGAGCATTCGATAATGCACAAACTAGATTTAATAATCCACAGCTCCTCTGAAATCTGAAGTAAGATGTGTGTGTATGTGTGTGTGTGTATGAGTTTATCTCACCAGATTGGCTACTTACAGTAGCCAATCCACACAGGGAGACAGATTTGTTCTAAAATGATCATTTTCTTATGTGCAATTCTGTTACATGCTATGAAGAAGTAGGATGCATATGAAGGGTAAATAAAGAAAATAGGACAATGGTGTGGCTTCAGTGTTCAGCATGGGTTTAAGTCACGATATTACAAGTGGGAAGTGGGACATTTTGTTTTGACATATTGACGGTGAGGAATCCAAGTTCTCATTGAGAACAACCGGCCTGGGAGTTCCACAACCAACCTCAATAATCTAGCCTCAAGGAATTTTATCTCTGATTTTTTCCTGGAAAGTCTCTCCTACTAAACAAATAACTCACTTATTCTATTTCTATGCTCACCTTGTATTTTATATAGCTTTCATTATAGACTAACTAATCAAGAAACCATCAAAAGTAAAGGGATAGACGACTTTGGTAATAGTGAAAAAAAATCCAAATTTTTCAATATATAATTTAATAATTTTTTAGTGATAACCATATTTTGTGTGTGGGGGGGGCGCCTCACTGTCCTGGTGGGAGTAGAAGGCCCAGCCTTGCTCCTGGAGAGCTGCTGCTGGATTTGAACAGCCAACCCTGTGACCCGCAGTACTGCACAGAAGCCACCAGGGCTCAGGTCAATAACCATATTTTTCAGACTATAATGCACCTGGTTTTTAGAGGAAGAAAACAAAAAAATATTCTGAACCAAATAGTACCAGCATGCTAAAATGTTTATTAAAATAAAGCAAAATACAGGCATATTTAACAGCATAAACTCAACAGTAGTGTTAAGAACCCTCATTGATTGCATTCATTAACAATTGAGGGGAGGCTGCTGTTCTGATCATGTGACCTGACTGACATTGAGACTCAAAGAGACAGGACTTCCGCCAACACAACAGCAATCCACAGCATGCAAACTGCAGCAGACAGTAAGTGGGAGCGTGGGATCATAAACAAATGTTCTGGGGTATCGCACCTTTGGACCATAAGACGTACCCTCATTTTTCCCCCACTTGGGTCTTATGGTCCAACAAATATTTCTAATTTTCAGCACTTACTCATTATTGTTCTAATTTTCAGCAGTTACCCATTGCTCTTTAGCAAACAAATCTCATGTCCTATTCCTGACTTATGTAATTTAGACTCTCGTCTTGTAAATGATCAGCTCATTTGTAATTACAGATAGTCCTAAATTAATAAAGCATCACAGTTAAAAATGAGCAGTTGGTCGCCCCCCCCCCCAAGTTAGAATAATTGGTGTAGAACTCAGATGGAGACCACCTGTACCCACGGTGGAGCTGTCATTATTTTGTATTTCCATTTCACACCAAGGCTCACCATCCCTGCACAGTTGACAAACCATTGGGAATCCAGGAATCCATGTACCTCTTCCTCTGAGATGCTATGGCAGCATCCCATCAATCCTACAGCTCCAGAGATGGGTTAGTTTACAAGGTGTTCCACAACTCCATTAGTTACTCTCCTCATGGTGCAGGGATGGTGACCTCTGCATCAGAAGGAAAAATTCACCCTCAAAGTATGAAGACTTGGTGCAATTCAAGGAGCTTTGCTGGAATAGTCGTTAAAGTTCTCAGTTGCTAACCTAACAGTTGTCAGTTCAAACCCATCAGCTAACTTTGCAGGAGAGCAAGATGTGACTTTCCTAAAGATTTATAGCATTTAGGGAAAGTCTCCCTAGCTTTATTGGAACCATAAATGTCGTTGTGAGTCAGAATCAAGTCAAAGATTTAGTTTGACTTTTTTTGGTGGGGAGGAGGGCATCACTGCCTCTGGTGGTCATGGGAGTTACCCAGTACTGCTCCTGAGAGCCACCCCTGGATTTGAACCACCAAGCCCGCAGGCCACAGTCCTGTACTCAATCACTTACGCCCCCCGGGGCTCAGCCCCTAGTTTGACTTTTAATGGTAGCAATTTCTTTTTCTTTATAGAGGAAGTTCAGTGATGAAGAACACAGGCTTTGCTTGCCTCCATGCAAACGTAGGTTCTGATCTCAGCTCTGTATTTGCATGCTGGAAATTGCATGACCTTTTAGAGTCCCCTTGCACTTCTCTCTCCCATGGACATACTGCCTAGAGTTGTGAAGAGTAAAGGAGATAATGCACTAAAGTTCTTTGCTGGGCCAAACACAACACTTCACAACCAGCTTTCTACATGGGACTGGTCGAACTGAAATAGTTTGATAAGATCAAGCAACCCTTACAGACTACCTGTAAAATGGAGTAAGTTACACCTTTTAAACTAGACGGTTGAGTTCCTCGATAATATAAAATACGGGCAGTTGCCTCGGTCCCTTAATTTCTTACAAATCGAATCAAACTTTGAGTTCACATCTTGCCAAATGCCCGCCACGGATGAATGGTTGAGAAGCAACTGCTCGAGGCTGAATTGTTCGTGAAATGGAAGAGGTAAAGATGACAGATTGTGTTTTGGGCTGTCAAGACAACATTTCCTCCCACAAAGATGCTTAGAATCCCAATGCACCCCCATATTTAACTGTCTCTTGCCTCTCGGTGAACTCAGATCTGCTTGTTAAAACTGTGTTTTCTACAAACTCTGCAATGCCTTTACTTTGATATGGGACTCGCAGAAGTGCTGGTCTCTTTTTGACCCTCTCATAACCCCAGGCTACTTCATCTGCTGCAGCTCCAGGTAACAAAGGAGCTTGGTAGAAACTGCAAGCTTAGAAGCTAGTGTGCCTGAGGCAAAGAGTTTTCCTGAGAGATCTTTGGTCCCCATTTAGAACGGTGACTCAAAATTTAATTTGCATAAGAATCACCTGGGGTAGTCTTTAAAAATGTAGATTAGATAGCACCTCCCTTCCTGCCCCACACCCACTCCCTTCCTGTAAGTCTGGGATAGAGTTGTGGACTTGGTAATTTTTCAGTGTTCCTTAGAGTATTAAAAAGACATATATGAACAAAATTTCAAGATGTCAAATATAACTGCATTCATGAGTCTTGACTCCCACTGATATGACCTTATATGACAGGGTGCAACTGGCCCTGTAGGTTTTGGAGACCACAAACCCCAGCTTTCTCCTGCTGAGTCCCTGGAGTTATTGAACTGTGGACCTTGTGGATTGCAACCCAACGCACAATCACCACATCACCAGGGCTCCTTTACTTTCTTGGAAATCTCTTTCTCCAGCTGGTAATTCAGTTCCTAACAGGTCGCTACCAGAGGTAGTAAAAATAACCTGCCCTTAAGAGAGTTTGCTGCTTTTCAAACAGCAATATGGGCATTAATTACAGTAAATGCTTAGACTTCAAGAAGAACTGATGCTGATGGCATTTATTGCCTGGGTCTCAAGTTCCTAATCTGCAAAATGGGCAACAAATATATAGGCCCTGTTTGAATTGTTGGATAAATACTGGAATACAAGGTTGACATTTCAAACCCACCAACTGCTCCACAGTACAAACATGAGACAATCCGCTCCAGTAAAATATCTATATCCTTGGGAACCCTGTGGGGGTCATTATAAATTGGAATGATCTTCTCAGAAATGAGTGGTCCTACCTAGGACCCTAGGTCAGATATTTGGTATTAGTTCCCTTCCCCTCACAGGTAGTAAATATATATTGCTGTAGAGTCAATTTCTACTCTTCAAGGTCCCATGTATTCCTATTACAGGGTAGAACTCCTCCATAGTTTTGTTGTTGTTGTTTTGTTTTGTTTTAATCTTCATGAGAAAATCCCTAGTGGTGTATTAGATAAGTTATCCACTGTTAACAAAAACGTTGGCAGTCCAAACTCACAATCCACTCTGTAAGAGAAAGATGTAGCAGTCTCGTTCTCTAATGGGACAGTTCTACTCTTTCATGCAGCATCACCATCCATGAGAATAGACTAGTTGACAATGGCTTTCAATTGAATTTTTATAGAAGCAGATCGATGGGCCTTTCTTTTTCTTGCCCAGGTGTGGAGTGGTGGGGTGTCCAACTGCCAATCTTTAGTTTTGTAGTTGCATGCTGGAGCAGTTAAAGGAGTTAAGGTTTCTGTACCAGGCACCCAGAACCCTTCTAACCTTTCACCAATGTCCAGTCCTTGTGGTAGTTACATAATCTATTGTCAACTTGAGACTTATGAGTGAATGTGTGGAGCCAATCAGGGCACAGCTTAATGACCTCATTTGGAGGCACTAAGGAGATAAATAGCTCATTAGAGGCAGGACACACTCTCAGTCCCTGCAAGATATTCTTGTTGACAAGACACATGGACACAGGCTAAGGGTAGCCCGAGCCTTGAGCTGGAGAAGCCAGGTGGAGACCACTGTCAGTGCTGTGTTGCTTACACCACCCCCGAAGTCACAAGACTTTCCACCAATTGGCCTGTGATCTTCCTGCATTCAGCATCATTACATGTGTTTCATGAATCTGAGGGGGATTTTACAGTGTGGTATAAGACATATGGGCTAATATCTGACTTATGGACTTGATCTGGGCTGGGATGTTTTCTTCATGTAAAATTACTCTCTATATAAAGCTCTTTCATATACACATATGAATGTCTATGAATCTTTTCTCTAGTCTACAAAAACTGACACACTTCCTGGCTCACAACTGGTCAGTTTGCCATACTGTTCGTATTTGAATATTTCTGTGATGCTGGAGAGTATGCGACCAGTATTTCAAAACCCATCAGAGTCATCAGTGGTGAACAGGTTTCAGTGGCTCTTCCTGACTTTGACAAACTATAAATGCCAGTTAATCTCCTTCTGAAAATTAGTCAAATATCACAACAGAGTTCGATCTAGTCCTGAAGATGTTCTCTAGGTTGAAAGATTTTCAAAATATATAACAGCCCTCAGAAGTGAAGCCTGTGCTGAACTTGGCAGTGCCTTGTTCTAGTATAGGAGAACATAAGGTTCTCCTGATTCACTGTCACCAACAACTATACTTGACACGTTCAGAAATAGATTCAATCGCCATGAACTTCTACACATTACCTAAGCTAGCAAACATTACCCATTACCTGATATATGAGATCATAGAATATAATTTCTAATAGAAATGGAAGACACACTGAACCTGTGTTCTCCATACAGTATAACTACTCATGAATCAAAACCATAACAGGTAATGCTCAGTCACACTGACAACCAGGTGGATTTCCCATCCTATTGTGAAAATGAGAGATTCACCAAGAAGGCTCAGTGTCCCCTCTCTTTCTTACACACAGGATCAAAAACTCATTCTTACAACCCAATTCCTGTCCATTCTAAAGGCATGGTGATCATCATTCTACCAGCTCTAAAATGATCATTCTTCAGATATTCTAGACTTTTTGCTAAAGGCAAAGTTATACAATTTAGATACTATATCTGGTTTGGCAGGGATAGCATTCTTCTGAGAAACTTTATAGTTTGAATTTATGTTCTTGTTCACTAAAGACCAAATATGTATTGGTATACACAACAAAAGAAAGAGAAAAATGGTCCATCTTTTTCTCAGAAAATATTCTGACAGATGAACTTATATGAGTCTTTATATAAATGGTTAGAACCCAAAGCTTTGTGCCATTCAAGGACAAGGTGACTTTAGCCTAAAATAATTCTTAAAACAAATAATTTCTGATGACTAATATTTCCATTAGATTTTATCTATGTAAACCCTGGGAAAGTGTCTTGTATTTTTAAAAACTATAATCTATAAATAGCTGAAGAACTGGTCTGGTGGTTTGGATGATATAATATTCACCACTTAAAATGTTCTTGACTTTGTATAAGGATTGATTCCTGAATATTTTCCTTGAGGTAAAGTGATTATTTTTAAATGAACAACATGTCACTCTCCTAATAAAGCAAATAGACCAAGAAAATAAATAAAGGTACTCTAACTTAAAATCACAAAATTTTGCCTTCATCTAACTCTGAAAATTGGGAGGGGAGTGGAGGGAGTGCTTCTCTAGAACAAGAATTTTCCATGAAACTGACATTTAAACAAAAAATTCACCTGACATGTAAAATGCATGGTCTGAGATGAATGGCTAGCACATTCATCTGTAAGTACAGCAGAGTGATCAAATTTCACTTTAACTTTAAAACTAATTTTATGTGACAAGATCATGTTTAAATCCTGTATGTTCTGATCTGAACTCCTGTTTGCAGTGTCTGCAAATTTTTGTAAAGCAGATAGTAAAATTCTCGGCTTCTCCCCCTCCCCCACCCCGGGAAAACTGGAAATATTTTTATGGACACTAACAATACTTAACAAGATACTTTGATTAATGAGAGCAAATCTCTTGAATTAGGGCTGTAAGGCACAATTTAAATTGGCTACTAGTTAAGGGAATGATAAAACTTGCTCATTTACATTAATCAAATAGCTATTGTACATCATTAATTTTTATTGAAAAAATCTACACAGCCTATTAAATTAGAAGCATGAAAAATCAAGAATTTTCTATTTTTTTACCATATAGTTTTCCATTCCTAGTCCAAATAGTTGTATATTTTTGTCTTCTCAATCTTGCTTTTCTACCCAATGCCACTTAATTTATCTCTACATATCTGGGGTGTGGTGGTCATATACTTGATGTCAATTTCATGATTGGAAGTCTAGGGCTAGAGTCTAGCCTGTCAAGCTGGAGATAGCCAATGAGACCTCTGTGGGCGTGACTTTCTCTGAGAATTCTCAGAAGTCTCGTGATATTTCCCCTAGTTGTTAGGAGACATTCGACGGACAAGACAAGATGGCAGCATCCGAGGAACTGGAGGAGCCAGAGGAGAGGCCACAAGACCTTACCCTGATGGAACCAGATCTCTGAAGCTGGGGGAGCCACAGAGAGACCCCTGCTAGCACTGAGATGCTTTTGCTGCTTCTACTGCCATGGGACACTCAAGGCTCTGCACCCACTGGCCTATGACTTTGTGAGTCGGAAGGGGACTTTATGGACTGGTGTTGGACATATGGGCTAACATCGGACTTGTGATCTTGTACTGGACTGGATTGGGAGATGCTTTCTCAATGTGCCATTCATCTTGTATATAAACCTTTCCCTTATATCCATTGCCTGTTTATGAATTTGGTTCTCTAGTCTACCTGGACTAATACATGCGGTTTTGTTACAAACAAATTGAGGTTATTAGTCCACAGCAATATCAGGGAGATTACCGAACAAATTAAGGACTTGGACACTTTTCATGTTCCGTGTAAACCAAAGCCGCATTCACATTTCCTACCAGTGCTCTTTTCCAAACAAATTGTGTAATAAAAGAATGTATGTACATGCTCTGAGAGTCTTGATGGTAGGGATGGACTGAAACATAAGAACAACTGTGGGGATGACACACGTGTTTCCTTTTGTTGTGCTTATGCACCTATGAATCAGAACCAACTGAAAGGCACCTGACAGCAATGACAATAAGAGTAAGGAATTGTGCAGTTGATGAAATAGATTCTGTGTTAGTCCAGGTAGACTAGAGGAACAAATTCAAGGACGCACATATCGATAGAAGGAAAGAGTTTATATACAAAAGGAATGTGACACTGAGAAGGCATCCCAGCCCAGTCCAGTTCAAAGTCATTCATCTGATATTAGCCCATATGCCCCAAATCAGTCTATAAAGTCTCCTTCCGACTCACGAAGTCACAGGGCAGTGGGTGCAGAATCCTGGTGCTTCCAGGGCTCAGGGTCCATCAGCAGCATGCCGCTCCAGCTTCAGAGGTCTAGCTCCATCAGGGCAAAGCCCTGTGGTCTCTCCAATGGCTCCTGCAGCTTCTTGGACGCTGCCAGCTTGTCTTTTCCATGATTCATCGTCTCTGAGACTTACTCCCAACAACTGGGGAAGATAACGTCTCATCTTCACAAGGGAAATATCATGAGACTTCCCACACATATCAGGAGAAAGTCATGCCCACACAGAGTCCTCATTGGCTACTCAATGGCTCTCTCCAGATTAACAGGCTAGACTCCACTCCTACATCTCAATCATGAAATTAACATAAGCACATGACCACCACAAATCCAGACCCTCCAACCTGGCAAATATTCAGGGAGACAGCTCCATCTTTTACCCTGCAGTTACCATTTGTCTGTCAGTTGGTCAAACTGTGGTAGCTTGTGTGTTATCACGCTGCAAGTTATTTATTAAAATTTCAAATACCAGCAGGGTCACTCTTGGTAGGCAAGGTAGAGCCAAGCTTCTAGATTAAAATAAACTAGGAAGACGATAGAAAAGACCTGATAATCTCCTTCTCTAAATTTGATAATGGAAATCTTACAGGTCACAACAAAATAATGTCTGATGGTGTTGGATGAGAAATTCCTTGTGTTGAAAGGTAAGAAATGGCCTCCTCCTCCCACCACCAGAGAGCAATGATGCCCCAAAACAAACAAACAAACAAAAAGAAAGGTAAGAAATGAACACAGTGGAAATGATACTAGATCAGATCTTACCAATAATGGTGAAGATGATACACATACTGTTTTCTTGTGGAGCCAACTCAACACTAACTAACAAGAACATGGTTTCTTGTATGAAGCAAAAATCCCATGAGGTAGACCTTAGAAACAGTTTTCTTACCTCTAGTTCCAGAGACTGTATTATTTAGTTTAGGTCAAAGATTCACTTAGAGATGAGTAGGTTAGCTACTACTTTAAATTAATCTACTTCTTCAGACAATCCTATTAAGTTTTATTTCTTACTCTACGTTCCCTCAATTATTGCCATAAGATCAAGGTTTTAGAAGTACTAAAAGAAAGAATATATAATAAAAAGTCAGGGATATTGCAGATCAATGTCCTACCCATGCCTAGGTCTATGTATTAAACAAATATTATATGTTTAGGCAAAGGATTAAAATATAGAAATATATAAAGAAGAAATGTTCCCATAAGAAGTCCATAAGTCCAATGTTAGCCCATAAGTCTGATAATAGCTGATAAATTACTCTTCAGATTGACGGAGCAGATACAGTGATGGTAATGCAGGATCACAAGCCAGTGGGTGAAAAGTCTTGTGGTGGATCCAATGGGAAGTGCCGGCAAGGGAAGGTCAGGCTCGTGAGGAGGCATCATCGGGCTGTGAACTGATTGACAGGCTAGATATCACCCCTTCACTTGTAATACCCTCAAGTTGACACGCATTTATGGAACTATCACACTCCCTTCCCCCATTAAGGCAGAGTCTTCAAGAATGTCAATTGTCCTAAAAGACAGACGGAAACACTTAGCTAGAGTAAGATCAGGGAAGATTTTGAAAACAATACTCATATATT
This sequence comes from Nesogale talazaci, assembly GCA_004026705.1. Lineage (NCBI taxonomy): Eukaryota > Metazoa > Chordata > Mammalia > Afrosoricida > Tenrecidae > Nesogale > Nesogale talazaci. The sequence continues at coordinate 97,104 of PVJH01001566.1, read as the reverse complement.
CTTTTCCTCCTTCACTGTAATTCCAAACTTTCCAATAAACTACATAAAACTTATTTCTGCTTTTGATGTAAGAGTGGAGAAAGTTCTGTATATGTGCCCGTCTTTGATTATTTATGTTGCCAAATATTATGTAGCCAGTGGATATATTCTCTTTTGCTTAAAAAGTAAGTGCCACTGTCAGTGGTGGGAAAAGGTTCTGCTTGGTAATAGAATTATAAAAACTCAGTAGAGAGAATTGACTTCTCTTGAGAACAATCAGCTGTTCATTTAAGTCTGTAGTCAAACTCATGTAGTCACACTCCTTACTGTGTGTTTGATAATATTTTACCTATTAGTTAAGAGCCCCCAATAAAATTAGTGGGAGAAAAATTAATTATGTTACAGAGCAGAAAACCCAGTCTCTCAAAATGTAATGTGGACAAAATCACAGGAATCACTAAGTGAAGAAACTTGAATTTTTAAATTTATTTTTAACAATTTCACCAACATACAATTCGCATATCATATATTTAGTAGTTAAATCACATTCATAAGAGTCATGTAGCTATCAGTAGAATTCATTGCAGCACATTTCTTTATCCTTAGAGTATCTTGAATTTGGAACTAGATTTTTCTATCACCATTTCTTCCTGTTTTCTACTTAGCCAATCTGCTGTCTGACTCCAATGTAGCTACATAATGATAATATTGCAGCTAGCACATATTAAAGACCATTACAGTATTATGGCATGGAATCCCCTTGGAATGCAAATGGTTAACACTCGTCAATTATTTGAAGGCCTTCAAGGTTACCCAGATGAGCCTTGGTAGAAAATCCTATAACCTACTTCCAAAAAATCAGCCATTGATGGCCATTCTTTTACATAAAGAATGGACAGAGTCAACTAAATCGCCATTAGTTTGTGTTATTTTCCATTTGTATACTGTGTAACTTATATATACTATGATTAAATCTTTTACTACTCTATTTAAAAAAAAATTTTTCCCCTAACCCTCACTACTCTAAAAAATAGAGTTTCTTACTATATCACTATTTTATACTTCAGGAAGCTAAAACTCAGAAAGCTTGGGTAACTTGGCATCCTAGGAAGCAGCAGAAGCCCAACTCAAACACTGACGTGTTTCCAAAGACCAAGTATGACCAAGGTGAAACTGAGGCATAGAGAGTTGGACAGAGGGAACTGACAAGACTGGGGAGCATGGAGACAGAAATATCTTTTTAGAGGGGAAGCTCTTGGATGAGGTTCCGTGACCTATCTCAACAGGTCAGGGACGTCAGTGCTCACCAACCAGGGCTGCAGGTTTTTAAAGGGGCAGTGGAATATGTGGCAATTGGCATATGAGGTCTGGACATTTGGAGAATTGCTTGTTGACACCTTGGGGCTTTCTTTGAACCTGGAACTTCTAGTCTCACCAATTTTCTTCTCTGGGGAAGTACAGGGAATCCAGGACCTTGACCTGCTTCAGCCCAACCCAAACATTTCAGATTTTTAGTGATAAAGGGGAGTCAAGATCTTATCTATTTCCTGCTGGTGTGTGTGAAGGAGTGGGGTGGACTGGGGATGGGAGGGCCATGGACTGGAATTATTTGTACTAGCATCAGCAGGTAGGGGCTGTTAAGAAGGTAGCAAGAGTTGGTTAACAGCGTGGATATGTCTTTCATTCGTTCGAGAACAAACTTAAAAAGACAAGGCACTAAAAATAACACCAAGCAAATTATTACCAGGGGTCCTACCAGGGCCATGACCCAAAACATAGTGGGGTTTCGGAACCAGTGGGTGGTTGCTGCATTGCCCTACTGGCAACTTTTGGACTGATTCTACCTCCTCCTCATGGTTGTTAAAAACTTTGAATGCCATATTCACTAAATCTTGGACCCGGGTTTGAGGGCTTTCCTCCACCTTTTAAGGCTTTTTAATGTAAAGTACCAGTTAAGTGGCTTCAGAAGGTCACTAGATTCTCCTCAGGCTTTTGAGTGTTCTCCCTAAGTTTATTAAAATTGACCCCTTCAATGCGAAATGGCCTGAAGCCCTGCCAGGACACACTGACACATTATTGAGGTGGACATGACTGTCAATTTGATAACCTCAAGCTGGTTTTTGTCTGGGAATCACCTCGCTCAAGGTTGATCAAATGAACCTGGTGGGAGTGCTTCTGAGTCGCAAGAAATGTGTTCCCTCCTGTCTGTGGTTAGGGTAGAGGACAGGATGGCAAAAATATCATGCCAGGACAAACCAGAAGCTTGAGATAAATATCGAAACTCTTTAGTATAGATGATGGAACCATTCAAAAAGAGCCTAAACACTTTTAAATCCGAGATAAATCAGTGAGATAGAAGAGAATGTGAACCTGGATTGCTCCCTCAGCCCCGGCCACTTTTCAGAGCATGCAAAAGAGAAGAGGATTTTGTAATTGCGTGTGCTTGCTAACTGGAAAGGTGAGTGCAGACTCAATTTCCTCCAGTGAGGGAGGTAGATTGGGAGTAGAAGTCTCTGGAGGGTTCTGGGGGGCTAGAATAGGGAGAAAGGTGAGAAGGAGGGGAGACAAGGTGATCAGGAGGTCTGAAAAGGTAAACACAAGAGAGGAGTGCAGAAGCAGGAAGAGAGGAGCAATGTTCCCTAGCCAAGAGGACTTGGGAAGGAGCAGAAAATACAGAGACAGGGATGGGAGCATGGAGACAAGAAGTCCTGAACATAGGAAACCACCGACTATTTATAAGTCAATGGCAGAAATTGTCAAGATTCCGGAAGATATTGAAATTAAAAGTGTGGAAATCAGAAGCTCAGTCGGTGATTAAAGTTGTTACTTTTTGGAGTTTTCTGACTCCTCCCTCCTTCCAGTCTCAGGGAAAGTACTACAGAATGGGCTTCTGGGGAGTCTGGGGTTTGTGTGCCATTTCTCTCTCTGGGAGGGGTCCATCATGGAGGACTCCTGACCAGTCCCTCTGCTTCCACGACCTTGTGAAGGAGACAGACAAGGGATGGGTGATGGCAATTGAGTGTTTGGGACACAGTGGGTGTTGCCTCAGAAGAGGCTGAGCAGGGAGGGAACTGGGAAGGGAAGAGAGAGAGAGACTTCAGGGAGTTTGAAGGGGTCAGCTCCAGGGAGGAGATAAGTGTCAGAGGCACAGTCGCCTCAGCCTTTGGAAGTCGAGGGAGGTGATGGTGAGGGGCACCCAGAATATGGAGGAGGTCTTACTTGGAGGCATGCACAAGGAGTCAGGGGTTCACAGAAAGATGACGGGGAGTTGTGTCAGGCGCCTGATTAAGAGAGTGTTTGGCTGAGTACTTGAGCAGGGTGACAGGTAGTATATAGAAGATGGGAGCGAAGGAAGAAAAAGCCTGGATATAAAGGATTTCTGACCACCTGTGGGCTGGCTGACAGAAATTGTCAAGGTGTCGGAGAATGTTAAAACAAAAGTGCCATTTTTTTTTTCCAGTCAGTGCTAGTCATTGTCTAATTGGTATTGAGGCCAAGCATTGCTGCAGAAAAAGATCAGGCATTTTGAATGGAGATTAAAACCAAACACAATTCAGTAAGTTTGGCCTGTAGGCACCACCCCAAAGGACTGTACATAGAGGCCTGGGATGGAGGACTTCCCATGGTGCCTCAAATTGTAGGGGTTATGGGCAGAGGAGAAGGGCATACCCTGTTCCCCTTTACACCCAACAGACAGATATGGTCCAGTAACCCCAAGGGTGTCCTGACCAGAGTTAGGAACCCAGGGGAAAATCCTAGAGTCTCCAAAACAAGAAATTTTCCTGGAACAGGCTTTCGTTCAGCAGACAGGGACCTTGGATCAATGAGGGACACAATAGAAACCGAGGAATGGGAGGGGACCCGGCTTTATGGCTGGTAAAATGGAGCTTGGTCAGAGGTCTTTGTTCAAGGTGGAGAAAGAAGAAATAGGAAAGTTTTAGAGTAGTTCTGGGAGCAGCCACCACATAGCCTAAAATACAAAACATACGAACAAGTAGAAAAAGCTCAGACACACCTTCTCCATCTTAGTCCAGTCTGAAGGTGCAGTGACTGTCAGGTCCAGAACCGAGGAGTCCAGCTATCAGCAGAAATCCCAGAAAGTAACACAGAGAGCAAAGGCTGGAGGGTATATGAGAGAAGACAGACACAGAGAAAAAAGACGGAGAAATTGATCTTATTGCCGTATCCCTTTTGGGGAAAGGCAGTTATTTCCAGCTACTCTTAGGATAGCAGAATAAATCCCAGCAGCAGCACCCAAAAAACTGGGACCCTATATTCTAATAAGAGTTTGCTGGTACAGAACAAATATACACAGGGACCTCCTGACCAGCAATCACCAGTCTAGGTAGGCTCCAGAGGTTGGAGAGGAGAGGAGAGGTGGGCTATGCCCCAGTGGAAGCAGGGTCAGGACGGGACAGAGCCCTGGTAGCTAGCTCCCAGGCTCAGCTACAAATGTAAAGGTGAAACTGAGGCACAGGGAGTTGGACAAAGGAAACTGGCAGGGCAAGAGAGAGTGGAGACAGAAATAGCTTTATTAGAGGGGAAGCTCCTGGATGAGGTTTTCTGACCTAGGTCAACAGGTCAGGGAAGTCGTGCTCAGCAATCAGGGGCACGGGTTTTGAAAGGGGTGGTGGAATGTGTGCGAATTAGCATATGGGATCTGGACACTCGAAGAATTGCTTGTCAACTACTTGGGACTTTCATTGAACCCAGAGCATCTGGTCTCACTGGTTATTTTATCTGGTGCCCTCTGCTGTTGATCTTTGGAGAAGTACAGGGTAACAGGGCCTTGACCTAGTTCAGCCCACCCCAAACAACAAGGTCTTCTCCTTCTCGTCCCTCAATGCCTCTCACTCCATGAACAAATAATGTTCTGTCATTATATGTGCACCATTTTCTAAAATTCATGTACATATTTTCTGTGAGAGACATGTTCACTTCCACTATAGACTCACAAACCACCACTAGTTATTCATATTTCACACTGATTCAAATACTACCTCACTGTATTTTTTTCTTAGATGACCATAGAGTCTCAGCATTATTTTAAAGAAAATACAGCACAGCACATAGTAAAACAAACTCATAAAATATTTATTTTAATTGATTTAGCTTAGGGAAAATTTATATGCATAAGTAATTTGTGTTTAGTGAGAGTCAGGTTCTGAAATAAAGATTCAAAGTGTAGATAAAGAAGAAGTGCTGGGGACCCTAACCATCCTCAATTAGAAATTGAGTTCATACTTGGGTCTAGAGGCTATATTACTCTCACATTCTTCCACTGCCTAGTGGTTTTGTACCTACTCCAGGAAACTTCTTAGGTTAGCCCTTTCTCAAAAGAGATCTCTCCTTTTCTGCAAATTTTTTCATTGAGAAAAACAGGACATATATTCACAAAAATGAGTTCTTCAGCATTACACAAGTTAGTAAAGAAGTACAGAATTGTATTGTCCATCTACCCTCAAGAATTGTATTATCCATGACACCTAGATAGTTATTAGAGTCTGACTCACATCAAGATTTTCCTCTGGCAAGTTAGCAAAATGGAAGATGGGAACCAAAAGTCTTTGGGTCACGACTGGGCTTAGGTCGTTCTGATGTGTTTGTGCAACAGCCTCTCAGCATTGCAACTCCCCCCACCTGTGAGAAAGCCATTGTGGCTTTCTCCTATGAACAAAGAGCACAGTAAGTCGAGGAGAAAACTAGTGACGTCTTGTAGAGCAGTGGTCCTCAGTCTTCTGACTGCCAGGACCCTTTAATACAGTTCCTCATGGTGTGGTAACACCCCCCACCCAACCATAAAATTATTTTCGTTGCTATCTGCTGCTGTTTGCAAGCTGTGGATTGCTGTGTTTGGGGGAAGTTCCACCTCCTGCAGTCTCAATCCCAGTCAGGTCACATGATCGGCACAGCACATGCTTCCCATGATTTATTAATGAATGTGATGATGGTTCTTAACACCACTGTTGAGTTTACACTGTTAAATGTGATCACATTTTGCTTTATTTTAATAAATATTTTAGTATATTGGTACTATATGGTTTAGAATATTTTTTCTTGTTTTCATGCTCCCCAAACTGGGTGCATCTTATAGTTAGGTGCATCTTATCATCCAAAAAATATGGTAATTCCACGTACATTATCTTATCTAATGCTTACTGTGTTAGACAGGGTTCTCTAGAAAAACAAAACCAGGACACTTATGATTACATAGATGATAGATAGATAGACAGATGGATAGACAGATAGATGATAGATACAACATAAGAAATAAATAGCTGATTAATCAACAGAGCTCTACAAATAGCTCAGTTCAACTCAGTTCTGTGAGACAGTTAATACACTGGCAGTTCAATTCATGAGGGCCATTTATCTCTTTGCCCTTCAATTACACTGCATTCTTATTAACCTCACATGTGTTTATTGGCCACGTTGGCACAATAATCCTACCTATCACACTTACTTCAACAGTGCCAGTTAAGTATAATTATAATTATTACCGTTTTGTGAGAAACTATTTGCGAACAGGAACAGACACACCACAGAAACCCAAACCTGTGGCCATCAAGTCTGTTCTGATTCAGAGGGAGTCTATGTAACTGAGCAGGTCAGCTACAAAAACAAGACGTGGCTTTGACTACGTAGGTATGTGCTGCAGCCCAGCCATGGGATTTTCAATAATGTTATGGCCATGTGAAAGCTGCACAATAAAGAGTAGAGAAGAACCGAGCCCTCGGAATTAAGCTATTGACAAAGAGTCTTGACTATCCCATGGACTTTGGACATGTCTTCAGAAGAGTCCGCTCCCTAGAAAAGGACTTCATGTCTGGTAAAGTGGATGGGGCAGCAGAAGAGAGGCAGGCCCTCAACAAGATGGATTGACACAGAGGCTACGACAGTGGCGCAAAGAGAAGACCTTTGTGAGGATGATGCGGAATCAAGTGGTGTTGCATTAGTTTGTCCTTAGGGTCGCTAGGATCCAACAACATCTAACAACGACAACAACAACAACAACATGGATGGCCAGAAAAATAAATAAGGCCATACTGGAAGGAGCACAGCCAGACTGCTTCTTGGAAATGAGGATGGACATGCTATCAGAGAGAACCAGTCCCTGGAGGAGGGCATCATGCAAAATTGTGAGGCTGTTGTAAGACCTGGCGGTGTTGGAACACATGGTGCATGACCTCACTATGACAGGGAGCCACTTCCATGGCATCCTAGCAGCAACACAAACACCTTGACAGGAAGTGACTGCTACATCTTTATCCTATCCAGTGATTGGTGGGTTTGAAATGGTAGCCATTGGGTGGGCAGCCCAATTCTTAACTATTAGACCACCATGGCTTCTTGCGACTATAAACATACTTCATAAATACATATTTCTGCTATAAAAAGGAATCAGTGGTTTCAAAGGAGTGCTTTGAACCACTATGCATAAGAATTGTCTGAGGTTCTTTAAGAATTGCTAGTGGACCTTGTTAAAATAAAGTTTCTGATACGGTATGTGTGGGGTGGAGAAACAAATTCTCAGCAGTAGATGGAAAGGGAAGGAAGCCATTAGAAACCCAATTTCAAAGGTAAAACAGAGGCAGTAGTTGGGTATATGTGAATCCCAGTATCTGTGGTTCTTACTTCAGACGAAGAGAGATAGTGTTTCTTTGCTTCTGTTATTTAAAAAGTAATTAGAAATACACGCACACACACGTATGTACCATGGTCTAGTTTAAATTAAATGGCTCATTTCACAAGATGCCAGATCAAAGCAGCTAGTGGAGACCTAGACTGCTGTGGCAGTCTTGTACTTATGTTAATTTTATGATTGAAATGTAGGGGTAGAGTCTAGCCTGTTAATTTGAAGCTAGCCATTGAGTAGCCAATGACGCCTCTATGTGGGCATGGCTTTCTCCTGAGACTTCTGGGAAATCTCGTGATATTTCCCTGAAGAGTAGAAGCTATCTCCCTAGTTGTTGGGAGTCAGTCTCAGAGATGATGAATCAAGACAAGACAAGATGGCAGCATCCGAGAAGCTGGAGTAGCTGGCGGAGAGACCACACGGCTTTGCCCTGATGGAGCCACCTCTGAAGCTGGAGCGGCCACTTGAAGACTTCCTCCAGCGATAAGTTGCTTCTGCCACCACAGAATGCTGTTGATGGACCCTGAGCCCTGGAAGCAAGGAGCCATGTGGAGACCCCTCCCAGCGCCAGGATTCTGCACCCACTGACCTGTGACTTCGTGAATCAGAAGAACACATTATAGACTGGTGTCGGGCATATGGGTTAATATCGGATTTGTGACTTTGAACTGGACTGGGTTGGGATGTTTTCTCAGTGTTCCATTCCTTTTGTATATAAACCCTTTCCTTATATCCATATGCATGTCTATGAAATTTGTTCCTCTAGTCTACCCAGACTAATACAACTACTCTATTAAGAGAGAATAATTAATGAACTAGGCATGGATGTCTATAAAGTTCTGTGTCTTCCACTTTAACATGTAATCCTTTTTCTCTTAAAAATTACTTTTCATTACATCAGCCTGGGTAAACTAAGTCAGGAGACAGGAGCATTGTGGCTTGTAAACAAAGGTTGATTTCTTCCTGTCTGCAAATTTGTACCGTGTTGGCTGTTGCCCATGTCTGCATCTCTTACTTCACAACTTCAAGGGTTGATGCAGCTGTCATTCTGAGCACTGGCAATTGCAGTGGTAGACCAGTCCAAGAGTCCAAGAGCAGGAGGTTCTCATAACAGCAATGCAGGGTCTCACCTGCAAGTGACGCATGTCACTTCACCTGCAACTGAGCAGTAACCCAAACACAAGGACGCCAGGAAGCAGAGTTGCACCCTGTGCCAAAATCGGGACAACAAGTAATAGTGTGCATGCATGTTGCACTAACAGCTTCCGCCCTTACATTCCTGACTTTCCTATGGAAAGAGCAGCATCACAGACTCTGTTTGCACAAGCATAGGTGTTTTGACAAAATTTTAAGAGGTAATTTGTGATTAATGTTATCTGTACCATTCCCACCCTTAACAGAAATAAATGTGGTTGCTAATTTTCGAGAGTGGCATCGTGAACGAATGAAACCATGAAAAGAATATGGTTTGTTATTCTTGTTTGTATTTCAAATGTATTTCTTGTGTGTATTTTCATCTGAAAAACAATGAAATCTGTAGGTTTTTCCTTTCTGTGAGAATACACACATGTATATGCCTTTCCTGAAATGACAGGCATGTGCAGAATGAAGCAGGAGGGGTGTGAAGCACTCTCCGGATATAAACTGGCCAGACTTTCCCAAGAGACAAAAATGACCGAAAGTAAAATAGCTCAGAAAACTAAGAGCTTTTATTTTTAGCAGACACATAGAGGGAGCTCCAGAAAATCATCTCTTTCCTAGACAGAGTGATAGCCTGAAGCTCCTGGGCTCAAGTGGGGTGTCTTGAACATTCTCTCCAATACACATATATTCCCCATTGTTTATGAAAATTAAAGAAGCAGAATAAACCCTAGGCAGACGTTTGGGAGGGATAATCAGGTGAGTATAAATGCTGGCCAAAGGGATTGCTTACCGTAGTTTGTTGAGTGTTTCCAGAATTATTTCCTGGATGTATTAGTGGAAAGCAATCTTCTAAATATGGTGATATGAAAATGCTATCGTATCTGGTCAGAATCAGAATGCGTTTTAGTTTACAACCCTATGGATGGAGAGTGGGAATATTTTGGCATTTGGATGTGAATCTGAGATAATGAAGATTCACACAGGCCTCTGTCACCTTGATATCCATTCCAAACACAATGTATGACATCCATTGTTATTTAGCATACATTTAATTATTCCTTCCATTAACATTGCTTAATTATTTACAAGTATTATTTGCCTTTCGGGGAATAATCTAGTTATTTTTGTGCTCTCAGAAAGACAGGATTGGGAATAATTATATCAGGTGTAAGCTGCATCCCTAAGTGCTTGTTTTCAAAAACACACACGAAACCCTGGAAGTCCTGGCTATCAAAGACTACTTCACATAGCAACATCATGAGACTCTGTATTAGTATTTTCCTCAGTTTGGGCACCTAACCCTCAATTTTTTAACTTCCATTTTACAGTTGCTATACTATGCACAATGACCACTTGAAACATGTAGCTTTAATAGTAGAAACTTCAAAAGCCAAGGAGAATTTTAATTACAAGCTGCACTTCAGCAATATTGCCAACATTTCATAGCTTCATGGATATTTAGGTTATGGGAGGGTGGTGCGTGGGAAACATTTGCCATCAAATGTTTTCCTCCCAGCTCATTATCACCAAGTTAGAAGGACAGCTTCATGGACTTCAAGCAGATCCACAGCAATCTTGCAATTTCCATGACCGTGGACTAAGGTGATGAAAAGGCTGCTGGGATAATCCCAGGTGAGATCCATGAGCAAAGGAGGTACAATAACCAACATATCAGAATGATGCTCTCCATCCCAACTCGCTTGACAACCAGCCTTCTAAGAAAGGCTTTCAAGATGCGTGGCATCTGCTTTAGAATATTCAGGGCAGCAGATCATGTTCTTTGTTGTTGTGAGATGGAAGGGTCGAAAGCATGTAAGCTTCCAGTCCTGAAGAATGAATGTGAATTCAACAGGGTGATGCGTTGTGAGTAGCTGAATGTGTTTGAACAAACCATTTGGTTTCTCCGAGCCTCAGTGTTATTACCTATAGAATCAGGAATATGTTATTTTCTTCTCATTGGCCACTGGAAGATTTAATCAAGTTCCATGGTGCAGAGGTGGCGTTGTCATCTGCTAGGCGGGAAATCAGGGAGCCCTGGTGGAGTCAGTGTTACCCGGTGGACTGAGATTGCGTGGTGTGAAAAGAAGGAAACACCACCCGGGCTGACACCAGCCTCACAGTTGTTCCAGTTTGAGCCTGTTGCTGCAACGCCATGTCCCTCTGTCACATCAGGCGTCTTTGTTTTTTGGCTATTGTACCAAGCATGTTACCCATCTCTGGGAACTGGCTGCTCTTGATAAGATAGCCAAAGTACCTATGATGGAGTCTTGCCACCATTGCTTCTAGTGAGTATTCTGAAGTACTTCTTCAGAGACATATGTGTTCATTCTCTGACAGTCCATGATATAGTTAACATTCTTCACTAACACCATGATTCAAATGCAACACTTCTTCTTCCATCTGTCTTATTTGTTGTTATTTTGTTTATGGATCTGAGGCTGTCTTGGATTAGGTGTCCTCAAACTGACATCTTTGCATTCTGACATTTAAATGTCATCTCTAGATGATAATGACTAAAGAACAGCAACCTCATTGCCACTGAGACAATTCCCACTAATATCACCCTGTGTTACAGAGTAGAACTGCCGCTGGCGGTTTCCAAGACTGTAAAACTTCACTAGAGTAGAAAACCTCCCCTGTCTCTCTTCTGTGGGACAGGTGATGCTTTTGAACCATTGACCATGCAGTTAGCTGCCCGAGGCATAACCCAGATGCCACCAGGGCTCCTTTTCAATGATAATAAATGATAGTTATTGCTCTTAATTCAAAGGGTTGTTGTGTTTTCAAGACAGTTTTGCAAACAAAAATCAGGTCCTCATTTCACAATTCCCACACAATTTGTCTAGTGACTTTGATGACATTTTTCACAGGGTGTCAATTTCTCATTGTTTTTGTCCGATTGTCCTCTTTTCAGGAATCTAGTTTCCATCCCCCTTTGCCTTTTCATGATTTCTTTTGAGAAAATGCTGACCTATAGATCATTTTTTATATGGAGCATGGTAATCTTGAATATGTGGGCTGGTCTGTTATTTAATTAACCCCTTTAAAGAATCTTCATTTCTGATTTAAAGAATATGTCATTGTAAGATTAGGGAGTAATCTAGTCTCAACTGATGCAGTAATTCTGGGCTTTTAAAAAATAAATTTATCTTTGTTTTCTATTTGTTTCCATATTAGCAGATTTCACCTTTTATGTTCCTGGGTAGAACAGTTAGTGGTGGTAGCTGAGTTGCCTTTAGTAATTCAGTACTTGAGATAGACAATTTGATGGTTCATGAAGATAATTGATACTTATTGAACTTTCCCATTAGAGATAAAAAATGAATAGTTTACCCTCTTCCTGAGTGACTGTACAACTCTTCTTAATATGGTTGAAATATGAAATTGTATAACATGTAAATGGCATGCCAATAAGACTATGTGTTTAAAAAGGACTGTTCCATATGATCCTCACAACAACCCAGTAACAGAGGCTTTGTTGCCCTCGTGGTTCAGGACCACACGTGCAGGGTGAGGACAACACGGGCAGGCAACAATCAGCTTAGAGAGTGGAGCTTGTTCTAAGCATTTCTCAGCCCAGATGACCCCGCTCAGCAGCACAAAGGCAAGCAACTCAAGTGCAAAACGGGCAAGAACCTGCTACAATAAACAACCATGAAAAGCCACCTCTGACCTCCTCTGGCTGCCCTATTGTCACAAGGCAAAGGTCAGGCACCAAGGTTTTTCTCACACCACTCTATGCTGGGCTCAGTCATTTGGTGCAATCACCACACAGAACTCATAGACATTACTCAGAGTAAAGAGGGCTTGTCAGGGAAAATGATAGGCTATCACAAGTTAGGTAAGGTAAATGGTCTTCTCAGAACCCCAGCCAAGTGGCTTTCTCTGGTTCTCAGCCACAGAGTGGCCAAATTTCTCTCCATTCCTCAGTTTCTCAGTCCCATGGTCGCTAGGCTTCCTCCTTCCTAGGCCAGGGCGGCAGACTGATGTCACTCTGCTCCACAGTTCCATGGTCTCAGTCTGGATGGGAAAGTATCCCAGAGCCTTGACTCTGCCCCTCTGAGTCTAACTGCCACAGTCTCTGACCCACCTGCTCCCGGAGACCTCTCCACTTCATGAGGCGGAGAGGCTCAGCTTTGCGCTCTTTTTGATGCTGCAAAGTTGGCCCCTCCTTATAGTAGTCATAAAAACTGACCAATGACTTCTTGTGATGTGGCATGTGCCATGTCTGCATCTTCACCCCCAACCACATGGTGGGAGTGACTGAGACTTGGGTAGGAGAGTTCTTATTAAGAAATTTCACTCCCCCACACCTGCAGACATATCTCTTCAAAGAAGACATACAAATGGCCAGTGAGTACTTGAAAAGATGCTCAATCGTTCACTTGCCACCAGGGTAATGCAAATCAAACCCACAAAATGATGGTCTTTTAGGTTGACTAAGTTGGCTACCACAAAACAAAAATGGAAAAAAAACAAGTTGGCAATGATTTAGAGAAATTGGAGCCTTTGAACTTTACTCTGCAATGCAAAGCGGTGCAGTGAGGGTGAAAACCAGTGCAACAGTTCCTCAAAATGTTAAAAAGAGGCTGGCCATGTAACTCTGCAAATTATAATCACAGGGTATACACCACCAAAGAAGTGAAAGCAGGCACTCAAACAGATATTTGCGCACCAAAGTGCCCATGGGCAGATAGATAGCGAAATGAAATGTGATATACACATACAGAGGAATTGCATTCAGCCATAAAGAGGAGTTCATTTCTGATACACGTGAAAACATGGATGAATCTGGAGAACATTGTGCCAAGTGAAGTAAATCAGAAGGAAAATGACAAATATTGTATGATCTTACTTATATGAAGTATCTAGAATTGACAAAGGTTAAAAAATAGATTAGCGATTATTAGGGGATAGAAAAAGATGGGGCTTTCTCCTTCTATAAATAGTTATAGCCTTGGACACTCCCAGGGGCAGTTTTAGCCTGTGCAGTAGGGGGTCTGTGAGTCAGCATGCACTCCATCCTTGGCAGTGAGAGATCTCCGAGGGAGGGAGGAATAGGAAGGTATTACTTAAAGAAAGACTGAAAACATTTCAGAAGTAGGTGGTGACAATGAGTTGTACCATATTGTAAATGAAATGAATGCTACAGAATTATGTACTCAGTCTGGTTAAATTTATATACATTTCCCAACTCACAGAGACCCTACCAGACCAAGTGGAATGGCCCATGTGTTTTCCAAACTGGAATCCGCTGAAGCCAACTGTCTCATCTTTCTTCCAGGGCAAATCCAGTTAGGAGGTCCAAATCACCAACCTTCTGGTTAACAGCCAAGCGATTCACCACTTTATGTCTTCAATAAACTTTCATTAGTTCACTGAGTGAGTGAATGATAAATATTGCCAAGCTCAGCCCAGCACATTGATTTGACAGGCAATTTTTGAAAACCTGGACCTAGTGATAATCAATCATAAGGAGTGTTGGTAAAGACTCCTGTTCCCAACTGTATGTGTATGATCAACAAGGATCCAATCATGAAGAGATATGGAATATTACAAAGTAGACAATTCAAGCTCTCCTTGTGTCTGGTTGCCTGGGTGGCGCTGTTTCTGAAGAAGCGAGTTCAGGAACATTTGGCATCCTATATCTGCCTTTCTGCTGAACCAGAAGAATAAGGAAGGCATCTGCAATGAATTTGCTTTCAGATGAATTTTCTCTGGGCAGCTTTGTTTCCCCCACCAACAAGACACAAAGGGCAACCTAAAAGGCATGAGGTTATTAAAAATTAATGCTAAATGCTGTTATTGGAGTGTTTGCTTATTTTACTGTTATTAAAAATGCAAACAGATTGGCTAAAATATTTTCAGCATGAAAGAGCTCTCAGAACATGTTTTTCTTATCAATAAAGTGCAAGTTAAGCAAAGCGACCATAAATGATCTTTTCATAAGACCAGCTTTTCCCAATGTTGGGGTGAGAGAAATAAATGCCAGGTGAAATAGGTTTTCTTTAATAAACTAAAGTAGGAACAAAGTGATCTATTAAGGAAGGGTGAAATAAACTATCCAACTATCTGGTTTTGCTTTTTCCACATGAAGCCCTTTGTTTTAATAAAATAAAAATTGGTTTCAGGATGTTAAGAACAAAACAAAATGTTCAAGCAAAATGCCAAAGGACCAACTTGCAAGTCCCTGTGTCTGTTGTAAATGCAAGGCATTGGAGGGGGGTTGGGGGGCCAGGAGAAGTACACTGCAGAGAATCATTGCAGCCAGCATCTGAAAAGCTCATTTCCAAGAAAGGTCTTCATTGCCGGCATATTTCTTTAGCAAGGTGTAGGAATGGCTTGATGAAAATCTGCCTCTTATGACTGACTGACTAATCTATTCATACTAAAAAGACTCCTTTCATAAGACCATGTTTAGTATAAGCCTCACATTAGATTTAAACAGGAACTAATAGTACTCCAAGCTATTTACTTTCTTTCCATCTAACTAAAATTCATTGGAAAGGAGCAGGAGAGAAATGTCCAGCCTCCTAGAACCTTCACAGGCTGTTGCCACCGGAGACATTGGCCTCACAGGAGTATTGACAATGGCCCGACCTGGAGACAGGGGTTGCTTTAGATCCTGGTCCAACTTTTAAAAAATAGAGGAAATCCACACTCAGGCCAAAGAAATGACCTTCTTTCAACCAGGTTTTGGTCTTGCTTTTGTTTTCTTGGTAGAGGATGTTTATGGCTGGACCTTTTCTTAAAACATGTCTGGTTAAATCATTAACTCTTTCCCTCTCCTACTCTTTTTTAACCTACTTGATAATTAGAAAGCAAATGTAAAAGGCGTATTTTTAAAATTTAACCCACCACTCTTTTTAATTCTGTAAAGGCACATAAATTTGCATTAATGATCACCTGCTCCAGAAACCTCACAACCAAGAGGCTGGAAGAACCTCCGGGCGTTTTTCGGGCATCTTGGATACCTGACTCTGGGCCAGGTGGAAGTTTTGGAGATGTAGAAAGAGCTTAAATGACTGGCTGTTTGTTATAATTTGGAGCCAAAAGAATAATTGGACTGAGCGCTGGCACATGGAACCGGGAGATTTATTTATGGTTAATGTAAATATCACATTTTAAATCCTACAGGAATTCAAGACACCTCAGGTTTTATGACATTTTTATGAGACCAGGAAATATGAATATGCCTTGCCTGGAAGGTTGGACTGGTGTAATTTGTATTTCCTTTCAAAGCGCCGGAAGTCACAAATATGTACCACAATGCACGTCATTACTGTCACCTTAAAAAACTTGTAGGAGGAACAGAAATGTGAGAAATCGAACAGCCTTGGTGAGCACTAGAGGAACTTGCTTGATGCTAAAGGGACTGTCTCATGGAGAAGAATTGACTGAAGCCCCTGCCGTAGCAGTGTTTGCAAATAGGCTAGGGACCACCGAAACATTGCTATCCATGACTTGTTCTGTCAACCAGAAGTTCATTTTGCAATAACAAGTAGTGAGGTCCTAATTTATCTCTTTTGTATGATCAACTTCTTAAATGCTAGTATTTATTGGCGCCGAGAACAGATGCTTCATAGCAATTTGTAGCATCGGCATGCCAAGAGTGAAATAGAAATCAGAACCAGGTGTGAATTGCTTGGTCTTTCCTTCAGTTGATATCAGAAATAGGTCTAAAGGGTAAAGAAAACTCACAGAGCAAGTTCTAGCCTGTCCTGTCTGGTTGCTGGGAGTCATCATTAACAAAGGGTGTGTGTGTGTGTCCGTGTGTGTATGTGTGTGTGTTCTCTAGCCCAAAGGTAGAAGATCCAAACACACCCAGAGGTGCCCCAGAAGACAGACTGGCTCTCTACCTCTTAAATAGCACAGGCTTGCAAACACTCGGGAGCAGTTCAACACATTAGGTAAACAGAACTCAACTTTCAGGCCAATTGCAATGGAAACAATTGTATTTTATTTCCCCATCAAGCTGTGGGAAGTTGTGACATTCATTTACAAATGAGGAGACGGAGGTGCTCAGAGGTAGTTCAAGACCAAGTAATACATGGCAATGCCAGTTTTTAAACCTTAGTCTAAGAAGCCACTGTTATCCTTGTAAATCTTGGAAGGGAAATGAGTACGGACACACTCACGATACTCCATGCTTAGTGATATGACTATGAGATCTGGCATAGTAGCAACACTTGAGTTTAAAATGGAATTGCATCATGACATCCTCACCGAATCCCACGCCAGGTCACCTCGGGCACCCAAAACCTGTCTTTGCTCCATGTTGCTCTTCTTGGGTGTCAGGATGTCAACTCCCCTTCACAGCAAGCGCACACACAGCAGAAGGAGGCTTTGCTGCTCCACCAGCCGCACACTCAAGGCTGTGCTGTCAGCAGGGGTGTGCATACGGCGTCTGTCAGCTCCTCCACAGTGTCAGAGCCTTCCTGATGACCTGTCCCCAGTTAGTGAGACCAGCCTCACTCGAACACCGTCCTCTGTCATCTTCACGTCTCAGAACATCCTGAGGTTATACTTCTCCCAAGACAGATTTGATTGCTTTTATCCTTAATTCAAAAACATCAGCTCTTCGTTTTCTTCTTTATTCATTGTTCAGCTTTCACAAGCAAAGAAGGTGATTGAAAATGACATTGTGTGGGTCTGGCACGCCTCAGTCCTCATCGCAGCATCTTTGTGGGGTTTTTAAACCCTCAAAGAGATCTTTTGGAGTACTTTTCTCCATTGTAAAGTAATTGTAAGGTATTTTCTCCATAGAAGACTTAAGTCAGTAATTGCAAAGGGCTGGGAACTGAGAGCCTCTAAGAGTCACTGAGAGGCAGACAGGGGAAACAGGACAAGGGAGAGCAGAGTCAGAAACAGCTTTCTGAGAGGAGAGCTCCCTGATGAGTCTCCACCACCGAGACCAACAGGTCAGGGAAGTCCTGCTCACCGGGCAGGGCAGGCGGGTGTTTTAAAGAGGTGGTGAGAAGTGTATGGCAGTTAGCATATGGGGTCTAGAAATGGAGAATTGCTTCTGGACTCCTCACTGCTTCTTCACACCAGGAACCTCTGGTTTCACCTGCTATCTTATCTGGCGCCCTCCATTGTGGCTTGCTTTTGGTCGTGTGTGGGGGGTGGGGTGGGGGGAGGCAGGGAGGGGGGTAGCTCTTGCTGTCCTTTTTCATCCCAGAGAGTAGTTAATTTGTAATCTCTCAAAAAGTGTTGTTGTTGGAGAAGAGACATGCTTTTTATTGTACCCAGGTACCCATAACATCATTTAATAACCCAATATTTTAGGATTCAAAAACTTCAAGAAAATCTAATAAAAATTGGCTTTGGGGGCACATTCTTGAAGTTGTGTTATATGTGTTCTTTCATTTTTTGATATATGAAACCCAGGACAGACAAAGCTATAGGGACAACAAGTAGAATAAGGGTTTTCCAGGGAGAGGAGGGGGCTATAAAACTGGTGGGGAGAAAGGAAGACAGTGTAAAGGTGTCCATGTAGAAAAATTTCTTTATAAACTGACTGTGATAGCAATTATACAGTTCTGCTGCTGGACACGAATTATGGAATGGTATATATCACATCCCAATTAATAACATATAGTTTTTAATTGATGGGTCAATCGTCTATGTCAAAGAAACTAGGTCTTGAGACTCAGTTGATGCGTCAATCCTATTCCACATGAGCGAAAGTCTAGTACTGACCTGGGAGAGTTGTTTAAGTGTTTTAGAAAGTTCCTCTCTCCCTCCCAGGAAATTATTAGGCTATCAAACAGAGACACCAGAAAAATGGATTGTGAAGACAGAAATGTATGTTTTTAAAGACAGCATGATGGATCCTGAGAACAGCAGGGCTTATCTTCTGAGGACAATGTTGAACTTGGGATCAAAGAATAAACAACAAAGCCCTGCATTCTAGTGGTTTTGATTTCTCAAGATTGTTTGAACACGCATATCAGACAAGATGAGCCCACCAAAGAGATTTCTTAAGTAGTCTCTTTGTGAACAGCTCTTTAAATGGTTCAATGGTACATTTCAAGATTTTCATTATATAAGCATTGTGCAAAACAAGCGAAGTAGTACTTGGTTTATTGCTAGATGTCTAATTCCCTGGTTGATCTGCCTGGTATTACTAGAGTTAATTTATCCTGAGATCGCAATAGACCCTGAGACAGTCCTAGGAGAACACTATTGTGAGTCCCTTAATAGCAGACTTGAAACTGAAACTGAACTGAAAACTTGGAGATTTGAGCCCACCAAGAGGTGCTCAAAACTTCAGATTTTCATACTCAAATTCCCCACAAAAAAAGATTTTCTCCAACATGCCATGTACTACTAGTCTTTGGAATGCTATATGTGTCTTTCAATTCTTAAAATGGAGCCTTTAGTGTAGGGCACTCAATATGTCGATCTGATCTACTAGTCAATCACAGATGCAGTGTGGGTAGATCACATAGGATTAAAAAAATAGATGTAAGCCTATCATCAATCCCTCACTTAATTGATATACAAAGCAGCCAATCAGTTGTAATCTTTGATGTCAAACACGTGCAAACAACTGGGTTAAGTTCATCAAAACTGACCAGCTAAGTTATCAAGTTATCGCCAATTTTTAGATCTTTTTTTCTCTTAAACATAAGAAATGTAATTAAAATGAGTGGAGGAGCTGGATTAAGTAAGAAGACAAAAATGTATCACTTTCATACAGAATGGGAGATTTTGACACTACAAGTTGACATTCAGATGAAGTGCAGAGCTAAAGAACAATTCTGGTACTTACTCGGAGAGGGGAAAATACCAAACCGTGAGAAAATATGCTACCTCTTGACTGTATTATTTGGCTCTACATATTTTTGTGAGTCAGCTTTTTCCCACATAGAGATCATTAAGTCCAGATACCATTCCACCGTGACTGATGATCATTTGGAAGTGTGCTTGAGGCTGGCTGTCAGCAGCTACTGTCCAAACTGTGCATCCCTGGCTCATTCCATTCAGTGCAAGTCATCAGAGTAAACTCAGGTCATGACAAAAATTGTACATGGTTAATTGTGTTGTGTTGTGCAATATGGACTCATGTGGTTATGCAAGGTACACAAACATACATTGTACATATAAAGAATTCACATTTATGAATAAAGGAAATAAGAAAGAAAAAGAAATATATGTTTTACATTTTCATAGTTGGTAGATAATTTTGACGATCATTTTAGATGAGATCGGGCATGTTCAGAGTGGTATGGCCGTAGACTTTGAAGATCATTTTATAAGTACTTCATATGCTGAAAAAGTTTGAGCATCCCTGCCTTAGCAGAAAGCAATTACAGTGGTACATATGGTAATTAGATTACAGCATGGAAGGTGGTTCAGTTAACCAGAGACTTTGAGACATTACTAGACTTAAGGAATCAAAGAGAATGTTGCTGGTAGAAAATGACTGTTGGAGGTCATCTTGTCCAAAGTTGTTACTATGCAGGTGAGGAAACAGATTTGGCAATCCCATGTTGTTCAATATTAACAGTGAACTCAACAATGGAGAGAATGATTTTTGCCAAACTATTTACTCTCACCCAACTTTGGAGCCCCTGATTCTGATTGCTTCTTCTTAAACTATTAGTTTGGCCTGAAACTGTTTTTGGTTCTTGTTTATAAGAGAGCTTGATAACTTCTATCTACTGTAATAAGAGAGATAATAATGTGTATTTTTTTATTTCCTCTGAAGGCTTTGGGATATGCTTAATCATCAATTAGAGAATCTTTTGAGTCCCTCTATTAAATAAATATTAACACCATTTATAAAGGAAATGAAATTTTGAGCCATTAGTTTACTCCATGTTCTATACAATATCATCCTCTGAATTAATGGTTTTTGTGGACCTATGTGGACATGAACTTTGTGATCCCCATTCCAAGTGTTTCAGTACTTATCTTGTAGGTATTGAGCTGTAGTTTTCTTTAAGGACTTGTTTTGAATGCATTAGAATAGTTCAAAGTATATAAAACAGTAGCTGTTCTTGAAGATCTTGCATGAAAAATTGGTAGGGTCACTGAGATAATTGAAATAAAAGTGAAATATATGATAAAATACATATTACAAAAGAAGTATAACAAAGGTGATGGAGAATGAGAAAATGGGAACATCAGAAAAATCTGTAAGATGAAAATGACTTTGAATATATAATTAAAGTTTTGTTTTGTTTTGAATTGGCATATTTTGAGCCATTCATCTGTCCATGTTGCATTCTATAAACTATTCTTTAATATATCCTATGGGTTTCCTTCTATGTATTAAAGTGGGGAGACCCATAATGGGGAGACTTAAATGGAGATAGTTCCTCTGACCCTCTTGACTTTGCCTGAAACCTATGGGCTCTGCTGGGTAAAGCATAAAGTTGAGAGTTTCGGGTTTTGTTGTTGTCATCATTGTTGCAATGGCAGGCACATAATTAACTTGAGACATGAAATATCTAATGGAGAAAGAAACCCAGAAAAGATGGTTGGACACACTGTGTTAAAGACTTTGATGGCAAGAGAAATATCCAGAAGGTTATAAGAATAATAGATCAGATCTAGGAAGTTCAGTTAGCATTGTGAAAAGGGAGGCTACATTAGTAGTTGCATCATAATTTCCAGAGGAGAAGGAGAATTGAGCTAGGAGTGAAGTCCATAAAGCCTGTAAAATTGAACGTGGTAATTGGTAGAATACTGAACAATAGAGAGAAGAACCCAGTGAAGGAAGTAATATCTGTTCTTCTTTCTTTCCTCTGTTCCCTTTCTTATCTGCTTTTCATTTTTCCTATCAGAAATTCGACATTTAATATATTTGGGGAGTGCCTCTTTTATGTCAACCAATGTTTTTGATGTTGAGGCTACAGATAGGAACAAGACTAACACAAATGAATAAAGCAATATAAACAATTGACAAAATTAGTAGTGGGAAAACAAAACAAAACCAAAATCACTGTTGTTGAGTTGATGCCCACTCATTGTCATCCCTTAGGACAGGATAGAACTGTCCCATGAGTGTCCCAACTGTAACTGTTTACAGGAGTAGAAAATCCCATCTTTATCCTGTGGAGCAGCTAGTGGTTTTGAACTGCTCACCTCTTGGATCACAGCCCAACTTGTAGCCACTATGCCACCAGGTAAAACCTCGTCAATAATGCAATTCTTCCTTTCCATCCATGAGATCGAGGTTCCATTGCTGACTACTAAACTTAATGCCCAGCCATCACCCTTTCCTCAGTGGTGACTTGCATATATATCATAATGATATTAAACTGGTCTCAACAGAGGTGGAGTTCTAGATTAAAATAGTTTAGGAAAAAAGACCCAGTGATCCACTTCTGAAAATTCTATGAATTTCTGGGGACATTGTCCAGCCTTCACATAATCATGAATGAGCAGCATGTTCTTCCATTGAGCATGACATCACCGGGAATAAAGGGTGCTGTGCATTGGGACCATTGCTAAAATTGTAACCAGGTTTCTTCATGGATGATGTCATTGGGAATCATTGAGTGACTGTTTAGATTAATTAAAAGGAGAAAAACTAAAGAGACTAGATAGCCAAATATAATCTAAATGACAAAGAATCAGTTCTTTGAACAAGATGAGGAAAATAATAACTGCTGGTAAATAAACAATTTTCTACTAAAGGCCTAAGAGTGTTTCAGTAGCAGAATTGGAGCCAGTTATTGGAAATCCAGCAGACAAAGGAGGAAGGTGCATACTAAAGGTAGAAGTGCCTCCATTATGTGGCGTGTTTAGCCATAGTCACAATCCCAGGGACCGTCAAAGCCATTGGAAGAGTTGAAGCAGTTGATTTACCTTTCTACAATCTTACTCTGGAGGATGTGGAAGAATGAAAAGGAAGAATAAAAACACAAGGGTGAGATCAGATGTTATTGCCCCATTCAGGGCAAAAAATGATACTGTCTTGGATCAAGGAAGTAATGGCAGTGACAAAAAGAAGTAGCCAAATTCTAGATAGATTTTAAAGGAGGACATAACAGACATGGCAAATGGTTTTGTTTGAGCCAGGTCCGGATCAGGGAGCCCCCATTCCCTCACCCTCTCAGAAAGACAGACGACCTGTTTGCCTTTTTCAGCTTCTCACCCCAGCATTCCAAGGAGCTTATCTCTCCAAACCAGACTGATGTAGCCCCTTTCCCAGCTTCTCAGAGAAATAAATGACTTGTCCACAGCACACCAGAGGAGGAAGTTGTAAAACAAAGCTCTTTCTCACAACTCAGATCCTGCAGCTGCAGCATCATGCCTCCCTACTCCTTCTTCAGCTCATTTGCATATTTCCCTAACCCAGGTCCTACAAATATCCCACCGCCCCACCAACAGGCACAATTTCCCTGGCTTACCTCTTGGGCCTTGGAACCTGCCCAGGACCTCAAGATGCTCCTGTCCCTTTCTCTGCTCTCCCTTCCCTTCCCCAAAGTTCTTCCCTACCTCAATGAAGCCTTTCCTGACTTTTCATTCCTGACTGAGCTCTATCTCCTTTCTACAGCTCCACCTCAACCTGTCAGGTTTGACTATGAAGATTAAGGAAAGACAGACATCAAGAGTATCTCTGATGTTGACACTAAGCAGACAGAGCAGCCATTTGCTGGCAGATGGAAAGACTGAGTGAGGACATGGAAGATAATGGGAGGTAGAAAAAAATTGATTCTGACCAAGTAAATCTGGGAAGTCTTTTTTTGTTACTTATCTACACATTTCCAGTGAGCCGTTGGATAAATGGTTCTGGGGTTCCAGGGAGAATCCACAAGTAGACCTAGGAATCATTAGCATGGAGACCATATTTAAGGTCTTGATTATGAATGAGAATGCTTGGGGAAAGTGTGAAGCTTTTAAAGATGCTGAGGTCAAGGGCAGCACCCTAGGAGAACTCCCACATTTGATTTTTGTTAAACCAAGGAGAACAGGCAATTTGTACATGGAAGGCATAAGAAAACAGTGATGTAGGAAGAACACTAGAGAATTGGTCACCATTATAGAAAGATTGAGAACAAAGTGGAATTTTGTTATGGGGAGTAAGAGAGTAGATTTCATCGATTAGCAGGTACTTTCAAGAGTACAGAATTAATGAGGGCGATTAGAATAAAATAAAAATGAAGCTGTCAAATTAGGAAATTATAAGAAGTTCTTTGGGAAAGCGAACTCAACAATGTGGTGTGTTAGAGCTAGATTTTTGAAAGTTTTAGTAACAAATACACTATAACAAAATAGAAGTAATCGATGTAGATGGACCTTTAAACAGTTACAATACATGACCAATCAAGGTAACCACTTCCCATCAAAGAAAGATCATTGAAGAAATGAGAAAGCTTGAATCTGCTTGAAAAAGAGATAGAACACCAAAATAAATAAAAAATTGGAATCCTAGATAAGCCTAGATTCTTGAGCAATGGGAGAGGACACCATGGGGGAAGGGTGGGAGGCAGCACAGAGTTAAAACACTTGTGAAAATGCCTTTTTCCTACAGATCTTTAATTATGCTCTTTATAGTCTGTGTTTGGCTTAAAATAAAGATTGTTTTCACAGA
Organism: Nesogale talazaci; assembly: GCA_004026705.1. NCBI lineage: Eukaryota > Metazoa > Chordata > Mammalia > Afrosoricida > Tenrecidae > Nesogale > Nesogale talazaci. The sequence continues at coordinate 72,793 of PVJH01001566.1, read as the reverse complement.
TTTTACAGTTCTGGAGTTAATAATATGAATACAAGTGCTAAACATTTATCAAGCACCAGATTTCACTAGCTTCACAATGCAAGGGGAAGACTGGGGAATGGACTTCAGGAGATCCCCACACCTAGCTCCTTCGGCCCTTTCTTCTTCCAAGAACTCCTCTCAGTGTCATTGTCTCTGGCAGAAGACCAATTACATAAACTGGTTGAAAGTAGATTGTATGATGGTGCAGCAGTATGGAAAAATACAATGTGAAAGTCAGAAATTGCTCAGGAGACAAGAAACCTGACAGTCTGTCATCATCCCTATCCAAGAGGGTTTTCTTGACCCCCACAGGTGTGTATAAAGCAATTTGATTTTGAGCGTAACTGCTTCTATGTCAACTAAGAATCATGAAGTCAAGGCAGAATTCAGAGGGGTAAAAGAAAAGAGAAAGCTTTTGTTATGTTTTACATATTTAGAAGCCAATGCTCAATTCAGGTGTGTTTTAGGTCAAATGCCCCAGAATAGGAAACTGGTGCTTCTCTAAACTGGAGATGTAATTAATAAAGTCCTGAAGTGTAAATTGTAAATTAGTTCTCTATAAACTTTGAAAAGATAGCTTCCTGAACATGTTACCATGAATTTGAGGACTTAGTGAAGACTTAAGACAGAGTGCTGCCTTTTGTCTGAGAGTCTATTCTCGAGACACAGAAAGGTAAACATCTTAGGGGTAATAAAGTGCGAGCATTTGCCTTGCAATCTCACTCAGCTTCCCTCTCAGAAGATCACAGCTATCCATCTTATCAATGTTGTTTGTGGGGAGATGTGTTATGTGAAGGAGACTCCTGGGACCACTGGACCCAGTTTTCTTTAGGAAGTAATGTTCATGCACTTAAACTAGAAACAGCCTTGAATGGAAAATCAATTCTGAAGGCTAGAAGTGAAGCTGGGAACTTAGAGTTGACTGTCTTTGAAGATGTCTGTACAAATGGCCTGACTAAAAAAAAAAAAAAGAAATGGCCTGACTAAGGGTCTGCTG
>PVJH01001566.1:0-71675 GCA_004026705.1 Nesogale talazaci | reverse complement strand
GGGCTGTGGTCTCCCCAGACTCAAGAACTCATAGCGGGTGCTCACCTTTTCATCCTGAAATGATGCTATTGGAACAGGTTGGCCATCTCTGGGCACATACTGATGAGCTGCTGCAGATTTCATGGTGAAAGGGGCCTCGTTGTTTCCCTCAGGAGACAAACCAGTATGTCTTCCAGCTCAGAAACAATCAAGATCAAGGGGTGACCAGGGAATCATTAATTTGTTCAAGAAGTGGTGACTATGCATCTTCTCTTGCCAAATGCTGCTTTGAAAGTTGGAGATACAGCAAAACACAGGCACATTCCTATCTTTGGAAAACTTATATTTCAATCTGGGGAAGCTGCTAACAAGCAGAATCAATAGCATAACTTATGTCAAACTGTCACCATGTATTGGAGGGAACCAGAGGAGCAGGGAAAGATGGAGAGCACCCAGTGGGGATGAGAGTGATATTTGAAAGTAAGGAAGTTTCTCAGTGTTGCAGGTGCTCAATGAACCATGGGGAAAGCAGTATGAGGTGAATGTGGGGAGGCAGGTGGGAATGGGTTCACTAAGGTCTTTTATGCATCAGCCAATCTTGGTTTTGCTTCTTGGCAAGCTAGAGAACCTTTGGAGGTTATGGGAAGGGGCGGAAGGGCCAGATGACAGTTATTTCACACGCTCACTGCTGTTCTGAGAGTCAGTGGCTGTGCAGGCAGGGCAAAATGAAAAGTGATGGAAGCTCTTGGAAGCTGATGCTTGACTTACCTGGGTGTGAGAACTCTTACAGAAGAGGTGCACCAGTCCTTGCCATACGGTGAGATTGGATAATGTTACAGCTCCCAGGATGCATGCCTTACACTTTGAAGCTTAGGAAGCAAGATGTAGTTTCAGGTGGACTTGCAGGTAGCAGGCATCTCTAAACAGAAGAAATGTCAAGTGTGGCATTATTACCGTGCAGAGAGAGTGGCTTTTCCTATATGGACTTGGTATCTCCTATGAATGCCTAGAATAAGTGACCCAGGAGTATCAGTGTCTTAGCTTCCTCGTAATGCTGTACGAGAAAGACTGGAAGACAGTGGTTGTCAGCAGACATGTGTCTTCTCTCTGTTCTTAAGTCAAGGCCAAGTCACTCTCAGGCAGAAAACCAGTTCTGCTCATCAAGCCTGAGGACTGTTTGGTTCCTTGTGGAATGCCGCATGAATCTATCTTGACCTCACTTGTGCTTGCTTCTATCTGTCTGATCTATTAGTTTTATATCATAAAGGTCATTAGTTTTTCTTAGTAATAGTTTTATCAACATATCTTACACAATCATTAGTTTTTTAAGACATCACAGTACACTCACGTGGTTTCATCAATATAAAAAAGAAATCCAATTCCAAAAGGAAGAGTGACATAGAGGTTATCAGTTCCAATCACAAAGTTTAGCAGTTCAGACCACCATGGCTCCATGGAAGAAAGATGAGGCTTCCTACTCCTCTTAAGAGGTATAGCCCATGAACCTCACAGGTAACTCTGCTCCATCCTATAGGGAGTGTGTGAGTGAGCATGCGCGTGATTCCCAAAGGGACTGCATCTACATTAATAGATAAATGACATGACTCGGGCAGCGGCAACAAGTCAATCCATGATAGCTAAGAGACCAGTTCTGCCAGAAGCCAAAGAAAAAGGGAAGGAGGCAATACGGTTGTCAAGTTTCCACTCTAGCTACTCCAAATTGCAATGTGAAGGAAGTGCTTTTATTTGACTCTCTCCCCACCCCAAAAAATGAATGGATGATGAAATACTATAAATTCCAGATAACTCATGGGTAAGATTCTGACTCTAGAGCCTCCCTGCTGAATCATGAGAAGAATTAGGACAGATTTTTGCTTGTTTGATGGCTAGTTTTTAGCATGCACCCATGAAACACCCCCAAACTGGCTCTGATAGCTAGAGGTTTTATTGGGTTGGAGTCTTTCACAATGCTGGGATTGGTGGTGGGAGATCTGGAAAGCATTAATTACAAGGAAATGTGATTCATTCTTGTAATAGTGTCATTTGAAACAGGGAGGAAAAATTTGGAAAAAGTGCTTCAATGATTTAATGACAATATTCTATTCAATCTGTTGGATCCACAAAAAAGGACATAAAGCCCAATTGGTTCATATCACATAACATTATTTAACTTAGGAAGGAATCATAACTAAATCACATTAACTAAATTCAAAGCAAAGTCTTACATTCTTGAGTGCTCGTGTACATTTCAAATACCTACATTTTAATCTTCAGAGAATTCTTTATCCAACGAAATCAATTTCCCCATGCAACCCACAGTCCCATGATTATTAATGATCTTTGGGAAGACCTATTTTCCTCTCTTCCTTGGCGTGATTATGTTGAATTCTGCATTTGCATATCAACTCAGGTGGTGAGCACCACTATGAAAAATCAAAAGCAAATCACATGTAAAATATGAATGGCTAAACTAGAATGACTGATATTAATAATAAAGAAAAGTCTGTCTCTACAATCCAACACATCTCACATCTATAAATCTAGCTGCTACAAATTCTAAAATTTATGCACATCCACTGGAAAAACTAAGGGGTGGCAGTGAATTGAAAAAGATGGAGATGAGGTCTTTTGTGTACTCAAAAATCTGTGTTTCCAGTGGGGTGGGGGGAGAGAAAAAGAAATCACAGAGGATTTTAATATTCATGAAGACTAGAAACAGGTGTTTCAACAGAACTTCAGCCACCTTTGAGAGGCACACAATGGGTTTGTCGGAGAGGGTCTTCATTTTCCCTGTCACTCAGAGGCGAGATTCAGAACATCAAAATAGCTAGACTTTTGAGGTTTTCCTACCTCTTTCAAAGGATTATGCTTGACATTTCTAATTTTTTTCTCCCTCTGGTTAAACTTTGTCCTTCTCCTTTTAAAACTGCATGATTTTCTTAGCAAATCAAAGTGGGCAGAAGCATACATTAATGTTTGTTCCTTATGGACTGGGACTTGACCTCATGGCTTTTTATGTTTACCCATAGACCCCACAAACTATTTGAGTTCTGTGCAGACAGCGTGGCCTGTCTCCCTGACACTGCTCTGCTAGATGGCATAAGAAAGAGACCATGGATTGCAACTAGAAGCTCTGCTACCTCTGGCTGGTTGTGGCTCCTCTCCTTTCTCTTCCTCAGTTTCCTCCTCACATTGAAGAAGGGGTAACAACAAGGACAAGAAGGAATAAAACATAAAGGGGACTCTGTATTTTGCTAAGTGAGGATATATGTATGTGCAGATATATATGCATTTGGTCAATATATATAGTTCCAAATGCAAAATAATGGTTATATTACTTAGAGGAAATGGCCCTGAAAACAACTTGGAGATACTTTTACTGGTTGGCTACCGTGTGGCCTTGGACAAACCACCTTCCCTCTCTGAACCTCAGTTTCCTAATCTGTTCAATTAAGAATCTGTGCATTAGCTCCATGGTTCTACCAGAACTAAAAATCTGTCATCTACTGGATGTACAACTTATCCAGGGCTTCCCAAGAAGCGGGAAGAAAGAGGACAATTCTATGAATAAAAGGCAAAGTTAGCAACAATTTTCTAAATAGTTCTTTAAATGATCTCCATGTGTTTCCTTTTTGAGAGCAAACAGGAGAAGGGGCATGACTTTCGAGAAAGCTGGGATCAGATGCTGCCATGGCAGCCACATCCATGTGCAGGGAGGAAAGGATACAGCCGATGAGGATGGGAAGCTGCTGGGTGTGGAAGACGTGGACAGGGTTTTAAATGGGGGGAAAACAGTGATCACACAAAAAGCTTCTCCTGAAAAGACAGGAAGAGAGAGTTTGGGGCAGTGGACGGGGAATACCAAAAGGTCATGAAAATATTAGGATCATATCTCTGAGGGCCGTATAAATGATGTTTTGAAAAACCACAAAAGGGGTGAACTTGGTTGATTTCCCACCGCACAAAAAGAAAGAAAATTTGCCTCCTCCTAACTTGATGGCGACACGGACCCCTACCCTCCCTGCCTGGTCTGACAGCCATGCTTTCAATCAGGGTGGGCAAGTTTCAATCAGGGTGGGTGTGTAATTACTTAAGGAATTTGCTTCCACTTGACATTTGAATTAGGTGTGATATACAGTTAAAGCCACCAGCATTATAGGAGCCGGTATTCCTATTTTTCTTAACTTTCCTTTTCCCTGTGTATAATATGGTTCAAGAAATATCTTCATTTCTTCTTATTTTTATTATGCATTGAAAATCCATGTTCAATATTATCCCATGGAACTAGATGCCAAAAATATACATGAAGCACCTTCTGAAAATATTACACAAAGTGACCTTGAGAAAGGGCCCTCTCGTCACCAGAACAATTTCCATACAGCTGCTGATATGCCCTCGAGCATTTCCGGGCTTAAAAAAGGAGAGAGAGAAGAGATAGATTTATAAATTATTTTGACTCACAACCCCCAAAGTAGAAACCTGCTCACACACATTGCCAGCCTGTTACTTAGAAACTAGCACCTCAGGACAAAGGGATATTGAAGTACCATTGAATCCCCTCTCCTCAGCTCCCACCTATGAATTATGACTGGCAGCAGGAGCTTTATGATACAATTCTAAAAGTAATGTACCTTTTAAATGGCAATTTACTAAGTTGCTGATGAAATGCATTGCAAATATGTTAGTTTCAGGGTAGTTAGGAAAATTAACTGCTGCATATTTTCCATATTGTCATATCTGCCAACCTGCTGAGAGAGCTGTTGAAATGGAAGGTGTAAGGCCAGTTAATCTCCTGATTCAAACAGAAGGCTGATGAGGCCAAAGTCTTCGGGAAGTCACCTAAGGCTGTTCTGTTCAAAGAAGTATCACAGACCATATCCGGAAACCATTAGACCCACAACATTTTGCTTTAGACCTAAACTTTTCATTGTTTCCTGCCAACCCTTCTTTCTTGCCAACTGTAGCCTCCTAGCCCATTCACCAGTCTGGTGAACAACACAACCAGAATGCGGTGGTTTCTCATTAAACTCAGCTTACTTACCTGGAAGAGATCCCCTAAAAATCCAATGCCACTAAGACAACAGTACAAAAAAAGTAAAAAAGTGGGGGGGGGGGGCGGGAAACGAACCCAAGTGATATGTTCTTGTAAGAGGTTCAAGACTCCATGTTTAAAGTAAACAGCTATTTGCCAAAACACCCCTGGTTGAACTTGCCAGGGGAAATGTGTCCATCTACTCCTGTAAAGATGTATAACCTTAGAAACCTATGTCATTTCTAGAATCATGGATGGCAATGTCCTTGGTTTGGGGAGGTACTGTTGAACAATTTCAATGCATGGTGACTCCATGTAACAACAGTGTATAACTGCCCCATGAGGTATTTTAGACTATAATATTTAGGAGCCCTGAAGGCATTGTGATGATGAGTTGAACTGCTAACTCCAAGGTCAGCAGTTCAAAACCACCAGGAGAAAGATGAGGCTTTCCACTCCCATAAAGAGTTAGTTTCTGAAACCCTCAGGGGCAGTTTCACCTTTTCTTAAAGGGTCGCTAAAAGCCAGAACTGACTTGATGGCAGTAAGTTTGAGCAGAATGACAGGTGAGTTTCTTGTTGGACAGCTGGGTGGATGCAAACTATCATTTTTTTTTTGTTAGCAGACTAGTGTTTAAGCATTATGCCACCATAATAGGAATTAGTGAATATCAGATTGGAAATTAGTTTTTCATTATGTTCATTTAGTTTAGTCAGGGAGTCTTGGTAGTGTCATGGTCATGCGTTAAGCTGCTAACTACAAGGTCCTTGGTTCAGAACCACCAGCCTCTCCATGGGATAAAGATGAGGTTTCCTGTTCCCATAGAGAATTACTGTCGCAGAAACTCACAGGGACAGTTCTGCCACACCCGCTCAAAGTTGCTATGAATCAACACTCAGTGGCAGTGAGGACTAGCATGGGCAAAGATATCTGTACTTATCTGCATGACATCTATAATATCTTGCATATTAACAGGGATTTTTGGAGAACTTTACAGTTTACAAAGCCGTTCAGATATATCATTTCACCTGAGCAAATTAGATGACTTGCCCAAGCTTGCCCAGATAGTGAGTAATGGAGTTCAAATTTGACCCAGATCTTGTGACTCCAACTCCAATATGGAACACTAGTCTTGCATCAAATACAAATAAAGGGAGTCCTGAACTTACAGAGCTGCACATAGAGGGGAATGTAAGTGACCTGCTGAACAAGTAAAACATGACAAGAGTTAACTAATATCTCATCTCTAAGAGAATATTCTTACAGCTAATTTTTCAGAAATACAGCTTGCATAATGAGGATATTGAGGTTGCATCACAACTTAGAAGAGAATAGTAATCAATTATCAGTGTCTAGTAATGCAGTGTGCAAAGCTCTTCCCTGATAACGGCAAGGTTGGTGGGCAGATGCCAAGTCTGTGGGTCAGACATCGAGCAGAAGGCTTCTGCTAACTGGCATAGCTGGGGGGCCTAGAATAGCAGGACGATCACAGGCTCAGAGCTGCAGAAGTAAATGAATCCAGGGTTAGCAGTTCTAACTTGTCTTTGCAGAGAGCAAATGGGAGGCCATTGAAGACTCCCAGTTCTTCAGCTCAAATTCAAAGAACAAGAAGTCAATGAGCCAGATGCAGGAGTCAAGCAAGCAAGCTTTTCCACAGCATCCCCCTACATTAGAAGCAGGCCACGCAAACTTTGAAAAAGCTTCCTTTCAATGGATTGATTGGAATGGTTGCAATCTGAGTAAGGAAGTTGTATCCCACCCTCATCGTCTTACAATGGATTGACTGCTCATAGCATGTTGTATTATGGTGGTGAGTATATATTGTTAGGTCATATCTTGGGATTTTACCAGTTCTTAGTTGCCAAATCACCGAGAATCCTGGCTCAATTAAGTTAATGTAAACTATTTTTCTCAGTAAACACTTACAGTCTCAGAAACTCTACGAGGCAGCAATACTTTGTCCTCCAGAGTCAGTATGAGTCAAAAATTGCCTCAGTGGCAGTGGGTTTGGGGTGCGTGTGTGTGTGTTTTGCCAAGATTATGAGAAATGGTGGTGGCAGCATGTGTATTTGCTGTTCCCATGCTAAATAATCTATCTTTATAAAACATATTTGGGGGCTGAACCCTGGTGGCGTAAGTAGTTGAGTGCAGGACTGCGGCCTGTGGGCTTGGCGGTTCAAATCCAGCGGCGGCTCTCAGGAGCAGCACTGGGTGGCTCCCACGACCACCAGAGGGCAGTGAGGCCCACAAAAAAAACCCCATATTTGGGTTTTATGATGAGAAGCTACATAGACCAATTAAATGACAAATCTTTGTGAAATATCAATCAATACTAAGCACCAGATTAGGCACTATGTAGGGACAGCAAAGATGTTATAAGAAAAATCTTGGCCCATAGAATTTATAATATAAGCTGGGAATAAATTAAATAGAAAACACAATAGTTTATAATCTTCTGACATTGTAAATAATTTGCAAGTTTATAAAGGAACTCATCTCACAATTAAAGAAGTCTTTGTTAAGCAGGTGACACTTTTGTTAAGCAAGGAATCAAATACAGTTGTGGAATGAAGTTACACAGATCTCTGTCTTCAAGTTCTGTATTTTTAAATGTTAATTTCCTATCATATAAAATATTGTTCGGTAGTCAATGAGTGTCTGAAAGTGGTTAAGTATTTTAGAACACCACTGTAAGTGATTATCTAGAAATAGGCTCATATATATATATGGTCTATTTCAATTTCCTTAACTCTATAATCATGATACACATTATAATAAAAATAGACGGTAAATTAATCATAGAGACCAAAAAGATACCCTTTGTTTCTAATACCAGTTGCCACTGACTTGACTCGTATTCACATACATGTGTATGTGAAATTAGAACTGTAGATATTTCTGTGACAGATATTTCTGTGACTTGTCTTTTAGAAGTCTAGGCCTTCTTCTGAGGGCCTATGGGCTGATGTGCACCTCCAGCCTTCTAGTTAGAAGTCAAGCAAATTACTTGTTTGTGTCACTCAGGGACTTTTTATTCCCAATCTCCTTCAAAAACTTGCTCTCATTGATATGATGCCGACTCATAGCCAAGGATGGGGTAGAACCATCCTTGTGCATTTCTGAAACGGTAATTCTTTACAGTGGGAGAAAGACTCCTGTTTCCTAATACAAATAGGAAGAGGAAGATGAAAACTAGACAACCAGCTTCCCTCAGGAGATTCTATTTCCAATCATACATCTTAGAAGTGATGCGACCAGTCAAATGCCTTCAATGTGATCTTGTGATGAAGGAGAAGGCGGGTGGGCTGGGGGACGGATGAAACAAGAGTGACCGAGAGCTGATAGATAGTGGGTGATATGAGCAATCGGTCCAGGAGGGCGTATTAGACTCCTTTATATTTTTGTACAGATAAAATTTTCCACAAAAAGGACACTTTAAAAATCCCTCTTAAAGGTGGAACAAAATTCTCAAGCTTCCAGAGGAAAAGTATTGCCATATGACGAAGGGGTATGCGGAATACAAAGCCAGGATTCATCCTTAGGTGGGGGGTTGATTACTTGGTGAAGAAGTGTAGGACTTGTACAAACTAGCACACAGAGAAAAATCAAAGCTAAGAATTGCTGCTTTGTTCCCCCCCCCCCCACCAATTGTCTCATGGGTGTAAATTTATCATTGACTTGGTGTAGCAGACTCTTTGGATTCTATCATTTCTCATCTGTTTCCTGCTGCAAAACCCATCAGCGATGCCTGCATCCAGACCTCCATCACAGCTGTGAAACATTAATCTCCGGAGCACATTCTCCCATTGCTGGCCCAGCTGATGCATGCTGTCTAGTTAGTCCCTAGCAGGCTCGGTTCTCCTTTCCTGAGGCCGCTCTGGCTTTACTAACAGCCGTGGAACGTCTTCCTCGGGTGATGGGCCTGCCACACTGCTGCCTAGGTGGCCTTCGGTGTCCTGTCCTTCTTTCCTCTAACTTCCCTGAACCTGGGAAGAATCTGTCACCCAAGTGTCAGACAACCAAGGCTCTCCTGTGACTTTGTTATATTAAGCCTTGGATTTTTTTAGCAAGTCTGTCCATCATGTGACTTTTTATTGATGGATGCACCCTTTATAAGTTCTTTTGCAGAGCCCTGCATACTGGAAGCATGCTATGGCGGTGGTTACTAATAAGAGCATTCTGAACAGCTTCTTGGTTTGCGGTGTCCATTCTCCTTAGGATCATCTTCAGAATTATTCTGGTGTGATTGTACAATCACAGGGACTTTTCTCTGATACTTCTGCCAAGGAAACCCTAGTTCGATGAAAGGAACTCTTATGTCTTAGATAACAGAAATGCTGATGCTGAAATGAAGGATAAAATGATATGCTATGAGTTGTCAATGGAGCACCGCAAAAGTTCAATGTCTGGCTGCTGACTGAAAGGTCGATGCTTTGAACAAACCCAGAGATCATCTCCCAGGGAGGAAGCCCTGGTGATCCATTCCCATAAAGATTGGGCAGCTCGACTCAGTCACAAGCAGGGAGCTGTGATTCCAAATCAGCTCGGTAGCATTTAACCACAATAAAAGAGTGCTGGAAAGTTACCCCTCCTTATCCCTTAGCACTGCTGTCACCACCACCCCAATTATGGAAATAGCTTATGTGTCTCTAATACGAGTGACAAAGACTACAGCTATGTACACATGTGGACTTTATTTTTATCCAGAACAGATCACCTGGCTTCAAGACCATACATGATAAAACAAATGTAACCAGGCAACAATGACAAGAAGAATACAATTAAAATTGATAGAAGTAGACCTCCAGGACACAATACGCTCTCTAGTAACCATGACTGCTTTACCGCGTGTAACACAATTAGGATTTCTCAGGAAAATTAGTCAGGATAGTAACAGCCAAAGGAAGAAAGGAAAATAAGAAAACAGTATTCCTAAGAGAAAACTAATTTCAGTGTGGTGTCAGGAATGACAAGAAATCAACAAGTCAAGATAAATTCACCTGTTCTTTCTGTCTAAAATGGAGACACTCTTCTTCATTCTGATCCTATAGCATTATTTAGAGAGTATATATATATGTATATATATATGAAATCATGCATTTTGTCTGCACAAAGTTTATGAATAGCATGTAGGCTCTGATACTTAGCAAACTTACCTGCTGATAATCAATGAGAAGGGTGAAAGAATGGTGTGAATTCCCTCTGTTATTTCTGGAAAAAGAAGAATACAGTGGCAAAGATTTCAATTGGCTATCTTTGTGAAAGGTATGCTGTACCTGTTTTTCAGTCGATTCTCTACAACTTAGGGGGCTAAAGTCAATGCCAACATGGAGACCTGCTCTGTCATGATACTGCAGTTCTCCCAAGATGTTCCTTGGTTGGTTGATTAGTTGTTTTATGTTTGTTTATTTTGTTTATTAATAAAGGAAGAGTCTTATGAATAGAAACAAAACTATCATGATGTCAAAACTCTGTGTACCATTACATTGGAAAACAACAGAACAATGGAGGTGTTTTGCTTTTTAAAAGTGTTTTTGAGCATCCTCCTTCCGAGATGACTTTGTACTGCTGAGTGTTTGTCTTTGGGGATCATAGAACACTTCTCTTATGTCTCTGGAATACTACTGGGGTCTTATTACATCCTGTGATTCTTTTTGGCAGTCTTAACCTTCACTAAACAAGAAACCCAAGATTATGTCTAGACCTGCAAGGATCCCCAAAGGATAGCTTACTTTTTATGTACTGCTTTTGATCAACATGTGCCATCAATCTCTCCTTCCTGTTTGGTGGCAGTAAGTGATGGAATGCTTTATCAGTTCTTTTTCAATTAGATTGATGTATGTGCGTACCTTGTATTTTAGAGGTCATTAATTTTCACATTAGTCTCTTAGGTTGGAAGCACACAGATTGATATATTGATGACTTAGTCGCTCATTGATTCTCTATCATCTTTAGCACTGCAAGTCATGAGGGGTGATTCCTTCCCAGTGATGTCACAAGGAGGGAAAACGCATTATGATTTGCAGCAAAATAAGGAACCTCGCTTTTGTCCCTATGATGGCGTTTTTATATCCCTGGGTGAAAATAATTACAATATTTATTTCACTAGATACTTAAATTGTCTTTGGCATGTATTAACCTTCCTTTCTGAGCGTTGGATAATATCTGTGAGACCAAATAATTTCACATTAATGACCTTCCACGCAGACTGGTGCTTCATAGTAATTAGGATCTCCTCAAATTATTGTCAACATACTTCATTAAAGCTATAATAAATTCTCCTAGTCGTCTGGATTGAGTTTTATTGCCTACACCTGTGCTGCATCATGCACTGTTCAAATAAATATTCAGAATGAGTCAAAGTCACAAGAATAGTCTTATTCAAACAATAGTCTGATTCCAAAGAGAGCCGATCTTCTTGCTTCATCTCCTTGCACAGGAAAGATCCCTTTGTTGGTGCCACAGAAGTACCAAACGCAAGGGTACACATGAAGTTGTGCATGTTCATACCTAAGGTTGGTGTCATTGGCCAGTTGAAATGATTGGAAGTAGTTGAAACATATGCTGGGTCAGAAATGATATTATGTTAAAGCAGTGAATCTATCAGTGAAAAGGTGCAATTAGAATCTTATTTTTAAACATTCATTTTGTTCAAGAGGCACAGAATTCTTGGCACAAAAATTAAAATTAAGTAGAGTGTACTCAAGTATATAATGGAAGACACATCAATTCCAGACACTACTCTTCAGGAATTATTAGAGTATAAGTCCTTTTTGCCTCTCTGGACTCAGACTTTTCATCTGCAAAATGAAGTTGCTCTAAATTATCTTAAAATCTCATGTTCTATGTTCTCATATGTAGTTATTGAAAAATCATATAGAACATCCCAAAAACACATGTAACAAAGACGTAGTATTAAGAGTCAGTGTCCATATTAATCAGTTTTTGAGGATCAAACTGTAGTACTCTGTCATTTGAAAATGCAATCGAATGCAGTGGGTATTTCTCTAAAATGGGAGCTGCAATCAAGTTCAAATGTATTTCTATAGGCATACAGATGGAGGAACTACAGGAGAGAGGAATGAGATCTGCATGGCCATGAGGACATTTTTGCAAGCATTACTTCTTGAAATCCTCTCCCTGGTCTCAGCAACCTGCACAAACTCCTCAGCTCACTCTATATTCTCTCCCCGTTTCTCTTCTCTTTCTATCTGAGGACTCGACCCTTAGCCTACTGCTCTTTTCCTTATATATTCACCTCCTCTGGGAACTCATCAATCCTCTTTACTTCAGCTCTTTCTGCCCAGCTGGATCAAGGGCATAGGGGAGCCAAGGGGGTCAGGAAATGTCAGGAAGTCTTGTTAACCAGTAGGGCTCTCACAGAGGCTGCAGAACATGGGAGGAAACAGATTGAGACCAGGGCATCAATGTGTCTTGAAAAGAACGAATACCCCGAATCAGGAAGGGAAATATAATTCTTGAGGCCAGTTAATCAAAGCAGAAGAAAAAGGTGTTGGACCTTGTTATTCTGAGTTTGGTCCCTGGACCTATAGAACTCAGATCACCTGGGAACTTGTGAGAAATGCAGAACCTCAGACCCCACCACCACCACCACCACCACCCCCTCCTTCTTTCAATTCCTGAAGTGTGACTTCTAGATGCACATGGCTGAATGGGGAGTTTGAGAAGTTGATTAATACAGGCATGACAAAGTTTGTTGTGCTTCACTTTCCTTTATTTTGCAAGTATTGCCCCTCCCCCCCTTTTTTTTTTAACAGATTGGAGGTTTGTTGCAACTGTGCATCGAGCACATCTACCAGTACCATTTTTCCCAAACAGCATGTGCTCACTCCATGTCTCTCTTACATTTTGGTAATCTTCCTACTAGTTCAGTAATTTTTTTTAAACACTAATGCATACTTAGTGGACTATCCAGGCTCTGCCATCCCATTTAATCCATTCTGATCCATAGCAGTCCTACATAGGGTTTCCAGTGCTGTAAATTTACACAAGCCCAGCACACAGCCGCAACACTCCTACAGAGGAGCTTGTGAGTTTAATTCCTGACCTTGGGGAACATCTAATCCACAGTGCCACCACTGGGAAGCATAACTTAAAAATATCATGTAATTGGAGGTTCTAATAGCTCTTACAACGATCTGTACAGCAATTGTATCCAGCACATTTGTACGTACGTTGTCATCATCATTTTCAAAACATTTTCTTTCTACTTGAGGCCTTTTTTCCTCCTTTCACCACCTTCCCACCCTCATGAACCCTTAATAAATTATAAATTATGATCATTTTCATATATTACATCATCCATTGTCTCTCTTCACCCATGTTTCTGTTCTTCATCCCCTTTGGGAATGGCGTCCAGTTATCTGTCATTCATTGAGATTGGTTCCCAATTCCTCCCCCTACTCCCCTGAATCTTCCCCTACCCTCATGGTATGCTACTCCCATTTCTTTTCCTGAGGGTCTTATCTGTCCAGGGTTCTGTGTATCCACAGCTCTTATCTGTAGTAGTGTACATGCTCTGATTTAGCTGGATTTGTAAGGTAGAACTGGGGTCATGTGGGGGAGGGGTTGGGGGAGGGGCAGGGGCAGGGGGGAGGCATTAAAGAATTAGAGGGATGAATCCCAATCCTGTCAACAACTGCTGATCACACAAGCTCCCTAGATGGCCATTTGTTTAATGTCAAGCTTTTAAGACACCAAACTCTATGTCTTTTAATAGCCAAGCACCATAGCTTTCTTCATCATATATGCTTATGAACCCATTTTGTCTTGAGCAATCATGTTAGGGAGGTGAGAATCACAGAATGCCAGGTTAATAGGAAAAATTGTTCTTGCATTGTTGTAGAACTTGAGTAGAGGCCCAATATCTGTTTGCTAACTTAATACCTAATATATATATACACACATATATACATACAGAGGCCTATACCCTATCACTATATATTAATATATTTACATATATACACACCTACATATATATATACCCTTATAAACTTTTTTTTAGTTTTTATTGGCTCATAGAAGTTAGAATTAAAAAAAAAGAAGAAGTTAGAATTTTTTAAATGACCCACTTCATTGTGATATTAAGTTTATTTTGTGGGGAACTAACACAGAACCAAGGATATCCCTGAGGTATACTTACCTCAGTGTATTTGCAATTCAAGGGTAGTATTCTCACCTTTCATGTAGGAGACCTGGTTTGAGTCCCAGCCAATCCACCTCATGCACAGCCACCTCCTTGTTCGAGACTAAACATACTAAGAAGGAAGACCTGGTGGTCTACTGGAAACCATATGGAACAAAAGGATATGGTTTGCATCCAGTTTTAGGAATAATACTGTCTATTTCCATATGCATAGTTCTCCAAGAACTAGGTACCATCTGGTGGGCATCTAGCAGCCATAACAGAGAGAGAGAACAGTGATCACATTACAACCTGAAACATTACATTTGCTTTGGATATCATATCTAGGACTTCAAAACTTCCCCACCCTGATGGAAGCTGGTAACCAAGGAGGAATAAGAGGAGTGATTCTTGTTGGGGAAGGTGTAGTTTGGTAGGCAGAGAAGTCCAGCTGTAGCAGAAGATTCATTCATGTTGATGAGTCATAAGCACTGAATTCTAAAAATAGGACTGGGTACAGACAGAAAAAAAAGTCTTGAAAGATAAATAACGTGTCGATTTTTTTTTTCTGGAAACATCAAATATATTATGAAGGAATATCATAAAAGCAATGCTTCAGAAAGAAATATCCTGCCACTGAAGCAGAAAAGATCCAACAGCAGGAAGCCCAAGCAGGACAGGCTCATATGGACTCTGTTAACTTGATCCCTGGATATTTGTTAATGTCATTTACAATATGTGGAACAGGCTGTCTCAGCCTTTTCCTCCCATGTGTAGCCTCCACATTTGGCTAGGTCACTGATTACCTCCTCCAGTTGACCATATCCAGATATAGAAGCCTATAGCTCCCTTCACAATTATGGGAGTGTGCGCTTCATGGTCTAGCATCATTGTCACCAGGCAGAGTCATGGTGGCATAAATACAATGAAATACAACATCCATCATTGTTGGCATGCTCCAGCCCATTGTGATGGCCACCATGCAGTCTTCATGCCTTTCCATCTGACAGGCCTCTTTTTCCAGCGGTATTTTGTCCAGCATTCTTTTGTAGCCCAGAGTTTTCATTGGAGTATTTTTTGGAAGTAGATCACTAAGACTTTCTTCTGTTTTCAGGTACAAAAGAGATGGCTTCTCAAATGTTTATTAAGTCTTGACAGAGACAAGGATGAGACCAAGACACAGACACATCATTTGGATGAGAGAGGCCTTTAGCAGGAGGTCAAAATAGTGCCTGAAAATTTAAGCTGGGATGCCAGATAAAAAGGAAACTGTCACACATTCACAATTGGTGGCAGATCCAACATCGAAGTTACAGATAGGATGACAGAAGCAGAAATAGAACCATAATTGGAATGTGTACTTTGTTATATAGAAAGGCTTATAAGATTGGTCCAGGGCTATCTGGCCAGCACAATCAAGGTGAAACTGATAGGGCATGACTCATGATTATGTGACCCCTTGCACTGTCCCCACTGTGGTGACCTCTATCAAGGACAGACAGAGGCAAGCCCATAAGAGAAATTGCTCCCCAAGCCTTCCCCCAGCCCTACCCAATACACCCTGGGCTGGCAGGAAAAGAGTGAGGTAATCTAGTTTCCAAGGCACTCTGCCTTGGAAAGGCAAGGTTATCTTCATTCGTGCTTAATGATATGAATGAGTCCAATGGAGGCCCAATCTGCAAATGAATTTGGAGCCATGACTGTCATCCATAGCCTTCTACAAACTGAGGTATTCAAAAGTTAAGCTCCATTACACTTCCTATTCTGCTAGTCGGGAAACTCCGCTGAAACTGTTCACGGTGGGCGAGTCTGCTGATATCAGAAATGTGGGAGCCACAGCGTCAAGCCACCACAGTACAAAAAACTGACATGTGGATGGTGGTTTCAGAGGCACTCCTGTGGTAGGAAAGCCTGGCAATGCCTTGCGCTGTTCCCCAACTACTTACCGGTCTCCAGAGAAAGGGGTCTCAATGGCTCTGAGAGCCATTCAGTACAGGTGGGCAAGTTCTTCCTTATGTTGAGCCAAATTTCTTTCTCTTTTACTTTCCTCTTTATGTAAGTTGCTCTAAAAAACATTGATAGCACAATTCTCTGCCTTTCATCTGTTTCTCTGTCAAATTCTGTTGAGTGTGCAAGTTAAAAGTGTTTTAGGCTTTCTTTATGGTTCTAAAAGAACTCAAGCATTCGGTTCACTAGAAAAGCTCATTTAAGTAGTGTTCTTTAACGTGAGCTATTACGAGAGTTCAGGGAGACCCTTAACTGGTGGCATCCTCTTTTCGGTTCAGATGTCTCATATTAGCTTGTGATTTCATCCTTCTGATATCACCCTGGACTACAGAAAGTTGAGGGCAAGAATATCGAGGGCATCCTGAGTGTGTGTGTGTGTGTGTGTGTGTGTGTGTGTTGGAGTAGGGGTGGGGTGGGGGGAAATCAGCCTATAATGGAGGTGATTGGGTAGATGCAAATGCCACTTTAAGGACAAAGTTTTCCTTCCGGGGGTCAAATGCGAACAGAACAAAAATCTGACTATGACTTAATTGATGTGGTGTTCATATATAAAGAACAAACCTATCTACCCAGTGGGGGTTGGGAGCTTGGATATAGGAAATTAGAGGATGACGGAGCAATGCATGTCAGTGCTCGGTCGAAGGACAAAGGCACCTTGATAAGGACACATCCCGACTGTTTCAAGTTCTAGGGTCATCTCTCTTTCAACCCTAACTGAAGTCCGATTCCCACATAAGTTCCACAGAATGACGTCAGGTGAGTAAGATGTGTGGGGCAAGAGAGACATGCTGTTTGTTGGGTGGCTTTGCCCAAAACTTGCGAACTGAGATGGCTGCTTGAGCAGATGCATTGTTGTGGTGACAAAGCCAGTCCCCCATCTGTTACAAGTCAGGCCTTTTTTTTTTTTTTGTCGCACACTGTTGCACAATCTTTTCAGAACCTTCAAATAGAAAACTTGATTAACAGTCTAATCTTGTGGAACAATCTCCGAAAGCAATATGAGCCGACATTTTTTTTTCTGGTCAGGAAGTTGACATACATCTAGAATGAGGTTTGTCATCAACATGTCACCGTTTTTGAAATGAGAAAATCATTCATACACTTGAGTTTTTCCCATAGCACAGTCCTTGTAAGCTGTGTTCAACATCACAACAGTGTCTGCGGTTTTCCTGAGTTAGAAACAACCACATGCTTCTTTTCTGAAATGGACCATCACAAAAAACAAGATTCAAGCAAAACTGCTTTCATGAAAAAATTCACTGTGACCATAGAGAACCTTCCCAGGCAATGCTACTGAGTGCACTAACTCAGAGCCAGTTGCTAGATGCTTGCCTAGTGGGAAAAATGTGTACTATGAAAGCTTTCCCCAGCGGAGTTTTTTTTTTCCTTTTGTATGTGTATGTGCTACAAACATGTGCTAGAAAACAAATATTACACTTAACCATTGGGGGAAATAGCCAGTACTTTACATATGAATTCCTAAGGAAAGACCAGTGGTTTCTAACTGATGACCTTGAAGATAGTCGCTCACTGAATGACCACTACACCACCAGAACTCCTTCACATGCACATGGCTTCCTATTACTTGATAAGTAATCTTGAAGAGTCCCTGGGAAAGGACATCATGCTTGGTAAAAGTGAGGGTAACAAAATGATTCTCCATGAGATGGGTTGACAGAAGCTGCAGCAATGGGCTCAAGCATGATGACTGTGAGCGTGACTCAGGACTGGACAGAGTTTCATTCTGATGTGCATACAGACAGATGATGGACTCAGTAGCATCAACTAACCTGTTCATCTTTTTCACCTCTTCACAAAAGTGCTTACCTAGCCCTCCCCTTCAACCAGTATGCATTTTTGCTTTCTTTGCAATAATGTGAACATGTAGGAAGCATCTGTCTTATACAAAGTCCCTGGTGATGAACTGGACGAAGCCCTGGAGTGTCAACTGCAAGTAGTTCAAGCACTCAGCTTCTCTGCGGAAGAAAGATGCAGCAGTCTGCTTCCTTAAAGATTTACAGACTTAGAAGCTCCATGGACCAATTCACTCCATCCTGTTGGGTCACCGTGTGCCGAACTTGGCTTCATTATGAGTTGAAGTTGGTATTTTGTTTTATTTACTTCTTCAATATTCATTGCAAGTCAAAATTATCCTGAAGACTTTTAAAACTTCCCCTGCCCAGGTAGAAGCAAGAATTCACATTTATCTTGAATGCTAAAAAAAGGCAGTGTTAGCATCATTGTTATATATATGAATGAGTTCAAACTGTACCTTTTCCATTCATGGGTTCTGTGTCTGGCCTTATTCTTTCTTAACCATTTTAAAAATCATTTTTTGGGAGCTCTTACAGATATCATAACATTTCATAGTTCAACGACATCAAGCAGGATTGTACAATTGTGACCACAGTCAGTTTAATACCATTTTTGCTTTAGTTTCTCAATATGTAAAATGAAGAAAACAATCTTTCTTATCAGGGTTGTTGTGATAAGATGAACTAATGTTTTGGAGCATTTTCCCCACCACACTGTGAGTAC
The DNA here is from genome assembly GCA_004026705.1 of Nesogale talazaci. Taxonomy (NCBI): domain Eukaryota; kingdom Metazoa; phylum Chordata; class Mammalia; order Afrosoricida; family Tenrecidae; genus Nesogale; species Nesogale talazaci. Next base: position 52,974 of record PVJH01001566.1, on the reverse strand, counting down.
TCAATTGGTGGCAATAAGTTAAATTGCTTTCTGGAGTGAGCATGTCTCTCTTGCCCCACACATCTTACTCACCTGACCTCATTCTGTGAAACTTGTTTTTGTTTCCCTGAATGAAGAGGGACATGAAAGGACAGTGATTTAGACATACAAGAGGTGAAGAAAAAAACAAGGAATGTGCTGTCAGCCATTCAAACAGATGAGTTTGAAAATGTTTCTAAGAATGGAATCAAAGATTTGACAAATGTATTAAGCATAATGAAGAGTACTTTGAAGGGGATAAGGTTGCTTAGTAAAAAAGAAAGAAAAAGTAGACAGTTTTTTTGTGTGGGGAGGGTTTTGTTTGTTTGTTTGTTTGTTTGTTTTATGCATATCTTTACTCAGATACAGATGGTTGATGCAGATGGGTTTTCAGATAACTGTCTGTGGGTATATAACCATTAACCAGCTGAAATAGACAATGTTTGCCGGGAGTCAGCTATGATTGGCAATTACTGCATGTGCGTTGTTGAAGATATACCTGTTAGATCCGTGAGATCAAAAGCTCTATGGAAGGATAATCATTAAAAAGGGGTGATGTAGAATAGAATTTCCAATTTTCCTAAGTTCAACGTTTTGGTAGCCATGGAGACTGAGTGAACTCCTGAAATTATTGCACAGAGACAACTCCAGATTTCAATATGATCATATCTTTTGTAACTATTGTCTATCTCGTATCATCTTCTGTTCCTCCAAATATTTTGAGGTTATTCATCTTGTCCCATCAATGGTATTGTTAATTATTTTAGCATGGAAATTTAGTTAATCACTGCATAAGGTTCATTTGGGCAACAAACAACTGCAATATGCTGTTAGTTCAGAAATCCACCGTGAGAACAGGATATAGCAATGGAAACAACGTCCTTCTCACAACATGAGTATCTGAAGCCTCTTGTGTACAAAGCAATTATACTGACAGGCATATGATAATATAGTAGAAATCTAACCTGTAATTCTTATGTCTTAATAGTCATAAGCACATTATGGGCTCATGTATTTACAAGACTATACTTCATATCTGAAAAGTGTACTGTATTAACAGCCTCCACCTCTGTAGCAGCAGCAAGCAATTCCGTGTACCGTGTGCCCCCCTGAGTGTGGCAGTGTTCTCTCTCTGTGTTTTATTGTCAAGATATTACCCTGAAGTGTATTGGGGCTCCCAAAGACAGAAAAATGAGTGTTAGTAATAACAGCAGCAAAAGGCAAAGGAGAAGTATCTATTTGGAAGCAAAACAAAAGGCAATTGAACAACACGAATGTGGAAAATCAGTGATTTAAGAGAGTCGCATTGTCAATCACGAAGCTCCTGAAAAACAAAAGAGCAAAGTCTCCAAATTGTTTAAGTAGTGGCTTGTGTTAGTCTGGGTAGACTAGGGAAACCAATCCACATAAACTCATATGCTTAAGAGAGAGTTTTATATAGAAAGGATAAGTGTACATTAAGAAAGCATCCCAACCCAGTTCTATCCAAACCCATAAGTCCAAAATTAGCGCACATGTCTGACACCAATCTACAAAGTCCTACTCCATCTCACAAAACACGTGAAATGATGCCAAATGCAGGAGAAAGCCAATCGGTTAGTGTGTAAGCATCTCAGTGCTGGCAGGGGTTTCCAGGTGGCTTCTCTAGTACCCACGGCTGCATCAGGGTAGGTCCATGTGACTTCTCCTCACGGATGTCCTGCAGGAAGTGAGCCTAGCCAGCTGAGGTAGAAAACTGGCTAAGGTAGCTGCACCTGGGTCTGACCATCAGAAAGCAAGAGACCCAAGAACGAGAAAGGCGCAGCTCACCAAGCCATTTAAATCTCTGCCCTTCAGTTAACACGTATTTATCAGCCACACTGGCACAATAAACCTTAACTATTTCATGTCTCCACTGAAAGTTGGAAGGCTAAGAAAAATGTGACAAGGGCTATATCTGATATGGCGGAATTGGTATCGCTATAAATTGAGAGTTTTGATGATCAATGCTAAGACATGAACTTGGTTCCAGGTGCTTCAGGAAAAAAGCAGGACCTTCCCACAAATTGTGCTTGTTTGTCAATCACCTATCATTCTCTTGCATATCATCCTCTCATCATCATTACATGTCATCGACAGCTTGAGAGAACTAATACTTCATCGATAAGAAGCCTAACAAGTAAACCTAAGTCCAAAGGAGAGTGGGAGGAAACAACAAGACTGGTAAGAGGGAAGAGAGAGTCGGAACCTCGGAGAAGAGGGAGCCCTGCTGGGGCAGCGCACATGCATTGGGCTACTAGCTACAAGGTTGGCAGAAAGGAGGGGCTGTCTGCTCACCTCGGGGTTTACAGGTTCAGAGACCATAAGGAGCAGTTCTGCTGTGTCCTATCTAGTCACTGTGGATTCAAGTGGACTCACTGACAGTGGGTTACAGCAGAGAAAGCAAAAAACAAGTAAATATAGAGAGATTGAAAACTTTTTTTTTATAAAAGCAAGAGATTATCATTTAAGTGTATCTACGCGCACACGAATGTAAGGATTGCAGGTGGTGTTATCAGTGGTTCAAATCCAACATCTTCTCCAAGGCAGTAAGTCAGAGCTGTTTGCCCTCATGACGTGTTATAAGCTCAGAAACCTTATCAAGTGTTGCTATGAGTTAGAATCGACTTTCCTGTCCATTGGGAGAGCATGTACAAAGATGGAGGAAGCCCGCTCTGCCACCGCCCATTGCCCAGAGGCCCCGGAGTTTAAAGCGGTCCCGGTCCGTGCCCCGTGTTCGAGGTGGTGCAGGTACTCAGGCAGAAAACTGACCACGGCGGCCTCCTCCCGTCTGGGGGAAAGCACGTGTGGAAGTGCCGCGTGGCGAGGAGTTCGTGGAAGAGCCACGCACCGCGTCCCAGGAGCTTGTGGTGGGCATCCACACTCCTCCATGCGGCTTCTGGAAAGCTCGATGTGCCAAATGAGGGTGCTGCGGGGGAGGGCTTCTCCGAGTGCTGGCTGCCCTCCCACCCACGCCCACCACCAGCGTAGTGCCACTCCCACGGGCCTGTGCAGGTTTCAACCTGGACTTGGGGTTCCACCCCAGCCTGGTCTTAAGGATACTTGATGGGAATCACCTCGTCTGAGTTGAGGGGTGCCAGGAGTATCAACATAGCCATGGCTGAGGATTTTTAACCGCTAATAGTGGAAGCGCTTCATGTGTAAAGGTGAATTTTCTTTTTTTAAAAATACATGCACACTCAAAACTTTTCGCTTTGGTCACATATGGTCATATATCTGAAACCAAAGGCAATGATGTTGCTTCCTTGTCTCTTGCTGGATTGTGAGCCTCCACCCCCTGCCAAAGCTTGTGGGAGGGGCAGGCTCTCCCCCACCCCCCAGGTGTGTGTGCTTGTTGTAAACAGACATCCACCATGCAGATCGTGTACGCACTCTGCACATATTTATATCTCTACACAGTGAATTTTCTTCCTATAGGCACTCAGAATCGGTGGTCAACATGAAATTTTACCTTTGAACAGACCGTTTTAAAACATTAAAAATGTATGAATAGGTTTTGGAATTTTTAAGGGATGGTGGAGGTTAAGAAGACTCTGCTCAGAGAAGGCAGCTGTGTGGCACATCCCACTTGAACCTTTTATGCCTTTTCTCAAGATCTGTGTCAATGCAACTTAGACTGATAGTAAAAACTTGACTCCATTGTTGATAAAGAATACATGCTGCTGTACATCCGGACATCATTTAAATTTGCAGACATGCTGTTCCATAGGTAAGGTGCTGTGTGCAAGCCCATGTGTAAAACTCTACCATATGTCCTGGGGTTTCAGCTTGCCTTCTTGCAGCTGACATGTGGACATAGAGATGACTTCTAAGATTGTGTGGAACAGCTATTCCAGATGGTGAATGCCTTTGAAGATTCTTCACCTCGACAAACATGCCAACGAGGAACAGGCACCAGATACACGCCTGCCTGCGTATTTGCTTGAGGGTTGTGAGTGCTGTCATGACGATCCCGAGGACACACGGGAAACTTTGTGGCTGAGATGCCGTGACTCAGTTACTTCAATCTGCATATGAAAGGAAAAAGGAATTGTGCCTTAAAAAAAAAAAGCTGAGCCCTGGTGGCGCAGTGGTTGTGTGCAGGACTGCGGCACACAGGGTTGATGGTTCAAACCCACCAGCAACTCCCCAGGAACAAGGCTGGGCCTCCTACTCCCACCAGGGCAGTGATGCAGAAAAAAAAGTTCAACTCCCTTAAAAGCAAACCTGTTGTCTTTGAGTTGGTTCTGAGTCATAGTGATCTTCTGGATAGTCTACAAACAGACTGCCACATAATCCTGCTGACGAGTAGCTGGTGGATTTCAGCTGTCAATCTTTTGAGTCATAGGCAAGTTATGTAATTACTGTCCCATCTCTAAAAGGGGGGAAAATAAAAGGCACTGCCTCCCACTTCTATATGGTGTCTCTGAGAGTAAGTCTTCATGGGAAAAGACAGATCTTTCTTCTGAGGAGCAGCGGATGAATCTGAACATTATCACTAGCAGCTCAACACCCCGACTACATTTCTACCTGGGGCCCTTTGGACAGAGAACACCCAAACAAATCCACTGCCTTCTTGGAGTGGCAGGATAGAGGGTTTCTGAGGCGTTCAATGTTTATGGAAACATACAGCCTCATCTTTCTCCCACAGTGTAGCCAGTGAGTTTGAACTGCCAACCTTGGTGTTAGGAACCCAAGGCTTTTGTGTAAGTGCCACCAGGGCTTCTTGGTAGAAGGAATCACACTCATTCAGTGTCAATTATGGACCAACTATTGGATTGGATTCTTTCACTTGTAGTCTCATTTAAATTTTCCAACATTCCATTCGATAGTAATTGTCATCGCTGTTTCACATAGCTCTAAACTAAGATTCAGAAAGTAGCCTCATTTATTACAAAGAAAACAGTGTAAGAGCTAAAAAGCTCAATATTTCCTCTTCTGGAGTAAATGAAAGCCTGGGATCATAATCAGAAGCTTTGGGAAGTGGGGGAAAGGCTTCTATTTGGAGATGTAGATATTTAAAATACTGAACATGTATTATCACCTGGCATGCAATTCACCTTCTATTGACTTTGGCATTTTGTTACCCTAAAATGACCTTTGTGCCTCTGCAAAGCCCTTTCCCATTAAGAGGAAAGACAACAGAGACCTTCAACGAAGGCAAGAAGATTTTGGAAATCCTGTTTTATCCTGTCCCTCTGCTTTTGATCAGTTTTTCCTCCTCTATCTCAATAATGTGGTTAGTCAAACCACACAAAGAATGAAGAAATTGTTCTTCTCTCCCATTTTCACTAAAATGTCAAAATAATAAATAGGTTAATCATCTCTATTGTCTAGACCTGGGGCGTCTGTGACATGCATAGCCCTTTGGGAGTGCAGAAAGCACTCCTCTGGAGTGACTGTTGACAGATTCAGACTCTCTCCCAAAAAAGAACACCAGCTTTTCCCTTTGTTTGTGTGAAGACTCTGTTTTAGGAGCTACTGAGCCTGTGTGAAAAGAAATATTGTGAGGCAGCTTCGATATTTACAGCCTGGCTGTGAGCTTTAGAAAATACACCCTGCAATCTAGAGCAAGGTTTTACATTCATAAAAGCACAGGTAAAAGATGAAGTGTCACCGTGCCCACTGTGACCCCTCCTGATAACTGTGTCACGAGGGCAGGGGAGGTGTCATTTGGAATTTAGCCTAAGCCTGCCACTAAAAATTCTTTCCCAGGGCAACTGGCCACCCTCCCCAGGACCTACAACAATAGCCACTGAGGTCTGGTGGGTTGAGGACTAGGCCAAGGCCAAGATTTCAGGTGCTGATCTTCCACATGGCTTTGTTCCAGCAACTGCAGAACAGATATGTTACCCTCCCTCTCTAGCCCTCACTAATGTGGCTGAGAATCCAACATGTTAGACAAAAGTATAGCTTTTACTCAGGAATTACTGAAGGAAGATAGGACAAGATCATCAGCTCACTTCTTTCCTTGAGTCAAGAGCCTGGAGCAAGAACTCGCTCCAGACCCTTTCCACTGCTGCCCAGTGTGTATGGCATTTGCTGAACGCAAGCAGATCTAAATCTTCTCAGCCCTTCTTTCAACAAATATTTATTGTTGACAATTCTTTGTGTGGTATGCATCCTATACTGTTCTAAGGAGGATGGAATGAAAGATAAATAAATCTTAGTACCTAGCCTCAAAGAGCTCAGAGTCTCACTGGGGAGGCTGCTAGTAAAGCAGGTAATTATGCTACCAAGCGAAAGAGGCACCAGCTAGAGATAATAAGAGATTGTAGAGCCCAGAGAGAGGGGACCTGATATCCATGGTAACGGCTATTAGAAACGAGCCAAGAATTTGGCAACATTTGTTATCTGAGCAAGATTGTTTTATGACACAGGTGCTGAAAGGAGATCACTGTGGGGTGATAGCTGGTGAATACTCTGCAAAGGGGAGTAGAGGCAGCAAGAGAAGGAAAAACGAGAACATTTGAAGTGGGAAGGAGAAGAGAAGCCGATCAAATCTGCTGAGAAGATAACTGAGAAGCAGGAAGTAATTTAACAAAAAGTATGAGGGCAAATTTTTAAAAAGGGGTTGCCTGACCACATCAGTAGTTGCTTAGTTCATGCCATGTATGACTTTAGAAGTTAGATTTGTCTTAGGCCTCTATCATCAGTATAAATGGTTTATTTTATCAGTTTGTTTTGTTGGCACTATTCCAAGAACACTGAATTAGAAAGAACATTATTAGACAGTAGTTATTCCACTTTTATAGTAAATCTCTACTTGAGTCAAACCCTTTCCTTAAACCAGAATATGGCTATCGAGATGTTCACTGGACATTTCCTCTGAGTCATTCCTTCTTCCCCTGAAACCTGACCCTTCACGCTGCTGTAATCCCCCAGTAGCACCAGCCTTTTCTTTCTCTTCAGGTCCTTTCTTATTGCTGATCCTTCGTGCTTGATATTTCACTCCATACAGTCCCTGACTTCTTGTCTTTTTGCTAAGTCTTAAGCCTGTTTGCTAAATTTAGGGACTGACTGTGGAACAGACCATCAATTGCTCATATGCAAACTCAGGTTAAAGCTGAAAAATAAATCAAGTCTATGAGAGACCAAATTCAACCTTAAATATACTTCACACCTGAATTTAGAGAACATCTCAAGGACAGATTTGACACATTGAATCCTAGTAACAAAAGACCTGATAAACAGCGGGATATCATCAAGAACATCATACATAGAAAAACCAGAAGTTTGCTTAAAAGAAAGAAAAGACTAAGAGTAGATATCAGATGAGTTTCTGAAGCTTGATCGTGAGCACAGATGGATGAAAGAAATAAGAGAAAAGAAGTAAATGAACCAATAGTATTAAAGGAAGACGTCCATGCTGCACTCAAGGCATTTGCAGAAAGCAGGGCTCCAGGAACTGCTGATTCAGATGTTTCAATAAACTGATGAAACACTGGAAGCTCGCCCTCATTCTCTTTGTATGGCATACCAAAGGGAAACTTCCTTGTGTGGTATTGAGCATGCAAAGGCATCTGGCTCTATGCTTCAGGACAAACTCGGAAAACATTGAGGAGAACAGAAATTCCTGAGCCCTTCTGGTCACATAGAAATTCCTGAGCCCTTATGGTCACATAGAACCTATACATGGACCGAGATAGAGTCTTGTGAACAGAGCAAGGGAAGATTGCATGGCTTAAAATCAGGAAAGGTGTGTGTCAGAGTTGTATCCTTTGACCATACTTACTCAACTTAAGCAAACATTTAGAAAGCTGGACTTTATGAAGAACACAACAGCATCATGATTGAAAAATACATTGCTAACATCCTACACTATGCAGATGACACAACCTTGGATAGGAGCCTAACAGAGGAAAAAAGAAACAAAAATACATATGAGAAAAATAAAAATGAGTGTATTCTGAAAATGATTGCAGCAGTGATTGTACAAATTTCTTAGTATGAGTGAATGTTTAAATTATATGATTTATGAAGCATAAATAATACTAATTTCTTAGAATGAAACCTTGCTATGGAAAACCAAAAACTGCATGCAGTCTTCTATATGCACTGTATATTCTAAAGAAAACAAAAATCCTCACAACTGGACCAATAGGCATAATGATAGAGAACATTTTAAATTTCATTTTACTTGGATCTACACTCAAAGCTCATGGAAGTTTCAGTCAAGAAATCAAATAATACATAGCATTGGGCAAAGCCGCTGCAGAAGACCTCTCTAAAGTCTTGATAAGCAAGGCTGTGACTTTGAAGACATTAGGTTAGGTGCATCTCACCCAAGCACAAACAAATTAATAAATGCATTTGAATAATAGTGTCAGGAAAGGATATTGAAAAATTGTCAACTGCCAGAAGAACAAACCAGTCTGCTTAGAAAAGAGGCTATCAAGACTTTATCTCACAGAATTTGAACATGATATCAAGAGAGACCAGTTCCTGGGCAAAGACATCATGTTTGGTAGAGGATCAGCTTAAAAGAGGAAGACCCTCCATGAGCTAGTTTGATACTGATTCAAAAAATGGTTTCCACCATTCTGGACACCATCACCCCCCTCCCCAGTACCAGGAGAAGTTTACCTGCATTTCACAGGGGGGTCTTATGAGTTGGAATCAACCTGAAGACATCTAACAACAGAAAAGAACCCTAACAGTCTTGGTACAGGGGAAATAATAATTCAACCCTTTCTCCTTTCCCAGGCTGAGTTAAGTATCCTTCGTTTGAGGGTCTGCACTGAGAACATGCTTCCATCTGTGTCTTCATAACACTAATAGTGAAGGCTACTGTGCTTGCATGGCCTCTTCTGCTACCACACATTATGCAGCACAGGAACTCAGCACATGTGCTGTGACTGAATGAGCAAACCAAGAAAATAAGGATGCATGTTTAAGGGTCAACCGAGTCCACAGTCCCTGGTCTTTAGTTCTGTTTTTTGGTTCTGTTGATCATCTGTGCCTTGTGCAGGCCCGGTGCGACTCTTGCTAAGCACAGAACTACTAAAGGAAAAGTTCTCTTTTCCGTGACCTTGCTGAGTCGATCAGCTCCTCCAGCAGGAAGCTGAACATCTCCTTCCCAGCCACTGGCTGCTAGAAACTCGTTGAGGCGGACGATGAACTCCAACTTCGCACCTTTAATGAGAAGCGAATGGCCCTGGAAGGCAGCGCCGAGGCGCTGGGCGATGAATGGCAGGGCGAAGTTGCCCGCATCCGCTGTGGGAATGACCAGCCAGGTTTCCCCCCCGAGGCAAGGTGTCTTGACCCACAGCCTCCACCTGCTGCCGAGTAAGGGGCACTCCTGCTACAGACCCAGGAAAACTAGGGCGAGGAAGGGCACGTCTGTCCGGGCCTGCATTGCGCGTACCCATCTGAGCGTTTTCCACTTGTTATTGTAAAGAAAGGGGAGAAAGAAATCCCAGGACTGACTGACACAGCTGTCCTTTGTCACTTGGGGCCCGAAGAGCCAGCAGAACCCGCACACTCTTATATCTCCCCAGTGAAGAGGACGTCTGCCAGTATGTTGTGAGAAAGTCCCTGAACAAAGAAGGCAAGAACCCCAGGACCAAGACTCACCATCTAGTGACCGGCGCCGGCACCTTGCCCTAGAGAAGCAGCGCACCAAGAAATGCCAGTAGGAGGCCCCCGGATATGCCAAGCTCTTGGCCAAGAGACTGGAGGCCAAAGAGACACGTCAGGAGCAGACTGCCAAGATACAGAGGCGGTCCTCGCTGAGGGTTTCCACCTGTAAGTCTGAATCCAGTTAAAAATAAAATAGAGCCTTGAATAAATAAGCTCATTTATATATAAAAAAAAAAGCAAACAGAAAAGTTGGCTCTTAAACCCCCTCAACCACTTTGGGGAAAAATGATGAGACTGTCAACTACTATAAAGATGTATAGCCATGGAAAACTTATGTAAGATCAGTATAAGTTGGAATTTACTTTGTGACAAGAGTTTTACTGTTTTCATTTTCTATGGCATAGCTATCTGAACATTGTGCTGACACAAAGAATGCATATCTGACCCACCCATTGGTAATGGTGCTGTGAGCCTTTCATTTGAATTCTTTCTCTTATTTTCTGCCCTGGGATGATATTATCAACTGAAATTTAAAACAAAGTAATTAAAAAAAAAACCTTTCCTCATCGTAACACACACACACACACACACACACACACACGTGCACACACACACACACGTGCACACACACACAATTCCAGGCCCAGTTTTCTCCTTGCCCATGAGTTGCAGGTGTCATGAGGAGGAAGTATAATTGAGGGGAGATTAGCTGACTGCTCATAATTATTATTTTTGATAAGGTCTAATGAATTTTGCCTTTTAAGATGTTACATTTGGTTTTTTGACATGGTAACAGTGGAATATGAGGGCTAACTTTAAAGTATGGAACAACATTTGTAAACGTATTCAATCTAATGTAAGTTTTCAAATGAAAATACACATTATCTAGGTCATTTAAAAATATTCATAAGACTTCCACATAAATGAACATAGCTAAGGAAAAAGAAATACAGTTATAATATGAATACAATAGACACATCTTTCTGCCAGGAGAAAGACTATGTTTATCCAATAAATACCCAGTAACCTTTCTTCGAATAGTCTGGTATTGGTATAGTTGTTAGTCTCAGGGCCTGACCCAATTCCAACGAAGTCATTTCGTTCTGCCTACTTAAATTCCCCTATCATCGCCGCCTGACACAGACTTCTTCTTCATTTCTAGTCCCATCTGAAGTGTTTCTCCATTTTGAAAAATAGCTTCACGTTCTGCTCTAAAGGTGACTGCACTGCTGTGATGAGTGAGGCAATTCTGTTATGTTAAGTGCTTTGGGAAGAAAGCACTTAGATAATGCTCCCGTGGAAATGCAAGCTGATATTACTCAATGAACCTTCCTCTCAGGTGTTATGCTAGGTGGCATTTTCAAAACAAAGAGGCTTTTGCCCATTGCAGTTTATTTATGTGATGTATTCAAAATGAGTCCGTTTCCCCAAGGCACTGAGGATATGTGTAAAAGAAATATAGAAGGAACAAAATTTAAATAGAGAGTAAGTCAATCAGCTAGCAGTAGAGGCCAGGGAGGTTGCTGGACTGCAGCTTCAGACTAGGTCTAAAATGTTGAAGAATGGAGCTCCTGAAAAATGGAAAAGAATCATAAGAGACGTTTGTCAGTGCATTTCTATTTATTTTTATTTATTTGGCTAAGCTCAGAATTCTGACTGATGCCCTGGGGTTCCAGAAGTGTGCCCATTGTTATCCTATCTATTGTAACTCATGGCGATCTTATATAAGGCTCCTGGGACTCTAAAACAAATATTTGAGAATTGTCTTATCTTTTCCCCATGGAATGATTGGAGAGTTTGAACCACTGACCTTGTACTTAGAAGTCCAATATATAAATCATAGCGCTACCTTCAAGAGCAAATGCATCTAAACTAAAGAATTCATAGTTTCACAGACTTTGGAACAAAAGAGTGTTAGATTTATTGAATAATACTAAATGATGCTAACAAACTATAGAAAATAGTTTGAAGAATTGGAATTCCACCACACTTATTTGTGTGTATGCTGAGCCTGTATACAGAGCAAGAGGCCATTGTTCAAATAGAACAAAGGACTATTGGATGGTTTTAAATCAGGAAAGGTGTGTGCATATCAGGGTGGTACTCTTTTACCATACTTATTTCACCTGTATGTGAAGTAAATAAGCCAAAGAATTATTTCCTTTCTCAGAGATTGGAGATATGGACCTATCTTCCATATGCAGATGACACAATCTTTCTTGCTGAAAGTCAATACTCAGTACTGAAGCTCAAAAATAGTGTTGCTTACAAATCAAAGTAAAAGTTAATAGCTAAAAATTCATCACACTTGACCAATAGGCAGCATTATAATAAGCAAGGTAAAGAATTAAGTCATCAAGGATTTAATTTTACTCAAATCCACAATCAACACCCACAGAAGTAGTAATCAAAATGTTAAACAACATATTACATTTGGCAAGCCTGCTCCACAAGTCTCCTTTAACGTATTAAAAGGCAAAGATGTCACTCTTCGGCCTATGGTGCCAGAGTATTTTCCGTTGCCACATATGCATGTGAAAGCTGGACAATGTTTAAGAAAACTGAAAAGTGATCAATGCCTTTGAGTTAAAGTGCTGGGAAAGAAGATTGAAAGTAGCCTGGGCCACCAGATGAACAAACAGATCTGTCTTGGAATAAGTACAGCCCTACGTTCCTTGGAACTGAGGATGGTGAGGCTTTGCCTCTGTGCTTTGGATGTGCTATTAAAGGAAGACAGTTCTTGGACAAAGACACGATGATTATTCATATGCAGGATCAGGGGGAAAGTGGAAAGCCTCTTGATTGACAGTTGCTGCAAAGTGGACTGCCAGGAGACCAACAACGCTGAGGATGGCACTGGACCGGACACTGTTGTTTTGCCCGATGGTACATTGGGTCACTATGAGCGGGAGTCGACAGAACAGCAATCAATAGCAAGAACAGTGTGTGCAGCATTTAAAAGCAGCAAGCTTTTAGAAGTATTACAGGTATGTGTAGATAATGTACAGTTTACAGTGCTTAGCTGTCCACTGAAAAGCTGGTGGCTCAAGTCCACCCAGAGGTGACTCAAAAGAAAGACCTGGTGATCTACTTTCCAAAAATAGATCATCTAGCTCGAGTTATAATTGTCTTTCAGTAGCCTCAGCTTAATTGTCCCTTGTCATTGAAAAACATCCTAGTCAGATTTCAAGATGCATAAGTTGTACTTTGTAAACTAGCAGTACGCTGTGTTTTTAAAGAATTTTTTATGAGTTGGAACTTGATGCATAGAACGTATCATTCCATATTTCTTCTATCACGTCAAGTAGATTGGTACAATTGCTATCAAAATCAGTTTCCAGCCATTCTTTTTCTACAAGGATATGTTGTGATATACACAAAGATGTTTTAAGGTAAATTAAGGTGTTGTAGAAGAAAAAACTAGACTATGCACGTAGGTAAAGATACTGTAAATAAAGCCATATAAATCATACATTGGAGTTGATTCTACCTTCAGATCTTACATATACATTTTCATTTATGTTCTATTCCTATCTTAAGTTAGTCAGCATCTTTTTCATCCTTTTTATCTTGAATCTCACAGTGGTACTTAAAGAAAATAGAAAATTTTCCAGGAAAACATCAAAGTCTTTGACTTTAACTGTCCTATTTGACCAAGATAACAAAATAACTACACTGCAGAGTGTGTCTCAAGTTGAATGACCCTTATTATAACATTCTCATTATTCCTGAAAGTCATCTGAGGGTTTTTTGCTGCTTGTTTTTCTTTGTAAATCATATTTTAAAATACCAAGGAGCAGGGATCAGCAGGTAGATTTAACGCCAACTCCTAGGGGTTACGTGTGGATCAGAGTAGAACTGTGCGCTGTCGTTACCATGAATGATTTTACAAGGTTGGTTCCCAGGTGTTTCTCCCAAGGAATCTCTGGGTGCACTTGCACCCCCCAACCTTTATATTAGCAGTGGAGTGTGTTAATAATCTACACTACTCAGGACTTCCAAAAGTAAAAATACCAATGGTTAAAAGTGAAGGAGCTGGAGTCCCACGGCTCCGGGGTGGCATCTAGTTCTGGGCTAGGTAGAAAACCTTGAATGTTTAAAATGTATTTCAATTTCATCTAAATGGAACTAAGAATAGTGTCTATTTCTTACAGCCAGGAGGATTAATAGAATGGTGCAGGAACCATCCCTTCCTGTCAGTTCAGAGAAAGTGTGTTGATAATCAGACATAGAGTTAAATCACAGAATAAAAACTATATTTTATATGAGGGGAAACTCTGGTAGAAAATTATAAGAGCCTAGTTAGAAAAACAATTCATTAAATAATAGCAAGATAGTTTACAACTCCTGGCAACCCAGCTAGCCGATCTCAGAGTAGCATGGTCTTCCCCAGGGTTTAATAATGGCAGGTTTCCTCCACGTGACATTGCGGGGCTTATCTTGAAAGAGCTTTCTCTCTCCCCCTTCTGAGAGATCTGTGAGGCACAGGAAGTGTGTGGACCACTCAGGGGCACCTGGCAGCATGCGGATGGCTTTTATTTTCTCCTCCTTCTTCTCTCAGTCCCCAATTTTGTCTAACAGGCATATGAAAACAGAAAAAAAATTAATTTAAATATCTAATAAGAAATTCATTATAATTTTTAGGAAAATAAGTAAAATTAGTTCTTGAATGTTTATGATGGGGATCAAGTATCCCTGCCCCAATCATAGACTGGATTATCAAATTAGATCCATACTGATGTAGTTGCTTTTCAGACAGTTCTGAAACATTTGACCAATATGAGATGGCTCAGCGAGGGGAGCTACCTGCCGACTTACAATGTGAGGGAGGCTGCCCATCCCTTGAGTCCTTACTTGTTTTGCAACTTCATAATGGATCAAGGTCAGAGAGGCACCTCTGGAATGCCCTTGAGAAGGCACTGGTTTTCTGCCCAAATCATGTTTTGCGCACGTGCGCACACACACACACACGCACACAGGCACCGCCGTCCTCATGAGCACACACACGATGGCTATAACGTGTCCAGGCCATTCACTGGTTGTAGATCTGAGCCAGTTCCTACTGTAATCATTTATAAGCTATGAGCAAGTTATTTCAACTCCACGGTTTTAGTCTCCATAACCATTTACGGGGATAATAGTTCTACTCCATTGTGGGGTTGTAAAGAGAAAATGAATTTCTCTAGCTGAAATTATTCAAGCAGAACCAGTGCCATTGAAAGTACTACATAACTATTGATGGTGTTATCATGTAGCGACTGCAGAAGTAGTCTAGAAATGTATTATTTCCCCTCTGAAAAGCCTCCCTCCCTTTCTCCTGTCAGCTTCGATCTCCTTTCCTTCCTTTCTTGCCCGACTCTCTTGCTCTCTCTCTGTTCAGCTCTTCCCCTCTCTCACTGTTTCTCTCCTTCTCTCTCCTTTTTGCGTCCTCACTCCCTTTCCACCCCACTTTTCTGGACCGTGATCTTCCTATTCATTGTGGAATATTTTAAAGGTAACTTGAAACAAGATGTAAAAGCAAATGAATTAGCTAAAGCTATCTTGCCACTTCACAGGGAGAATCTAAGAAGAGAAAGATGAAATATCACATCCTAAAAGGGGTCTCTCTTTTTAAAAACAACCTTGCTTTTGTATCTCCACTTTCGTCTCATGACCCAGGATACAGGGCATACTACCCGCCCCCTTTTTTTTCATTTTCCTTTTCATTCACATGGCACTGAGCAACAAAATAATAAAAAAAAAATTTTTTTAATAATCGCAGTACGCACACAAACTGGTAGAAAAGGATCCCCTTGCTTACTGAATTGCCCACTAATCACTGTTTGGACACAGCGGAGAATTCCGACAACACACCTGACTTTTCATTTTATATTTTTTATTGGTTTGGGGAGAGGCTGATGATTCATTCCATGTATGCCACAAACCCTTGTGCTACAGAAACAAATGGTCTCTCGGGTGATTTGCTTTATTAACTTTCAGGGCATAGAAGGGAGAAAGAATTGCTTAACTACAATATACTGGCCAAAAAGCTTAGACTTTTTAAAACGATGACTCAGAAATGTTTTAACTGGTTCTTAGCTCTTATTGACAGACTGGCTGTTGCCAAGGAAGAAGCAAGATTATGGCAGTTGAAGTCACCTTGTTGGAAGACCAGGTGACAATCACAGCCTCCATGATAGCTGTGTCTGTGGGTCTCCATGTCCTTCTCCATGAAATAAAGGGGTCGTACTGAATGCTTCCCTCTCTCATCGAGCTTGTCAGACTTCATGGATGATGATGAAATTAGACCTCCAAAATTAGCTTTGTTGGAAAATGAAAAGAACGCTCTTCTCTATCGTGATACGATCATCGTCATCTAATAATACACATTTGTTGTGCTCTGTGTCTGATGTTTTCCACACTCTGGGATATAGGAAGTGTCCATGTAATAACAGAGAAGAGGACAAAGACGCAAAGAAGTAATAACAGTATAAGATTTGAGGGCAGGCGATAAAGCAGGTGTGCCTAACACACAACACAATTCAGGTTACTGGCCCTGATCCAAATTGTCCCTCATGGAGACCACAAAGACCACTGCCTTGTGAGGGATCCAGAGTAGCTCAAGGGTGATAAGGAATTAGGGCCAGAAAAAGTAGTCCCTGGGTGGCACAAAAGTTAATGAATGTACTTGGATATTAATGGAAAGGTTGGAGTTTCAAGTCCACCTAGAGGAAAAAAGACCTGGTGATCCAGTTTTTTGGTTTTTTTTTTTTTTTTTTTGGTGCTACAGTTTTGATACAACAACAAACAGTCATTGGAAAGCCTATCAGGAACAGTCCTGCTCTGATGCTGGTGGAGTCACCATGAGTTAGAACTGACCTGATGGGAACTTTCATGGAAAAAAGAAGACAACCAAAATCACAAGCTAAATAGGAAAGACTATACAAGGAAAAATGAGAGAAAACTTAGGTATTTAAAAAATGCTTTATTTTTTTCACAATGTTTTTGAGCGTGGGTGCTTCTGCCCCCTGAACAATCAGATCACCTACACTCTATCCTGATTTGGGGCCCTGGTGGTATAGTGGTTGCAAGTTGGGCTTCTATCTGTAAGGTCAGCAGTTCAAAACCACCAGCACCACAAAATAGAATTGCCACATGAATTTCTGAGACTGGTACTCTGCTTGCCTAGTTACAGTCTCAGACACTCATGGAGCAAATCTACTCTGTCTGGTGGGGTTGGTAGGACTCAGCACCGACCACAGCAGTGAGTTGGGATTGCTTGTCTGTTTGTTTAAGGGGCTATAGTACAAAAGCTTTTAACTGCTGAGCTATTTATTATTATTATTTTGAAAAGCAAGCAACAGGTCAAATCAGCTTTGGGACCTATCTTCTATATAGTTCTTTTCCCCCAAGGCTCTCTAGAGGGTCAAAGACTTGGAACTTAGATAAGGAAAGAGAATATTAGATAAGGCCATTGGTATTATTTGAGCAATTCAGCCACTTCCTTTATTGGACGGGACATAAGAGGGCAGGTATGTTGGCCTAGGTACTGCTGTGTCCATGGAATGAGTTACTTTGCTTCTTTGGGTTCTGATTTCCAAAATTCTAAAAACCGATTGTGTAAAAAAAAAAATTGTTTCAGTTTAATTCACTAAGTCCCGAAGCCCTGTAGAAGGCTGTGATGCTCAAAGTTGTGTGCCATCTTGTCTGGGCCCTGATTCTTTAGTGGTTTGATGGTTGTCATATAGTCACCCCTAGATCCCATGATAAGACCCAATACAATGTAACCCCTTACATGATAAGATGTTCTATGAGGAGCCAAGCTATTTACAAGTGTTTCCTTGGCTTTTTGATCTGTATTGCATATATATGGATATGCTGGAAAAGCCTGATAATGTTTTTTTCACTCTGGATTCTGCACCTGAGGCTCATCGGCTAACCTCCCGTTCATGGATGAGAGCCAGCAGTCTACCAATTTCTGGCTGAATTAGGGATCTCTTAGCTTCTGCAGCCTGGGAGCCTACATTTTGTGAGTTTACCGTGTTGCCTGTCTATCTTGGATTCATTGACTTCCACAGTCTGTGAACCAGCAGTTTGTTGTCTGACCTGCAGATCTTTGAGAGTTGGTGAGCCCTTGAGGATATGTGGGCTATAAGAAACATCTAGCTTGATAACACACAGGCTTGTGATTTACATAGACTTCACTGGTTTTGCTTCTCGAGGGTAACCAGTGTTAGATATTGAGAGTGGTTCTAGAGAAACAGAATTATAAAGATGACTTTACTACATGGGCTCTCAACCTTCATAACTAAAGAGGTGCTGCAAGGTCTTAGAATGCGCTCCCCAAAGAAGGAAAGCCAGAGAAGGTGAACTTGACCTGATGGCAATAAGTTTGATTTTCAGCTACACAGATACATGCATACACGCACACACACGGTGGGTGTGGTAGTTACATAATCTATTGTCAATCTGAGACTTCCTAGTGAAGGGATGGCATTTAGCCTGTCAATCAGGTCACAGCTTGATGACCTCATTTGGAGCACTAAGAACATAGATAGCTCACTGGAGGTGGGACACATGCTCAGTCCCTGGGAGACATTCTTATTGACAAGTCAGATGGAGACAGGCTGATGGCAGCCAGAGCCTCGAGCTGGAGAAGCTACCTGGAGACCCACAGCAGCACCGAGAAACTTATACCACCAGGAGATCCACAAGACTTTTTACCCACTAGCCTGTGATCGTCCTGCATTTGGCATCATTGCACGTGTTTCATGAGTCTGAAGAGGACTTTATAGATTTGTATCAGACATATGGACTTACACCGGACTTATGAACTTGATCTGGACTGGGCTGGGATGTTTTCTCCATATTCAATTGCTCTTGTATACACATGTGAGTGTCTATGAATTGGTTTCTCTAGCCATCTAGACTAACACTCAGAGGTACCCCCACCAAAATTGGAAAATCATATTCAAAGCTATGCATTTAAATGTTTTTTTTTTTAAACAACCTTATCCAGTTCTCCTTCCCGCTGACAACCCTGGCCAGGGTCCGACTGGCATCTCAACCCAGCACAGGTGCTCGCCGGTGGCAGCCGCATGAGGAATGGGTCGAACAGTTTGGAGGGGGCAGTCTGTCATGTAAATAGGTTGAACAGTTTGGGGGGTGGGGGGCTGTCACGAACCCTACCAGGGAAGCAGCCCCCTGGAAGCCTCCACCTTGGAACGATGTGGATCCACCCAAGGACAAACGGGTGTGGAACCTGGCCCTGAACTTTGGGCCTCAGCACCCCGCTGCCCAGGGAGTCCCGTGACTCAAGTTGGAACTGAGTGGGGAGAGAGTGCGCCAGTGTGACTCTCACCTCGGCCTGCTGCACCGAGAAGCTCCTCGAGAACGAGGCCTCTGTGCAGGCCCTTCCGGACTTGGACCGCGCGACTCTGCGTCCACAATGGATACCGAGCAGGCCTGTCCACCGCCTCAACCTCCAACCTCCCCCACGTGCTCAGTGGATCCGAATGCTGTTTGGAGAAATCACACGGCTGCTGAGTCACATCGTGGTGGTGACCACACACACGCCCTGGACATTGGGACCATGACCCCTTTCTTCTGGATGTTTGAAGAAAGGGAGACGATGTTAGAGTTTTACGCGCGGGTTTCGGGCACTCGAATACACGCTGCTGACGTCAGACCGGAGGCGTGCCCCACGACCTGCCCCTCGGGCTCCTGGATGATGTCTATGGGTTTTCTCAGAACTTCCCTCTCCGGATTGATGAGGTGGAAAAGATGCTGACCAACAACAGAAGCTGGTGGAATCGAACAGTGGACATCGGAGTTGTAGCAGCAGAAGATGCACTTAACTACGGTTTCAGTGCGCTGATGCTCTGGTAACCCGGGAGACCTTCAGAATGACCGGGTGGAGTTTGATGTTCCCATTGGCTCCAGCGGGGCCTGCTGTGATCGGTACCTGTGTCGGGTGGAGAAGATGCGTCAGCCCCTTCAGATCATCACACAGTGTTTAAACAAGATGCCTCCCAGGGAAATCAAGGTTGATGACGCCAAAATCTCTCCTCCAGAGCGAGCAGACTTCTAGAGTCGCTGATCCACCACTTCAAGCTATGCACGAGGGCTACCAAGTTCCCTCAGGGGCCACATACACTGGCAGTGAGGGTCCTAAGGGCGAGTTTGGTGTATCCCTGATGTCTGATGGCAGCAACCGCCCTTACTGGCAATGTCATCGCCATCATAGATACGCAAGACATTGTGTTTGGGATAGATGGGTGAATAGGGGTGATCTCCCATCCTCTGCTTCCTCAGTTACATGCATCACCACTGTAAAAAGTGTGTGTGTGTGTGTGTGTGTGTGTGTGTGTGTGTGTGTGTGTAGATGTGTCAGGCTTCCTGGGTGTGTATTAGAAAAGAAAAAAATTATAATAAATTAGCCTCTTGGCAGCCCCTGGGCCCCCTCCCTATCCACAAAAAACAAAAAACAAACCAAAACAAAAACAACCTTATAACCTCCAAAGTACTCTCCACTACACTTAATACATTCATCACATCTGTGATTCCCTTCTTGGCAACATTTTTCTTTTCTTTCTTTATTTTTTAAATAATTTTATTGGGGGCTCATACTTTTGTCACAATCAATACATATATCCATTATATGCAGACCACATCTGTACATCAGTTGCCATCATAATTCTTGAAACATCCTCCTTCTGCTTAGGCCCTGGGTATCAACTCTTCATGTTTTCCCTCCCTTCCCACTACCTCTCACTCATGAACCTTTTATAATTTATAAATGATCATTGTTTTGTCATATCATACACTGCCTGATGTGTCACTGTACCCACTTCCCTGTTATCCATACCCCGGGGAAGAGGCTATATGTGGATCCCTGAAATTGGTTCCTTTTTCCTACTCCATCTTCACTCCACACTCCCAGTATCACCACTGGTCCTGAAGGGATCATCTGTCCTGAATTCCCCATGTTTCCGACTCCAGAGTACATTCCCTGGTCTAGCTGGATTCGTAAGGTAGACTTGGGACTATGATAGTGGGTGGGTGGAAGCATTTAAAAACTAGAGGAAAGTTGCATATTTCATTATTGCTACACTGTACCTTGACTGGCTCATCTCCTTCCTGTGACCTTTCGGTAAGAGGATGTTGCTTCACCTATTTCCCCCTCATTTATAATGATATATTTTTTAGTTCTTTAATGAATGATACCTGATTCCCTTGACACCTCATGGTCACACAGGCTGGTGTGCTTCTTCCATGTGGGTTTGTTGCTTCTGAGCTAGATGACTGCTTGTTTACTTTCAAGGCTTTAAGACCCCAGATGCTATATCTTTTGATAGCCGGGCATCATCAGCTTTCTTCACTACTTTTATTTATGCACACATTTGTCTTCAGTGATTGTGTCAGAAAGATGAGCAACATGTAATGCCAATTTAATAGAACAAAGTGTTCTTGCATTGAGGAAATACTTGAGTGGAGGTCCAATTTTGGCAACATTTTTCAAACTCATCTGTTTGGATGGTTAAAAACGCCTCCCTCCATTTTTTTTCTTCACCTCTTGTATGTTAACATTCAAAGTCCTTTTCATGACCCTCTTCATTTAAAGAAATAAAAAGAAGTCACACAGAAAGAGGTCAGTTGAATAAGGTGAGGGTGGGTGGGGGGGAGAAGAGGAGCTTGCTGTTTTTTGCCCCAAACGGGCACAGTGAGACAGCTACATGAGCAGGGGCATTATCATGGTGGTAAAACCAGTCCCTCATCTACCACAAACCAGGCTTTTTTGGTCACACACTGTTACAAAGTCTTTTCAGAACCTCTAAAAAGAAAGCTTGATTAGCAGTCTGAGTTAGTGAAACAAATTCTAAATTCACTATCCCCCTCACATAAAGAGAGACAGACAGACAGAAAGAGAGAGAGAGAGAGAGAGAGAGAGAGAGAGAGAGAGAGCATTGTCTTGATCTTTGATTTCACTTGACGAATTTTTTGGGGGGAGAGGTGATATGGCATCTTTCACTGGCTTGATTGATATTTGCTTTTGGGGTCGTAAGAATAGCATCATGTTTTCTCATCTTTATTAATGACCTTGGGAAAAAGTAGGTTGCTTCAGAGCTATTCCTTCAAAGTGTGACATGTTTCCAATTGAAGTTCTTTTTCCTGGTCAATCAGAATCTGAGCCACAAATTCCTCAGGGACCCTTCTCATTCCCAAATCTTCTGTTAAAATTTGCTGAACAGAGCTCCAAGATAGTCCAGATAGCATTCCAGATTTATTCAATGGTCCATCATCGACCTTCCAGCACAAGTGCATGAATCTTGTACACTAATATTGTCCTCAATTTTTCACCATTCAGAAAAGTGATGAATGTCCAAAATGTCATCAATTGACATGTCACCTTTTTAAAATGAGCAAACCACTTGTATACTTGATTTTTCCCTATAGCGCTGTCCCTGTAAACTTTGTTCAACATCACAACCATTTCGGTGGCATTTTTACCATATCAAAATCTCATGCTATTCCCTTAAATGGGCCCTCACAAAGATACAGGGTGCCAGGGAAACTATTTTTATGAAAAAAATTCATTGTAACCAGAGAGAACCTTCCCCAGCAACTCCAATAGTACACAAACTCAGGAGTTGCTAGATACCCAGTGGAACATTTTCCTGATTGGGGGTACCACCTGAAGGCACCTTGCAGGAGATATCCCACAAAACAGAATGGGTGGAGGAGAGCAGTTGTGATTTTGAACACTACTGACACGTTCTTGTTTCAAAAAGGTGACATGTGGATTGATGACAAGCCATTTTGTGGATATCAGTTAACTTCCCAAAGGAAAGAAAATGTTTACGCAGTGCAATTGGAGTGTATGCCACCCGGTCGGACTGTTAATTTAGCTTCCCTTTTTGAGGTTCTGAAAAGATTGTGTAATAGTGTGCAATTAAAAAAGGTCTGATTTGGAGCTGAGCTCCAGTGGCATAGGTGGTTGAGTGTGGGACTTCAGCCCGCGGGTTTGGCGCTTCAAATCCAGCAGCGGCTCTCAGGAGCAGCGCTGGATAGCTCCCACAACCACCAAAGGGCAGTGATGCCCCCCCAAAAAAGGGTCTGATTTGTAGCACATGAAGGACTGGCCTTGCCACCATGACTATGTATCTGCTTAAGTAGCCATCTCAGTGTGCCCGTTTTGGCAAAAAAATAGCATGTCTCTCTTACCTCCATCACTGCGAACAACCACCACTGTTACTCAGCTGACCTCCCTCCATGTGACTTCTTTTTGTTTCTTTGAATGAAAAGGGACAGAAAAAAATTGAGGGAGATACTGTCATCCAGACGAGTTTGCAAAATGTTTCCTAGATTTGACAAATGTATTAAGAATAATGGAGAGTACAGTACTTTGAAGGTACGAAAGTTTATTTGTAAAAAAGTGTAAATACTGTTGATAGCTTTGGAGAAAAAAAATCCAGTTTGGGGGTATAGTGTGTGTGCGTGTGTGTGTGTGTGTGTACGTGCATATGTATACAGAGTGAGCAAGACAGAGATTTCTTTCAAGGAAATGACTCATGCAGTCATCCAGATTGGCAAGTCTCATCATGGAAGTGATTTTGTTCTATGATCTCATCATGCGGTGACTACATCATGACATCAACCAGAGAATCATGGCCTAGTCAAGATGACATATAACCTTACCCCTCACAAAAGCCTGGGGGTAGAAAGAAAACAAAGGTAAAACTTGCCTCTCAGAAACTTCTCTATGGGCTCTTTATATCTTAAATGCTGTGATTCATCATCAAAGCAAGACTGATAGGTTGATGTGAGTTATTCATACATCGAAAGCTACAAATGCCATAAAAATTTTCATATGAAAAATCAGCAATAAAAATTCAAATAAAAAGTTATGGCTGGCAGTTTACACTTTGATGTCCATCAAATTAGTGATTTATAAGACTAAATCTCTCTTTCTTGTCATGTAATTAAACATCTCAGTCAAAATATAACAGGGAGGCAACACTTACATGAATATATTATATTTTTATGAAACACAATGCATCATTCTACTAAAGAGAAAGCAACATTTGAAAATAAGTTCTATAGATTTGAATTTTTGTACTGGCTTAGGGCTATTAGTGTGTTATCCCCCCCCCCCACTTGCATTTTCTTCTGTAGTGTGGGAGTAAAATAAGCCCCTTTATTTGCACTGAGTTCAGAATTAAATTAGCTTGTCTATTTGATCTCTCCTCATCTGCCTGGATTTGGCTTCAAAGTAAACAGTTATTTTCATTAAATTCCCTTTTATTTGGCTTTAGTTCTTTGGTTACTGTCATTATTTTGGGTGACTGTTCCTGTTTTATTTTTGAATCAGATATCTGTGCACTGTTTTAAATTGCATTTAATGGTTCAGTTCCATTTTCTATTTCTTACCTCACTGTGTGGTAGGTACTAGAATTTCTTTAGCTAAATGTGTCTTCTGTCATGGTATAATCTTTGTTGAGTCTTTTTTTTCTTTCTATCAAATGCAAAAAGAGATAAGTTTCACCCTGGTAATTAGTGAATGTGAAAAAATTAAAAGAATAAAACAACAACAAAAAAAGCATTTACTAAAGGGGAGCTTATACCAAGGGCTCAAGTAGAAAATATTTGGAAATGAAGATGGCAACATGTGTATAAATATGCTTGATACAAATGATGTATTGAACGTTATAAAAGCTGTAAGAGTGCCCAATAAAATTATTGGGGGAAAAAAGCATTTACCACAGAGATTGTTTTGAGGTTAATAGCAAGTTTAAATTTCTTGAGAAGCATCAGGAACTACCTTGATTGTTAAAGCAAGGAACACACGGGCCCCAAAAAGATAATTTTTGTATATAGTTAAACTAGAAGTGACCTCTGACACAAAAAAAACAATGATATTTTTCAAGTTCAGGCTAAAGGATCTCAAAAGTTATTTCTACCTAATAAAAAAGTACAATAAGATTCTAAATGCCCCCAGAAAGTCTTCACCTGTTTTATAAGTATGAAAAGCCACAAAGGGCCATTTCTCTTGGAGGCTAATACGAATAAAGTTTTATGGGTATTTATTTATTTGCTTTCTCTAATGGTGTGCAGGGCAGGGAACAGGGATGGGAAGTTGTATGGTGGGGGAAGGGGACAGGTTTGTTTTTGTTAATGTTTCAATAGGAAAATGTACAAATTTTTAAAAATGTTATTCCTCTCATTCATTGAGCAAATATTAAATAGATAGCTTGTGGAACTGAATATTATTTTAGGAAATGGAACTACTCAAACAAACAAAGAAAGAAATGCTGAGTGACAGTGACCCTCTGTGGGTTTCTGAGACTGGGAGTAGAAAGTGTATGGGAGTAGAAAGTCCAGAATTTCTCCCTTGGAGCCATGCTGGTTTCAAACTGCCAGTCTTGCAAATTGCAGTCCAACTGATAATCACACCACTGGGGCTCAGAGAGTCAAACCAATACGCTCCCTTTGAAGATAGAATATCAGCAAAAAGAGAAACAGAACAATGGCAACTACAGATACAGCAGCAAATGAGAAGGGATAAGAGGAGTAAAGCGGGGGCATAAGAGTGATTGGGGGTTTGTGAGGAAGAGGAAGCTTTTCTGAGAGCACCATGGAGGGATAGTAAGTGAAGAGTCATCTACTCAGGAGGCCTGTGATCCAACGCAACAACTGCTCAGGGGAGAAGATAAGGCCAACTCTGTCTGCAAACATCTACAGAGTGAGAAGTGGCATTGGTTAGAGAGATTAGACGGGAAGAGAATCAGACAGTGAGCTATCTTTCATTCTAGAGAGAGATGGTTCTGGGAGAAAGAAAAGCAGGTGGGATGGGCCTGGGGTAGAAGAATGCTTGGCCTGCATTCAAGGAACAACATCAAGGAGACCAGTGAGTGAAACAGTGAGTCATAAACAAGGTGAGGTGACTTCAGAAAGAACATACCTGAATATGATCTCAGAAGATCAAGAGAATTCAGTAATTGGTAAATTTGATCACAAGAAAATGACAATTTCTACATAGCAACAACCACTATAAAAACAAAAGATAAAGAGAAGCTAGGGGGACAAATTGGTACTTCACATAAAGATACTTTAATTTCCTTAAGAGATTTCAAAAACAAATAAATAAATAAGAGACCCCCCCCAACATATTTATGTCAATACAAAAAAGGCCAAGATTGTAAAAGAAAAATAAGTGGGCACAATTTTAAAGACACAATTGGCTTTTAAATATTAAAGGGCACTTTACTTATCGCACAGGAAATTGAAGTTCGAATCACACTGAGATACACGGCTTCCCCCATCAAATTGGTGAAAAACCAAGCAGATCTTAACATCTTTCAGTCATAGTTCTCTGAATTTGAGAACTAGAAAGCCAGGCATTATCATCTATAGTTAGTAAGGGTGTAAGCATGTATAGCCCTTGTGGAAAGAATCTTTACAATAACTGTCAAATTTTTCAGCACCTCTATTATTACCCCAACAGTTTCAATCCATTATCCAGCAGATTTACTTGTACATGTGTTGACTCGTACATGTTTCTGCCAGAATATTCACTGTAGCATTACCTGTCATAACGGGAAGCCCTGGAACGCAAGAAGCCGTGACAACTGGACTACAAGACAGGAGGGAAGTCTGATTCTGAATTTCATTTTCAAGCAGAATCCTTGAGTGTTCTTGAGTAGGGGGAGAATGGTGTCAAAGGTGTGCTGAGAAAAGTTTGTCCACAAAAACATTGGTTTCAGGATGGATTGAGGGTGGGCAGAAAGCATAGTTATAACTTCAGTTCCATTTAAAGAGATCTGATTAAGTCCTATGAGATCCTGTCTGGAGGTAAGGACCTGGCTACTCACCAAAGAATTCATCGTTGGAAGCCACCAGACTGCTCCCATGGGGAGTTAGAGCTTCAGAAACTGTGGCTTTTACACAATTTCATGTCAACCTGAAGATATATAAAAGTGTAGGAGTGGAGTAGCATAACCTGTCAGTCAGGTCGCAGCCTGATAGTACCTTCTGGACATGGTCTTCTCATTGGATGACCTTGGGAACCTCCTCCTCTCTTTCTCTGACTTCGTCTTCCTGTTGGCAGACCCTGGTTGCTGTGAGCCTGGGATGTGGTCACCTCCATTGGCCCCACATACCCTTGCACCCCTTGGCCTGTGATTTTCCTGCATTTTGCATCATTGCACGTGGTTGAGTGAGGCTGAAGAGGGACTTAATGGAATATTGTCAGACTTGTGGACTTGAGTTGGAGTGGGCTGCGATGTTTTCCTGTTATAAATTACTTCTTGATATAAAGCTCTTTCTTATAAATACATGCATGTAATAGGGGTTGTTTCTCTTGTTAACCCAGCCTAACACAGAACTGTCTACAGGGCAGTTCTACTCTGTTACACAAGAACAATCTAAATCAGAATCAATTCAATGACAATGGATTTGATTTGGGGGTTGGATTAAGTTCTAAGGTAGAGTCTCTGTGCATGGGGTGGAGGCACAGATGGTGGGGGTGGGTAAGGTTTGTAGAGAGAGGGACATTTCCAAGACCTTAGCAAGAGTCTTTCTTACACTAGGTCAAAACAACGATGATGCAGATTTATGAGTGAGTAAATACTTATCCTTTAGAACAGTCCAGTAACCACTTAACTTGCCATTTTAAAAAACCACCCTAATGATGATGTTGGAGAAGAGAAGAGAGAGAAGAGTTCAAAGTCCAGTTCAAAGCCATAAGTCCGATATTAGCCCATAGGCCTGATAACAGCCTATAATGTCTCCTTCCGACTCATGAAGTCACAGGTCAGTGGGTGCAGAGTCCTGGCGCCGGCAGGGGTCTCCCCCTGGCTACTTGCTTCCAGGGTTCAAGGTCCATCAACAGTATCGAGTGGTGGTAAAAGCAACTCATCGCTGGCAGGGATCTCCATGTGGCTTCTCCAGCTTCAGAGGTCTGGTTCCATCAGGGCTAGGCCATGTGGCTTCTCCTCTGGCTCCTTCAGCTCCTCAGACACTGCCATCTTGTCTTGTCCATTATTAATCATCTCTGACACTAACTCCCAACAACTGGGGAAGATAGTTTCTCATCTCCATTAGGGAAATATCACAAGTCTCAGGAGAAAGCCATGCCCACACGGAAGCCTCACTGGCTACTAAATGACTATCTCCATATTAACAGGATAGAATCCACCCCTACATCTCAATCATGAAATTAACATGAGCACATGACCGCCACAAATCTCTAAAGTTTGACTTGAAAATGAAAGGTGTTTTAACTATGTTCATGCAAAACTGTAGTCATGACGTCAATTCTGACTTCTAGAGATCCTATATAGTGCCCTTTATAGTTTCCTAAACTGTAACTCTTTAAGGGATCAAGCATCCTCATCTTTGTCCTGTGGAGTCGCTTCTGATTCACATAATTTTCATGTGAACTTGGTCAATAAGTGAAGGCATGGAGTCTATCCTATCAATCAGGTAGCAGCCTAAAGATGCCTCCTTGTGGGCATGGCCTTTTCATGTGGATTCTGGGAATATTTTCTCTTCGACATGGAGGTGGGCCCCACTCGCCCTCTGCTTCATCTTCTTACTGATACACCACATGGAGCCACACTTATGACAACAAGAGCCTTGGAGATGAGCACACTGCCATCGTATCCACAGAACTTTCCACCCGCCATCCTATGATATTCCTGCATTTAACTTCATTGCATGTGCTGCGTGAGCCTAAAGAATAATTTATGGACTAGTAGTGTACATGTGGGTTGCTTTCAGAATTAGGAACTTGATCTGGACTGGCTAGGATGTTTTCTCAATCTGCAATTGCTTGTTGATATAATCTCTCTATTACGCACGTATGACTGTCCTTACATTTGTTTCTGTAGTCAACCCAGACTAACACACAGCTGGTGGGTTTGAAGCTCCAACTTGTACCTGTTGTTGTTAATTGCTATGATAGATAGATAGATAGATAATTTTATGTCAACCCCTACACTTATGGAAGTGTAGGGGCGTATCCAACCTGTCAGTCAGCTCACAGTCACTGATGCCTCCTTGCATGTGTGACTTCATAAGAAGGGACTTGGGAACCTTTCCCTCACTCTTCCATCAACTTCCTGCTTGCTGGTTACCCTGAGAGCTGCTGGAGCTCTGCCCCATTTCCACAGACCTGGGATCCACATGACTCTGCACCTTGTGGCCTGTTATGCCCCTGCATTCTGCTTCATTGCATGTGCCTGTGTGAGTCAGAATAGGGTCTTAGGGACTAGTACTAAACTGATGGACCGGTGACCTTGAGTTAGACTGGGCTGGGACATTTTCTTGATAATTACTTCTTGATATAAAATGCTTTCTTATACATAGATGAGTGTCACTGGATTTGTGTCTCTAGCCAACCCGGCCCAACACAGTTCTGACCCATAGTGATCCTATGCACAACGGAATGAAACCCTGCATCCACCTGCCTCATCCTGACAATTGTTCCTATGCTTAAGCCCATTGTTTCAGCCCTGGTATCAAACCATCTTGTTGAGGACCTTCTTCTTTTACAATGGCCCCCGACTTTAGCAAGCATGATGTCCTTTTCCAGGGACTGTTCTTTCCTAAAAACATGTCCAAAGAATGAAGACGAAGGCTCACCATCTTTGAATCTAAGGAGCATTCTGGCAGGACTTTTTCCAAAGTAGATCATTTTGACCTCTTGGCAGTCCATGATACTTTCAATATTTTTTCCAGCACTGGGATTCAAATGCTTTGATTCTTTATCTATTCAATATCCAGCTTTCAAACTAATGCCATTGAAAATAGCATGACTCAGTTCTCAAAGAAATATCTTTGCGTTTCAATACTTTAAAGACATATTGTGCAGCAGATGTACCCACAGCATTTATCTTTGGATCTCTTGACTGATACTTCCATGGGCAGTGGTTGTAGATACAAGCCAGACAAAATTTTTGACAACTTTGACCTTTTCTTTATTTCCCATGATATTACCCTATTGGTCCAGTTATGAGGATTTTGGTCTTGTTGACCTTGAGTCATAATCCTATTGAAGGCTATGTTCTTTGATCTTCATCAACAAGTATTTCCAGTCCTCTTCACGTTCAGCAAGCAGGGCTGTGTCATCTATATATATAAGCCTTGCTGTGATCCTTACATGAGAATCTTCATATAATCCAGCGTCTCTGATGCCCTGCTCAGCACAGAGTTTGAACAAGTGTGGTGAGACAGTTTATAGCCAGCAGCCCAATATTTGACCCACTGTGCCACCAGGGAGCCTTGTCTTAACTATAGAAGTGAACAAAAAAAACTGAAAAAGGCATAGACTACATAAATCCCAATGTTATCTTCTCAACTCTGCTCCTGTCTGCTGTTTTCAGATAACCTCTGACTGCCCTGTTTGTGTATTCCACAGTCCCCACTAGTTGCTCTCTCCTGAAGCATATTTCTGCCAAAGATCTTGTAAGTATTTAATTAAACGATTTGGATGAAAGCAAAGAGTGTGTGTGTACAGAGTGCCCATCAGCAACAAGCCACAGTGGAAATCAGAATGCACTTATCACCACCGTGCCATGGCATAAATGACTCTAAGTAAACACAAAGGCTTTGATTTAGATAGTTGCAATTTAACAACTAACTGGGTGCAAATGAATAAATAGAGCTGGGTACTTTTAAAATTGCTTGACATATTTTTTTAATTGCTGTTTCCAGTTCAAGGCATTGGTGGTTCAGCAGTAGAGCGATATTTTTCCGTGTGGGAAACCTGGCTTCAATTCTTAGCCATTCTGTCTCGTGCATAGGCCCCTCCAGTCCATCACTGGAATCTTGCATGTTGCTATGATGCCAAAATTTCCCTAATGAGACAGATTAAGAAGAAAGACCTGGCTATCTAACTCAGAAAACCACAGCCAAGAGCAAATGGATTGATCTGCCACTGGTCACAAGAGGGTGCAGGAGCAGATAGTGTTTCATTCTGATGTGCCTGGGGCCACCATGAGTCGGTGGTCTCCTGCACAGAGTGCACAACCACGGTGGAGAATATGGATTGTAGATGTCTGTGCAGTGATGCTGTCCCATGTAAGAGGGCGTGAAGACTGTTTCTAAAGAAAATGCCACACTGAGCACTATGGAATTATGTTCAAACAGCACAAAAAAGATTGTTTCTAGATTTTACTTTTTTGGAGAAAAATTAATGGGACAAATTCAGAATTTGGATCTGGATCTTTACATAGCATATTATTGTCTCAATTCAGATGACCCTTAGAGGAAGAAATCACACTGTTAATTTTCATGTGTGTCATCTGTGGTGGTTGTAATACTTGAGAAACATTCTAAGCCACAGAAACAGGGCAGCCATGGACTGATAGTATAACTCCCATCCACTCATGCATTGGCAGATCATAGTTTGTCAATCCTTACTTATTAGATAAATAACTCACTGGCTTCAAGTCCAGGCTGATTCATGCGAGTGCTCTGTGAGTTTACATGACTGTAAATGTTTAGGGGAGTAGAGAACCCCGTCTTTCTCCTGAGGAGCTGCTGGTCATTTGGGACTGCCGTACAGATCACAGCTCAACCCATAACCAGGATGCCATGAAGGTTCCCATAGGCAAGCAACACTAAACCCTGTGCCTCCAATGTGACTCGATATGTACGTCAGAGAACTGTCCCATGAGGCATCCAAGGCTGTAGTCTTCGCAGAAGCACACAGTCATATCTCACTCCCGTGACAGGGCTGGTCTCTTCCATGAAGGACCCTTGTTCCGCAGCCGAGTGTTCAGCCGCTGGGCCACCAGGGCTCCCTCTGACTGGACTGAGCAGATCTGAAGGAAACTCTCTAGGTTAGTTCCACACTCCGTAGAAGCTTTAATGACATCTCATTTTAAAAAGGAAAGATGTCTGTGGCTTTCTAGAAAACATTTTGAAAATCATCATTTTTCAGTTTGAACTCAGTGACATTTGACAAAGTCATTTCTGATGTTGCCTTCCCTTTTCTCTGAAAGTGAATTAAAAATATGTGTGTTATCACATGAAATCATACTGAGTATTTAACTCCTGGAGAAGCAAACATTTTCAGGGGTTCCTACTCGGATCGTTCCCAATCCAAGGCAGTCAGGAGTCGGAGGTCATGTCGTTTTCTAAGCCAGAACATTGACGACTCATAAAACCATGTTCTGTCAGAAATATTGGAAGTGCATCCAAGTCATATCTCTCTGCTGCTCATACCCCAAAGCGAACAAGTCGCCTAGCCTGGGCCAGCTGGCCAGTGTCTGATGTGCTCTAGAGGCTCTGTGGACTAAGAGCTTGTTTTTTCTGTGTGTTGACTTTACAGTAACTTTTTTTTCTTTGACTCCTCTCATTGTCTGTGAGTGGTAGGATCCATGAACAATCTTAAATTTATTCAACATTCTGTGACTACTATTCTGAAAATGTGGATGCTATCCTACATATGGAGTGATTTAATCACTGCCACTTTGGAAAATATTAGAAGTCAATGGCTCCAGTTGCCTATTGCTGCATGAGCTAGCATCCAAGAGTGTAGCAAACCTAAAAGAACACGCACAGTATTATAACTCCAGAATTATGACTTGGACATTTGAGCCAGGCTCAGTGGGTTGATTCTTCTGTTCCATGAGGTGTTGACTGGGATCACTCAGCGTTAGTTGGCACACGGACGGTTCTCAAAGGTCTAATATGGCTGACTCACTGGTCTCAAAGCTTGGCAGGGTGGCTGGGAATCTGGGTCCCACTGGGATTGTCAAGGGGAATACAAGTCCTTGACCTCTCCAACATGATGGTTTTGAACCAAGTCTTGCAGGAGAGATGCGGTAAATGTTGGATCTGGAAGCTGATCTGGCACAATCCACACTGTATGGAAGGATTTACAGCAGTCACAGAGCCTGCCCAACTCAGCAGGTGTTGATATAAATGCCACTTCTCAATGGGAAAAGTGTCAAATTCTTTGCTGTCATCTTTTATGGCTGAAGAGGTACATCATGAGGGAAGTGTGCATTTCTGAAGCTCTCAGTGATGAACTCATCCATCAAAAGGCAGCCAGTATCAAAATATTAATTTAATATACAAAAGAGCATCAGTTATAGATCTTAAAGTCATCTGGGTGCCTTTTACTATCTCACTCCACACATAAATTGTTGCCAATCTTTCTTCCAAAATTTTCATGAATTGACCCTCTCCTTTCCACATCCATTGCCTATAGGTTGAGCCTTACACCAGCTAACCTTGTGTGATATGTGTTTACTGTGCCAACATAGCTAATGAACACATGTGAGATTAACTGAACAGCAGAAATATAAATGGCTTGCTGAGCCTCATCCTTCCTGTTCTCTTGTTCTTTGATCATTGGACCAGTTTGCTTGTTCTGTCCCTCAATGTGGGAGCTACACTACCCATGGGACACCTAATCCATGGACTGTGTCACTCTAAATTCAGGTTCCTCTAACACCTGCTTCACCACACAACTGAATATACATCTCCTGAGCTGGTGACTGTTAGACCTTGTCATCTGACTGACTATTGGTGACCAGCCTGTGACCAGATAGCCTGAATTGCTCTACAGAGGAATACCCAGGGACCCTCAAGACTTAAAGGACTGCCAGTGTACTAGCTGTCTCATGTAAATGAGTTACACTAAGACATTTGTACTGCTTTATAGATTAATTAACTGCTTATTTCTTATGTTATCTATCTGTCTAAATATATATAAAATTATTAGTATCCTGGTTTTGTTTCTCTAGGGAACCCTGTTTAAAATTATTGTGCCTGGAATGCTTTTAGAGAAATAAAATCAGAAATATGGGCTTCCTAAATTGGTTCTTCAGATTAGTCTTAACAGCACTGATAACGTTATTTCAACACCTACAGGCATGGATAAGTTTGCCACTCTTACTAATTCATGCTGTGAAATACCAAAGCTAAATCTAAAGTATCCCTACTGTTAGAGGGGGTACCAGTTAAAGGAGAGGCTCTGGGTGATGGTATTTTGATATTTTCCAGCAGTTTTGTAATGATAGCAAGTATAGTGAAGTTGTTGGCTGGTCCTCCTTACAATGGAAAGTGTGATTAAGGAGCTGGATGATCTTAGGGCCTCAGAAACTCACCTCAAGTGACAACTTACAGACTTCAATGCTTCTTCCAGTGCTACAAAGGAGAGACTTCTGTCCTCTTGTAATAGAGCTGACATTGCTGAGAACCACGTATGTGAATGGCTGAATTACAATGTCAGCTGAATTGCAGATCTAGAACAGTAAGGGCATTAGGACCCTGAAATATGGGATGGGGACATTTGGGCTAATGATCCAGAAGAAGAGAATATTGAACTCCTAGAAACAATTGAGCATCCCAGTCAATAGAGCCATCCCTCCCAGCTGATATTAATTCACTATCAACAAAATAACCCAAACCTGAGCAGATTAACCAAACTGTTCAAGGTGAAATGCCAGATGGGGCTGCATCTGTAGCACTGCCTGAGGGAGAGGCCTTACAAGACAGTGCTGAGATCTCCTCAGAAAGAACCTCACCACCCATTATTTCCCCTAGACTAATAACTAAAACTAAGGATCAGAAAGCTCCTAAAGATGAGGTTGAGATGATTATTCAAAAAGAAGTACACTATACTCATAAAGAGCTGCTTGACCTTTTGAATACGTACAAGCAGAAGCCTGGGGGATATCCCTGAGAATGGTTACTAAGGGTATGGGATACTTATTAGACCAGTCTGAGTTTCTGAATATGGGACCCGTAAGCACAGATTCTTCTTTCAATGTCTCAGTGAGACAGGCTAAGAGAAGATCTGGTTCCTTATTTGGTTGGTTCACAGAAGAATGGCCTGCCAAATGGTCTAGATTAGACCAATCTGAGTTGCCTGACCTACCTTGGTACACTGTAGAAGAAGGCATCCATAAGTTTAGGGAAATTGGTATGTTGGAATAGATTTATCAGGATATAACCATAGACCCCCAAAGGGAGTGTCCTGAGGACATACCCTTCACCAAACCATAAGGAACAAGTTTGTGAAGTAGGCCCCAGCATCTCCGAAGACTCCTATTAATTGCTATTTTATGTGCACCAGGATTAACAGTGGGAACTGCCCTAAGGGAACTCCTAAATTTGCCCACGATGGGGCTGATTGGGCCCTGTGGTGGTAAAGGGAAGGTGTCAGCATTGAATCAAGAGACAAGGGTGGGCATGGTTATGATAGACAGCATGGTTTCCATAGTAATCAAAGTAAATCTGTCTCATGTGGACTTTATGGCATTGGCTATTTAGCCATGGTGTCCATAGAAGTGAGATACATGGGAAACCCACTAAATAGTTATGTGGTCTATACCGGCAGAAGAATGCTAGATCAGGTGAACAGCAGATAGACAGTCATGATCATTCAATTCCCAGACCTGACCCAGTTTATATACTCACAGCCCCCTGAATGAGGGGAAGGCCAGGTCACTTTGAAGGAGGACCTAAATATATCACAGAAGGTTTATATAATTAGTCTTTTTTGTAGGCTTCCCCAAAGAGACTTGTGGCCTCTCACAAGCGTGATTGTTCATTGGGGTAAGGAAATAATAAAACTTTGGGGGGACTACTGGACACTGGCTCTGAACTGACATTAATTCCAGGAGACCCAAAGTGTTTCCAAGTTCTCCCAGTCAGGGTGGGGGCTTATGGAAGCCAAGTTATCAGTGAAGTTTTAGTTCAGTATGCCTCACTGTGAATCCATTAGGCTCCTGACTCCAGTCTGTGGTTATTTCCCAGTTCCATAATGCATCATTGGAATAGAATTACTTTGTAACTGGAAGAACCTCCATTTTGGATCCCTGAAATGTGGAATAAGGGTTATCTTGGTGGGAAAGGTCAAGTGGACACCATAAGAAATGTCGTTGCCTACAAAAATAGTAAAACAAAAACAGTACTGCAATCCTAGAGGGATTGCAGTGATCAATGCCACCAACAAAGACTTGAAAGATGCAGGGGTGGTGATTCCTACCACAACCCCATTGGACTCACCTATTTGGCCTGTAAAGAAGATAGATGTATCCTGGGGAAGAACAGTGGATTATCATAAACTTAATCAGGTGGTGACTCTAATTGCAGCTGTCATTCCAGATGTGATTTCATTGCTTGAGAAAATTAATACTTCTCCTGGTTCTAGGTGTATAGTTATTGATCTTTCCAATGCCTTTTTCTCAATACAAGTTTTGAAGGACCACCAGAAGCAGTTTGGCTTCAGTTGGCAGGGTCAACAATATACTTTCATAATTCTCCCCCAGTGGCATATCAACTCTTCTGTCAAGGAACTCACTTCACAGCAAATCCTGTGTGGCAATGGGCCCATGCCTATGAAACCCTTTGATCATATCATCATCCTGAAGCTGCTGGCTTGATAAAATGATGGAATGGGCTCCTAAATACACAATTAGGGTTCCAACTAGGTGGCAGCAACTTGCTGCATTTGGGAAATGTTCTCCAGGAAGCTGTATGTGCTCTAAACTCGCAGCCAGTATATGGTGCTTTGTTTTCAATAGCCAGAATTCATGGGTCCAGGAACCCGGGGTGGAAGCTGGAGGGATACTGCACACTATTACTCCTGGTAACCCACTTGCAGCATTTTTGCATCTTGTGCCAACAACCTTATGTGCTTCAGGCCTGGAGGTCCTGGTCCTAAAGGAAGGAACTCTCCAACATGGAAACACAACTTTCAATTGAACTGGCAGCTGAGAATGCTCCCTGGCCACTTTGGGCTTCTCATGCCTTTGGATCAACAGGTCAGGAAGGGTGTTACTGTACTGAGTGCTATGATTGATCCTGATTACCAAGGAGAAATTGGACTGGTGCTACATAATGGAGGTAAAGAAGAATATGGGAATCCAGGAGATCCCACAAATTGACTCTTAGTGCTACCAGCTCTGTGATTAAAGTAAATGGTAAGTTACAGCAACACAATCCTGACCTCAGGAATGAAGGTCTGGGTCACCCCACCTAACCCATGGACTGTGTCACTCTAAGTTCAGGTTCCTTTAAACCTTCTTCCCTGTGCTATTAGAATATATAACTCGACCTGGGGACTGTCAGATACTGTCATCTGGCTGACTGTTGCTGACCTGCCTTACTGCTTGTTGCCTGTGACCGGATAGCCTGAATTGCTTTACGGAGTACTACCTGGTGGCCCTCAAGACTGAAAGGACTGCTAGTGTATTAGTTGTCTCACAGAAGTGAGTTGCACTGGGCCATCTGTACTGCCATATAGATTAATTGACTGTTTATTTCTTATCTATCTCTATAAATATATGTAAAACTGTTCTTTGTCCTGGTTTTGTTTCTCTAGAGAGTTCTAACATACCTTGGTTGAGAGCTAATTAGTGCTACATATCATGCTAACTCTTTTACCAGCACATTCTCATTTCACATTCATACCACTACTATGAGATTGATACTGTTATTGTCTCCATTTCGTAGCTGAGAAAAAGGGGACTTGGTAAAATAAGGTGACTCCCACATTATCTTCTCACCACTCAATGGATGGTTCTAGATTTGAACTCAAGCAGCTGACTGCAGACACTCATTCTCAGTTACATGCATATGTGGGCAGAATCCTGAGATCATAGACTGCACTTTACCTGTACTGGTTTCTCATACTGGGTGGACAGATACCTTCTGGTTTTCGTTTCTCTTTTCCAAAAGCAGAGCCATGCACCTAGAATCAACATGTCTCTTTGTGCACCAGAATCTCATGCTGCATTATCAGCAATCTCTAACCTATCTAAAATTTTTTCTTCCTTCCTTCAGATGCTCAAAACGATATAAAGCACTTGAACAAGCAAGGCAACAGCCTTTTGTTCAAACAGGAGCAAAATTTGGGCTACACAGGAGATACACACAGAAAGGATCGTCTGATCATCTGATAACACATTCTAACAGCCCCAAATTAGTTAGAAATAGCTAACTTCTCCAACCAAAGGCACTGTCAAAAATAATGCTCACAGTATTCCAAAATATCGGTAGCACAGAGATCATGAAGATAGCATCAGAGGTTGCATTTGGAGTAGGTAATGGCCAATGTTGAGACAAACTTACCAACTGCCTTGTTGTCATAAAACAGCTAGCATTTTCTTCTCCTGAGAATGAGAGAGAAAGGCTTAGATTTCCAAAGACAAGGCTTCCCGGGGCCATGAGATGGAGAAAAGGTTCTCCTTTAACCAGGGAGTTGGCTTGTCCACCAGGCAAGAGGCAAACCAGTCTAGTACGGATACGCTTGGCTGCTCAGTGGGTCCCATGGATTCATTGCCTATCTGGGGATTCGAGGAAGAATGCCATTGGCTTTGGGGCCTTTTCAGAGTCACAGGTCAGAATGCCTCTGGCCTTTCAGGACCTCTTGTGCACCTGGTAATGTGTCACAAGCAGTCACCCAGGCAGTTTCTCTAGTCTCATCAGAGCAGAGATGCAGAACACTGCAGTGGATGAAAAGCTACTTTTCCTATCATAGCCCTGGGGAATCTTGCCATGCCAATTTTTAAAAAGGGGAGTTGTGGGGTGATGAGGTTATCTGGAGAACATATTTTCATCTTTAAAATTTTTTTCTACTTGTGGATGTCTATTGGACTTCTGTCAGCTAATTTAATTGCACAAACAAGTTTAGAGTAGGAAAAACATAAACCCCAAGCACCACTATGTACTTCAGCATTTCTCTGATTCTTACCAAAAACCAACTTACTGTAAAGTGCTAAGATCATGTTGTACAGTGTTTGAATTGGGGCACGCCTGTTGGTCAATGCAGACATTTCACTCTGTATCATTTGAAATATTCCATGAATTGGAGTCATTCATGTTCTTGTTTGGTTTCGTGTTGAAAAGGTACCCAATTGTCTCGATATGTATGTGTATGTTTATAGAATTTAATAATTAACCTTTGGGCATTTTGATGAATAAGAACTTCTTCACTTTACCGGCACAACTGTAATTACTAGCTTCGATGACCCTGAGCTTGTGAATGGACCCAATTTGGCTTTGGGGTCCACAAAGGAGAATCTAATCTCATTGTGTTTAGTAAAGTGTTTTTTCTTTACATTGGGATTTTGCAAAGTACGAACTTAAACCAGATAACAAATCACTTAAAGTAGCATGTTATAATCAGCATATTATAAACCCCTAAACTAAAAAGGGGTGTGGGGGAGAGGATATATTCACACCAAACATAGAGTATGATAAAATAGTTTAGCTAGCAAATTAATTGAGATACATAACACATATATTGGGAGAAGCCATTTAATGAATGGCCATTTGTTTTTGTGTTTGACAGTGCAATCCATGAAACCCCTAGTTAGCATCATAGCCACCCCAGAGGTATCAAAGTAGAGCTGTATTTCATAGATTTTCCATAACTGATCTTTTCTGGAGTAAATGATGAAGGCTTTTTAGAGGGGTGGATATCTTTGTGTCGACTAAAACTTCCATCCCAGCATGTGGATTATTCACTGATCACTTAAACATTTGGTGCCATCCAGAGACTCTGAATCATCCATAACACTTTCCACAGACTTCAGAGAAAATGACCCTTGAGCCCTTTTTATCGTGCTTGGAGTAGAGTGGAGGTGTACAAGACAGAGAAGATCTGCCAGACCTAGGGAGCCTGTGTTGGGGATACCATATATACTTGAGTATAAGCTGACCCAAATATCACCCAAGGCACCTAATTTTACCACAAAAACTGCTTTAAGAACGTGCTGAAAATCTTGTCTTATGCACAATTATATACGGTACTAGTGGACTAGTAGTGTTTCTATAGTGATTTGTACACATATGTATATAAAACCTTCGAATATGTATCCCATAGTTATTAGTTCCTTAAAGTACATTTGCTGGATAGCTCCATGGAGCAAATTCCTTTGCCTTACAATGATTCCCTGAATATTTTGGCAGGATACACAGTCCAAAGAAATATGCTTATTTGTCATAATTAAACTTCATCAAAAAACCTGCTGGAAAGTCTTCCAGAGACTGTTTTTGATTAACACAGAGAACACATAGAAACACCTCAGACAGGTCAAGCTAGCACTTCTCCCAGAATAACACTATAACCACCTTCCAAAACCTTAAAAGAGAAAATATAGTTACTATCCACATGTTGCAAGCAAATAATGGCTGTCACGTGTCTACAGTGACTTTAGTTATAAGAGCCAGCTGTGACCTAACATCCTTAAGTCTGCATTCTTTAAGGAAACCATCAGAAAATGTGTTCTTAGGGTGCTTTTAGGAGTCTATGCTCATACATATATCTTTCATTTCATTTGCATCCATGACAGTAGCATGGGGCCAAGTGGGAAATAGGAGGAAGTGGCCCTCTTAGTGCTGCCCTGGTACATGTGCTCGTCCTCATGCCCCATGTGGCCAGAGGTACTCAGATGGGGGCTTGGTAGAGAAAACTGGTTGATATTTGTAGAAACTGCTGCTGCCTACAAAGTTCAGCACACTTTTAAGGGCAGATTCTTTAGCTTTCCTATAAAAATCGTTTATCTGAAAAGAATTCTCTCACCCTAATCCACAACTATTTCTACCATTGACAGATGTTTGATACTGGAATTAAGATATGTATGTTACTATTATCTATGTAGTACTTAAATATAATTTGGGGTTCTTTCTGCTAATCCTTTAAAAGAGATGCTCTAAAAAGTGCTTTATGTTAATAATTCATTACATTTAGAAAGTATATCATATGATATATATATAGTATATTTCTAATTACAAGCTTTAAAAATTCATGCATAGAGGGAAAGAAAACCATAGTGTATATACCAAACTGTCTACAGTGCTATTCTGGGAAAAGAGATTATGGATGTAGTTCTCTCTGGGGTTTTTTCTTCTTCTTTGTTTTCTAAATATTTATAGTAACAGATCTTATTTTTGAAAATAATGAAGGCATTTTAAGACGAACTATCAACAGCTTCAACAATTGGAAGTTTCAGACCTTGTAAGTTTATATAAAAGAAGTGCTGGCCAATATCGTAGTTACTGGAAAAACTGTCATTTGTGAGTATATATAAATTCATTGAAAATTCAAGATCTCAATTTCACTAGCAACATGTCAAGTTTTAATAGATTAATCTTTAAGAAAGTTCTATTTGAAAACTCTGGTATGGCATAGGTTACCTACCCATGTCCTGAACATGAGTAACACAGAGATAACATATGCCAGCATCTGCCCATGGG
The DNA here is from genome assembly GCA_004026705.1 of Nesogale talazaci. NCBI lineage: Eukaryota > Metazoa > Chordata > Mammalia > Afrosoricida > Tenrecidae > Nesogale > Nesogale talazaci. The sequence continues at coordinate 12,153 of PVJH01001566.1, read as the reverse complement.
AACTTCTCCCCACTACTTCTGTCCAGGCTTCTTTGGCCACCTCCCTCACCTGTTCCACCATAAGCTCGGAGATTTTGCTCATGGTGGTTTATCTAGCTAACCAAAGAGCGAGGGGTAGAAATGATGCCGAAGACGCAGACCCAATGCTTCAAGTCAGTTCCAAGTCCTACCAATGCTATAGGGTTTCCAAGTCTTTATGGGAGCTTACAGCCTCCTCTGTCTCCGGCAAAGCAGCTGGTGGCCTCCACACTTGCACCGTGGCAGTCTAATGCCTAACCCAGAGGCTCCATATGACCAGGGCTCTCTCACTGCCATCAAGTACATGCGACTCATGGGGGCCATATAGAGTAGGTAGCACTGATGCTGTGAGTTTCCAAGACTGTAACTCTTCACTCAAGTAGAAAATCCCATCTCTCTCCCTCGGGGCAACCCATGGTTTCAGACTGCTGACCCTCTGGCTTGCAAGCCACCTCCCAGCCACTCTGCCATGCAGACTTCTCGCCTTCAGACCACTTTTACTTTCTTCTCAAGAAGATGAAATCTTGTTTGCCAATATTCAGCTTAATCCAATTCAATATCGTCTATAGTCTCTTTTTGAAAAGCACTATAATAACCCATGAATACTATGTAAAACTGTACAAGACACATTGCTTTATCCGTAGGTGTCCTCAAGCATACAAACAGGAAAGCACGCTAGGCAGCAAATGAGGAGGGTGAAACTTCAACTCGTGTGCTTTAGATATGGGATCGAAAGAAGCTAATCCCGGAAGGGTGAGCTAAAAAGAGGGAGGCCCTCATCGAGATGAACGGACACAATAGCTGCAACCCTGGTATCGAATCTAGTAACAATTGCTTGTGAAGGTGGTGCAGGACTGGGCAGTATTTTGTCATGTTGCAAACAGGGTAAGTGGGAGTGGGCACCAACTCCATGGAGCCTAACTACCACATCGACCATGCCAGGTAGACTGATGGCACAAAGTGGCAGTGGGTCTCTCTTTCTCTTGGGAAATATAAAAGGCTTCCCACAGACAAACAGGCCTGGGATACTCCCACATTCACTTATCCCATCTCCTTCTCTTAGATGCCTAGTGTCCTCATCCTCCCACAGAAAACAAGCCAGATTCCATTTTTGGAATTCAGGTGATCCCTGGTCCCAAATTGTTTTCACTTCAGGTGAATTGTTTGGTAGCCTCGAATTTCTTAAATTGAATTGGGTTTCTTGTTTTCAGGCCTGACTCTGTATGTTTAAAGTAAATCTGCGTCTTCAAATGAAATAAAAGAAAGTACTGTGTGAATATTTAGTCATCCGCTTCATTTTGGACTACATGAAAGCAGATGAGTTTTGCAGAAATGATTATTTTCAGGCAGTTTTTTTCTTGAACTACTTAGGCACAGGTCTTAACATGGACTTCACCCTTCTCAAATAAAGAATATTTTTGAATTTTGACAGATGCAATGCTTTTGGTGGCTGAGAGACTGGAAGGACCGTTCAACATTGAGTCCGTCATGGATCCTATTGATGTCAAGATCTCTGAAGCCATCATGAACATGCAAGAGAACAGCATCCAGGTGTCGGCAAAGGTAATGGCCTGCATTATGTACCTACTAATAAAGAAAGCAGAGTAATTTAGGAATGAAGTAACTAGATATATCAGCCAGAATTATAAATTTGAATATGTTGTCAGAAAACTTTTCCAGCGGTACCTCATTTAAAATGTCTAACAAAATGGCCTGGAGAAAGGAAGTAATCTTTTAGTTTGCAACCAGTCAATCATGCAGAAGTTACTGGCTGCTAAAAAGTTGCAGACAGCCCAAGTATGTCAACTAATCCCTCATACTTGTGAGTAATTGGAGGGAGAAATTTAACTTTCATGTTGGAAATTCCTGCCTGCTTTCACCATGCTTCTTCTCCATAGTGACTTCTAGTTATATTCGGAGCTGTGCAAACCGGGCAAAGATTCTATATGTTAAATTACAAATAATTAAGCACCCCACCTGACTTGCTTTCAAGACTCAGGTGAAACCTTCATTAATGGCACTTCAGGGGGATGAATGCTCTTTTACACAAAGTCAACCACTAATTTTTTAAAAAAGGAGTACATTTTCATAGCTCATATGAGTCAGAGCAGCTGCAAATACCCACTGCACAGGCTGGGTTTGCCTCCACCTGGTCGAAGATAAACAGGACCCGCCTAGTGGAACCGGGGGCAGAGCGCGGGGCGTCTTGGGGCTGTTCTTCCACATTCCTTGTCCCCCCGAGTGGGGCCGCACCATGCTCTTTTTTCTCTTTCCCAGTCATTCTGTCCTGAAACAGGAACCCTATTCATATCAGCCCCCAACATCTGGAAATATAAACATGCCATTTTAATTGAAATGCACCCTAATTTTGTGAAAATAGTATGCCAAGCAAATAAGGGCATGTTCATCTTTGCCCATTTACGTTTAAAATCCTGTGTGAAGAGATTTCAAATGTTATCAAAGGGGAAAAGGATATTTTTCTCCGAAATTCCAAATTCACTGCCATGGGGTTGAGTCCGATAAATTACAGTCTCAGAAACAAGGGCAGTTCCACCCTGGCAGAGGGGATCTGTGAGTCAAGAGAAGGTTAGAAGGGAGGAATAGCATTGCAGAAAGACAGCCATGGGACATGATTAGCTTTCCTGGGCTGAACAGAATTAAACCAGATTTGAACTTTTCTGGGTGAAGTGGGCAGGTGTGGAGCATCTTAGTTAGCAGGCAGTGCTGTAGGAACAGCAATCCTCCAGCGGGTGGTTTTAAAGAACATTGAGGATGTCGTTTTACAAGGACCCTTGTGCGTGGCTGTTGGGGAACACTGGGGCGCAGAGGTTTGCTAGTGGAGCTGCAGACCACGTGGTCAGCACTGTGACAACACCAGCCCATCCCCGGAGAAAAATGGGACTTTCTACCCCTGCAAAGATTTGCAGGCTCAGAACCCCACAGGGGCGTTCTGCTCCGTCCGAAAGGGTCACTTGAAATGAACTCCATGGCAGTGAAATGGATTTTGGTTTTGCAACAGTCAGTGGCAGTCCTTGGAGTGCGCTGGCTTGTAGATAAGCCCACTGTGTGTGTGTGCCTTCCATGCATCTGGGCATCGCCGTTGTTTTTCATCTGCTCTGTTAGTCACTCAGAGCCAGCCTCACAAGGCCGGCAGTGTAAAATCAGCAGCTGCGTGGAGGGAGAAAGCTGAGATTTTCTACTCTGCCCAGATTTATACCCTTGGAAACAACAGGGGCAGTTAGTTCTACTTGGTCCTATCAGTGCAACTGTTCTTAACCTGTGGGTCATGACCCCCTTGGAAGTCAAATGGCCCCTTTTCAGGGGTCAACCGATTCATACCAGTAGCAAAATTACAGTTATAAAGTAGCAACGAAAGTAATTTTATAGTTGGGCGGGGGGGTTCACCACAACATGAGGAATGCTATAAAGGGTTGCGGCATGAGGAAGGTTGAAAACAACAGTTGAAGTCACTATGAGTCAGACTTGACGTGTGGCTTTAAGCTTGGTGGCATAATGGGATATTCATTGCACTGCTAACCACGAGGCCACTCTGCAGGAAAAGGATGAATCATCCTGTTTCTCTCAAGATTTACAGGCCCAGAAACCCTAAGGGGCAGATCCACTCTGTCCTATAAGGCCATTATGAGTGAGAGTTACTAGATAACAGTGGATTTGGGCATTGGCTTGGGAGAATTAGTACAGTTGGGGGTTCCAGTTAAGTGCTGTTTTCTTTCTTTCCATTGGTAAAAGAAAAATCAATCATCTATCTCCTTCAAAGCCATTACCTACACCAAAAAACTGAACTCACTGTCATCAAGTCAATTCCCATTCATAGTCCTCTCTATACGTTATAAATCTTTACAGGCAGAGAGATTTGGCATGCTCCTTGGATTCATTTGTGAGCTTTAGCTACTAACCTTTTGGTTAATATTTACCAAATACTGTGAAAGCAGTTGTCATGATTGTTTGGAGAGGCCAGCAGTTATTGAGTAACCCCATACTGCTATAGATAGTGTTCAAAATGGCCCTAAGAATGGTTTGTGGAAAGATTCATGGACCAGCGTTGGTAGATTAAAACCATTACTCATGTCTTAGAAGCAAAGAATATTTTTCACTGGTGTGTGTGTGTACATATGCTCAAGTCAAGAATTCTATTCAAACCTCTCCTCAAGAGGTCAGAAATCTTTATTATCGCAATGCAAAATGATTCCTACTGCATTAAAATAGCACTGCTGTTAATAAAGAATGCATTTTTGGGGGATGCATCATTGCCCTCTGGTGGGAGTAGGACGCCCAGCCTTGCTCCTGGAGAGCTGCTGCTGGATTTGAACCACCAACCCAGTGGACCTCAATCCCACACATAACCACTACACCCACCACTGAGGCTCAGTCCAAGAATGCATTTTCTGAATGACACATTTCTTTGTTAGAAATGTCAGAATCAAGAGTAGCAGTATTATAAGGTATGTGAGAGACATCTCACACAAGCAAGGGGCTACAGATTTAAGAAGCATAAAGGAAGACTACAGAAAAATGTCAAATGAACGAAAAACCAAAGTAGGAAGAAATCTGGGAGTCTTGGCAGAGAGGAAAAAAGATGGAAGGGGTTAAGGGAAGACAGAAGGGGCAACTTGCTCCTTTAAAAGGCAAAGAGTCTGATCTGCAAGGACTCAACAACCCTCCCACCCAACCCCCCATTATATAATGGTTGGAGTCTCTTCAACCGTAGCAGGAAGCAGCCAGAGGATTTTTTGATGCCTTCTGAAAAGAGGTTTCATTTCATCAACAAAATGGACTTTCCTTTTAAGTTTGACTCCCCGGACCCCAACCCCATTTTTCAAAGAAACCGTACTGGGTGCTAGAATCTAAAACCTGCCCTCTGGCTAAAGACTGGGTGAGTGATGGAATTTTTGAAAAGAACCTTAGTCACTATTCATGAATAGCCTCATCGAATATGATCTCTTGGTTTCCAGACATCAGCTAGAGTATTTGCATCACCAGAAGCAACTTTAACTCTCAAAGGCAAACTTCAGGTGAAACCGGAAACTATGCCCTTCATTGTGAATGAGGGAGAGTGTGGAGTGGGGACCCAGAGCCCATGTGTAGGCAACTGGACATTCCCTCACAGAAGGATCACAGAGAGGAGACTAGACATTCAGATACATTGTAGCACCAATGAAACTTGCAACTTTCCTCCAGTTCTTTAATGCTTCCTACCCCCCCCACCCCCCGCCCTTCCCTCCTTCCACTATCATGGTTCCAATTCCACCTTACAAATCTGGCCAGAATAGAGGATGTACACTGGTACAGTGGAAACACAGGGAATCCATGACAGATAATCCCCTCAGGACCAATAATGAGAGGAGAGATACAAGGAGGGAAGGGCAAAGTGGGGTAGAAAGGTGGAACCAATCACAATGATCTACATATAATCCACTCCCTGGGTGAAGGACAACAGAAAAATAAGTGATGGGAGACATCAGACAGTGTAAGACGTGGAGAAATAATAAATTATCAATTGTCAGGGTTCGTGAGGGAGGGGGATGGGGGAGGAGGGAAAATGAAGCCTCAAATAGAAAGAAAATGCTTTGAGAACAAATGTATAGATGCGCTTGACACAATGGAGGTATGGATTGCAATAAGAGTTGTACAAGCCCCAAATAAAATGATTTATTTTTTAAAAAAGAATCTATGACCTAATTGGGGGTCAGACATGCTGAGGTTTGTAAAGTTTAGAAATGAAATGACTTTTTACTACAGGATATGACTGGCAACCTCTCCTTGGGAAAGTGTTTATCTTTATTAGAGCTGGCCAAGCTGGTAGAAATCATTCCCAGAGCCTCTCTCAGAGAAGCAACCACCTCATATTTGTTGAATGACTACTGCCAGAGACTGTTTTGCATTAATTTTAGTATGCAATAGTTAAGAAAATGCTGCAATAAGATAATAATTTCCTGATAAGGAGACCAAGACTTATAAAATTAATTTACAGAGGTCTCATTGTCTATAAAAGACAAAGAAAGGTCTGATCCCAAAGCCTATGTTTCTGATTGCTACTGAATAAGATTCCAGTGCCTGCAGAGCTGACGCACACAAAGGATGGCATTCAGAAAAGATGGTCTGAAAATCAGATCAAGGAAAAAGAGAAAGTCCAATCGTTTTCAGTCTGACCTTATGAGAATGCAAGGAAGCATGCGAGGTGCCATCAAACTGCCCCTGATCCCTGAGGCCCTTAGACATAAGGGAAGAGCAGTCTGCCTGGTCTGATTCCAACTCAAACAATCATGGTGCACCAAGGTTTCCTTGGCATATTAGGGGAAGTATATAACTAGCTCCAAGTTCAATGGTTCTCAACTTTCCGAATGCCACGACCCTTTCATACAGTTCCTCATGTTGTCATGACACCCAACCATAAAATTATTTTCGTTGCTACCTCAGAACTGTAATGTTGCGGCTGTTATTTCTCGGACGACCTCTGTGAAAGGGTCATCTGAGCCCCAAAGGAGTTGCAAACCACAGGTTGAGGACCACAGCCCTAGTCTTAGTCTGGAAGCTCCGCTAAAACTACTTAGCATCAAAACAACACACAAGCCAATCCTGCTGGGTGATGGCCACCCATGAAGAGCATTAGCTGGGACACCAACCCAGGTCCCTATCTTGGAAGGTGAGAACTCAACCTGGGCCACACACAGTGATAGCAAAGCCTGGTGGTCTCAGCTATATGTTCTTCTCTTTCTAAATTCATGTGCTAACTTCCATAGTGAGTTCTAATTAGATACTTGTCCTAAATAGCCTACTGACCATTCATTTCTTTAATACTTAGCTAAAATTGAAGAGTATAAAATATAGTGTTCTACCTTTTTCTCCTTTCCATACCTGAAGTAAAAAGATGAGCACACCACAATTTCAGGTAGGACACCCTCCTCAGATAATGCAGTAATTTTTCCAGTGGCTTACCGTGTGCTTTATTTCATATTATACAAATACTTAGTAAACACTCAGTGGGCAGATGAAATAGTAACAGGAAATGATCTCTCCAAAGAAGTTACAATCAGGATTTCTCAGATACTAGAGATAATGCAGTTCTTATCATAACTGTCAGAGGGAAAAGCTTGCCATCTAATAATTGAGATAATAAATTAGTAAGATTTACAGACTAATGATTACCACTTGTCTGTTGGTGTGCAGGATGTAATGGCCTCTGTGGTACTGGAATCAATTCAATGCCACTGAAATTTGGAATAGTAGCAGAGTCACCCATGGTGGGAAGGTTTCTACAAAATTTGGAGAATAAGACAGGCATGGAAGAAGGACCCAGTGGTTTAATTCTGGATATTAATGAAGGAAAAACTTATGAAAAGCAGTGAAATATTTCCCAATATAATGGTGGAATATGAGCTCCTCGGGTTGGAAGACCCCTAAAAATACAACTAGAGAAGAGGTACCTCCTCTAAGTAGAGTGGCTGGAATAGAGCTTTCAGAACTTTCACTTGCTGATGTGTCCTGACTCAACATGAAAGAAAGAGCTGCAAACATCCATGAATAATTAAAATTTCAATGGTACAAAGTATAAAGATCAATATCCTGGACATTAGTGAGCTAAAATGGACTGGTGTTGGCCATTTTAAATCAGATAAACATATGATCTACATTGTTGGAGGACAAAGTGAAGATGAATGCTGCTGCATTCATCTTTAAAAGGAATATTTCAAGGTCTTTCCTGAAGTTAACACTGTCATTGACAAAATAGCTATATAATAACTATTTAACCAGGAAGACCAGTTAACATAGTTATTCAAATCAGAAAAGAAAATGATGGAGAAACTGAAGAATTTTGCTAAATTCTGCAGTCAAGTTGTTTTTACTTTGAAAAGTACTAGTGATTGTAGTATGAAATTTAAAAACAAAGAAAACAAGTCATATCTTGAAAATATGGTCTCGATTATTGAAATGATACCAAGATTTCATAATGAAGTGGCAAAAACAAAGATTTATTCACTACTGAGAAAGCCTCTTTTTCAGTAAAATACATGGAGATGTCAGCAGTGGAATATATGAGTATCAAACCCAATATATGATATCAAGGACCTCATATATCAAGAAAGAAAAATATAATTTAAAAGAGAGCCAAAAATGAAAACCATTAAAATGGGCATGAGAAAAGACTCTGAGCTAGCTTTTCAATATACAGTAGCTCAAATCAATGGTAGAAATGAAATAAAATAGTTGATCAGAAGATATCAAAGGACAGCTCAAGAAGAAACAGTGAAGTATTTTCATGAAATGTATTGTGAATGGGCATTTAAAAACCCAAATGAAAGGCCACGTTTAGTATTTCTGAGACTGAAAGAACCGAAGAAAATAGTGAAGCCTTAAATTGCAATACTGGAGTATTCTACAGGCAAAGTATTTAAAGCTGCAGGAAGCATCAAAAGGAAAAGTAAGCAAGAATAAAGTTAGTGGTCCAGCATTCAACCAGGTTAGGAGGTAATATATGACAAAGAGACAATATTATCAAAGAAGGAAGTCCAAGCTGCATTGAAAGAATTAATGAAAAGCAACTCTTTGGGAATTGATATAATACAAATCGAACACTTCAACAAATGAATGTAGTGCTGGTGTCTCTGTCAAGAATCTGAAATTGGACCACCAAATAGAAAATATCCATATTTGCATTCATTTCAAAGAAAGGTGGTACAACACAATATGAAAATTATCAACAATATATGCAAGTAAATTTTTTGCTGAAGATCATCCAAAAACAATCACAACAATACATCAACAGGGAAATCCCAGAAATTCAAGTTCAGTAGAGGATATGGAATGAGAGAAAACAATGGTGATATCGAATGGATCTTGGCTAAAAGCAAAAATACTAGAATGATACTTATCTGAGTTTGGTTTAGTTTGGTTTGGTTTTGACTGTGAGAAGGCATTCATCTGAGTGGTTCACAAAAAAATTATAGATAACTTTGTGAAGAATGGAAATTCCCGATCATTTGTGTTCATGTAGAACCTGTGCTGATAACAAGAAGCTGTTGTTTGAGCAGAAAATAATGCCTGGTTTACAGTCAGAAAAGCTGTGTGTTAGTTTTGTTTCTTTGAACAATACTTATTTAATCTCTATGTTGAGTAATTAATCTGAGAATTTGGTGTATACAAAGAACATAGCATCCTGTTGTATGCAACCTCTATATGGAGATAGCAGCATAGAAACCTCTAATATGCAGATGACACAACCTTGCTTTCTGAAAAGAAGAACTTGAAACACTTGGTGATTAAAATTAAAGATTACAGCCTTCAGTGTGGGTTATACCTCAATATAAAGAAAAAAATTTTTACAACTGGATCAATACGCAACATCATATAATGGATGGAGGAAATAATTTCATTTTACTTGGATCTATAATCAATCCCTACAGAAGCAGTAAACTTCCGGGAAACAAATGATACATTGGGAAATCTACTTGAAAATTATTTTCAAGTGTTAAAAAGCAAAGTTGTCCTATTGAAAACCAAGCTGCATTTTCAATGGTCTCATAAGCAAGTAAAAACTGGACAATGAATAAGGAGATGTAAGAAGAATAGATGCATTTGAATTATTATGTTGGCAAAGAATATGAGCCATACTACAGACATCCAGGAGATCAAGCAAATCTATCCTGGATGAAGTACAGCCTGAATGTGTAATAGAAGTGAGAAGGGTGAGACTTGGTCTCAAGGTATCAGGACTGATATCAGGAGCGATCGGTCCCCAAAGAAGCATATCATGTTTGGTAAAAAATAAAGGTCAGAAGATAGGAGTGTCATCAACAAGATGAATCAACACAGAGGCTGCACCAACAGACTGAAACAGCAAGAATTGTGAAGATAGCAGAAATTCCAGCAGCGCTGTTTTGTTGTGCAAAGGGCTAACAGCCAGAACCTGACCACATCTCACAACAACACACAGGTTAATAGAAAGACTGGTTCTTACTATGAATGTACACACTCCAGTCCTACAGCGGTCTGTCTTGATAGGAACTATGAATTTTTTTTCTCTGTACCTATCTCACCCGTCGGGTGTGAAATGTGACAGATGTTGAGAGTACCTTTGTAAACGACACTGGCCTTAGAAATTTGTGTAATAAAGATCTAGTTTAGCAATAACATTGTGGCACTGACTGCAAGTAGTACATCTTCCATCATATGATATGTACATATGCATTGTTTATATTAGTAGAAAAACACTAATGCTTCCCTTGCTTACCTTCCCTACAAAGAACCCACCTAGTAACAGTCACAATTGTCATGGCTACCGCAGTTGGGCAGATACTGTGTTTACTCAAGCAATCCTCTGTCATGTAACCAGGCACCACGCACACAGCACCCCGTAACCAGGCACCACGCACGCAGCAAGTGACAGAAAAGAGCCCCTGCTCATATGCCAGGTCTCTTTCTAAATACCTAATGGATCGACTGTGTTCTTAAAATATAAGCACCCATCTCCTTTTTTCATAGGAAAGGGAAGTGAAATTTACAGATGAAGGCGTTGGTTTGAGGATATCGGACTAAAGCAGGACAGGGCCGAGATTGTGGCTGAGATCTGTGTGACTCTAAAGGATAAAAGAAACCCCAATAAGTAGAGACACCAATTCATGCAATGGTTTATCTGTGTGTCAGGGAGGGTTCTGTAGAGAAATAAAACCAGGACACTAGACATTCTCTTTATGTATTTATATAGAGAGAAGGGGATATAAGATAAGAAAGAAACAGTTAATTATCTATAAAGCTGTACAGATTGCTCGTTGCAACTCACTCGCATGAGACAGCTAGAAGACCAGCAGTCCTTCAGGTCTTGAGGGCCGCTGAGTAGTCCTCTGTAGAGCAATTCAGGCTATCTGGTCACAGGCTGCAAACAGCAGAGCAGGTCGCCAACAGTCAGCCAGATGACAGAGTCCAACAGTGCCCAGCTCAAGAGATGTATATCCCAGGAGTGTGGCGAAGCAGGGCTTGAAGGAACCTCAACTCACAGCTACACAGTCCATGATTAGGTGTCCCACGGGTAGTGTTGCTTGGAGGTCAAGGCACAGGACGAACAAGGCAACTCTCTGGTCCCAAGACCCGGAAGCAAGAGAGAGGGCAGGACTCGCCGAGCCCTTCCTATCTCTGCCCTTCAATTCATCCCGAGTGTTCACTGGCCGTGCCGTCACAACACACCCACCAATCTTCTGTGGCCATGTTGGCATAACAAACCTGCCCATCACAATCTGGGAGGTGGCTTGCAAAGAGTGAGAGAAATTGGGGAGCAAATAATGAATGAGAGATGGGGAGGGATCACTAGAACTGATTGTGATGATGTATTTACAACTCTTTGAAAAGCAACTTAACTATAGAAGTGTTTTATTTGTGAATTTTACATCAATAAAACTATTTAAATTTTTCCCCCATCATGCAATGTTTTACCACCATGGGGAAATCTACTCTATCATAAAAGGAGCAGTCAAGGAACGACACCCTGTGCTGAGTCATGCAGGGAGTTAGCCATTCCGGGAAAACCAAGCTCTGAGGTCTTCATCAAAGACAAAAATGGGTCCTTGTCATTCCTCAGCCTTTGTTATCCACCCCAATCAGAGGAGCTCCAAACTTTGCCAATATGTGAAAAGACCTCAAGGAAAAGTAGGGGGAAATGTGCTGACTCCCTGCTCTTGAATTTCAGATGTGTTGATAATCTCCTTCCTATCTGATCAGGGAAGATGAAATTTCTCTCATTAGATATAATTTAACTATATTAGGAATAATTTCAGAACTAATCCCGGGAAAGATTGGTTTGTCAGATATAATCTAAATTAAGAAGGAAGACTTATTAAATTCCAATTGAACCCATCCATTCAATTAATGTTTATTGCAGACAAGGGTGGAACCCGTTACAGAGGAGCAAGGCGGTCTTTAGGGGCTTAATTTTCTCTAGTCAATTCTCTCTGATGCTACAGCTAAAAGAAGATGAAAAACGCCAAGAGCACAGAAAGGAGAATAGCATGTTTTTCTCCTCTAAGTATTGGGTCAGCATTTCCTCATCGGTAAAAGGGAAGAACATTCTAAATGCCCACTGCCTCCCTGAGCTAGCAGTTTGCAATTTTATGAGCATTATCTCTT